>JASSRZ010000054.1:279315-298233 GCA_032164315.1 Malacoctenus gilli | reverse complement strand
CACACACACACACACACACACACACACACACACACACACACACACACACACACACACACACACACACACACTCTCTTGTATGGGTGACAAAGTGAGGTCAGAGTAAATTTGCATTGTAAGAGGACCACCCTCTCTGCAGGCACAGGTTAAGTTCACACACACACACACGCACGCACGGACGCACACACACGCCCTTCTGTGTGGTCACACCCCCTCATACTCCTGTGATCGATACTGGTGACATGCTTTGGTTCATGCTGGTGTGAAAAGGTGATACTCGGTGAAACGGAGGCGGGACGACGAGGCGTCTGCTGTGTTCCAGCTGCAGCAGAGGGAGGCGGAAAGCACGCGGTGCCTCACTGCAGTTTACTCATCATAAGAGTGTTAATTTGATGCAAACTGTGATCATTATCCAATAATTCCTCAATTTCTATCCTCTTATAAAACACCAATTACTTCAGAATAAAAGGAGGCAACAGTATCATCCATTCATTTTGCACTTGTATATGATCTAGAATATTTACTGCAGTGTGATTTTTTGTTGCTGTAAATTACAGGAATCAAACCCATAACAGTAGATTTCATACACTCCAAAACAAATTCTCTGCTTTTATTTTGAAGGTTCCTGCTTTTGCATATTTAGCTGCTGTTCTTTTTTTTGTGTGATATTTTAATAAATTGGGATTAGAGAGGGGCTCCAAATACAATCTTCGGCAGTATGCATATTTCTTTTACTGATTAAAGTCACAATAATGAACTTTAAATCCGAGTTTTTCATCCTTTTTCCATTTTCTGAGCAACTTCCTCTGCGCTATTCTGCAGGAATCCGATGCTTCTCCGTGCATTGAGCAGCTTTAAGTGTGTGTGTGGGAGCATATTCCTGCCTCCGCCGACCACGGAAAGCTGGACGCAGAGACAAACCCGCAGAGGCTTCTGTGCCCCGCACATGACACGAGGGCGCAGGACGAGTCTTCGAGGAACCAATCGCAGCTCTCCGGTCCCAGATTGCTCAAACGCTTAATGGAGGGTGAAAGAGGATGTTCTGCTGTGGTTCCCGAACTGACGGCGCAGTGCCGGGAATACTCGGAGGAGGGGCGGACACGAGCGGGCCGCGGAGGAGGTCAGTGGATTATGTCATCCTCTGTGTGTGTGTGTGTGTGTGTGTGTGTGTGTGTGTGTGTGTGTGTGTGTGTGTGTGTGTGTGTAGTCACACCCTTCTCCATCGCTCTCTCTGTATCCCAGGCACACGCCACGGATTACATAATGCGTCCCCACCCCTGTGAGCCAAACAAAGGCGCCCTGCCAGCAGAAACACAGCAACCGAGGCGCACGCGGCGAGGCCGGCGCGCCTCTTTATGCGCGCGTCACTGACAGACAGGTGGGCCGAAAAAAGAGCAAAAACACAACGGGAATACTGAGGTACGTGCGTGCGGTCCATTTACATATAGGTGGCCACGTGAACGCCCCTGGCATCGCTGTGTGTGTGGTGGTCCCTCCAAACGCGGAGGATCCCGGAGCTTCCCGCCGCAGTGGCGGCGGCACGCAGCCTCCTCCGCTGCAACCAAAACGCACGTTTCCGCAGCCAAAAGGTGCATTTTTGTTGGGTTTGTGTGCTGTATTGTTTGCACGTCTTTAAACACACAGTTTGTGTTATATTAGACCGCAGACGCGGCGATTAAGTGCCCACCCAAAATCTGATTAGCGGCGGTGTGAGCGCGGGAGGGGGGCTGCGCCGCCGTGGATCGGATTCCTCCTCTTACATAACAAGCCACAAACAAGCCCCCTTGTGCCGAGTGACACCCGTGAAGTGGAGCTCAGGGGGGGAAAGAACAGGAAACACCATAAACCAGTGGAAAAGGACGCGGCAGCGCGACCACCACCAAAAAAATGCTTCCATCCGCAGCGGGCGGATTACCGAAGCAGCAGGGAACGATTACGGGATCGTTCCCGCTTCCTTCAGCCGGGCTGCGGGGTTGAAGAGGGGGGGTCCGTGTGACGGCCCGCATGTTCTCAACCTGCGGGGCTCCGAGACATCCGCCACGCCATCTGAAACCCGCGTAATTGTCCTGTAACCACGGCGAAACAACAACAGCAACAACGGAGGCTTCCGCGCGAAACTCTGATGGAAAGCAGAGCGCCGGCCTGCGACAGGACAGGAAAACTTTGGAGAAAAAAAACCGGAGCGCTCCCAAATCAGAAGGTTCCACTTACAGCTGGAACTGTTTACAAGAAAACCAGAGAGCTTTCGTCAAAATGTCAAACTTTTACATAATATTACAGTTCCGCAGACCAACTAACAGTGTTCTGCTTGGATTTTAACTGCTACAAACTGACAAGTGACACCAAAATAAAGCCGTGCAAACGGGACTTTAAATAAACCATCATCAGCAAACGGAAAGTGAAGTTTCAGGCTTTTCATCTGAAGTCAGAGGATGATGAATCGATACCTGATGTAACTCCAACAAGCCATGATTCATTTTTACACCCATTCACTCAGAAAAACCTCCCTTTGTTGTTTTTTTTCACACGAATGTTTCATAACTGTGCGATCTTTGTTTATTAAGCATTTTAGCGGTGTTGGAAATAAAAGCTTCGCTGCAGAAAAAAAAGGTCAAATATGAGACACAAACACTGAATCTGAGAAGAGAAATCGCTCAAAAACTACTGAAAATATCCGTCCGTGCAGCAAGTGGACGTTACGAGAACCAAGATGAGTAACTTTGGTTCCTACTGGAGGTTTGATTAGTTAATTTAACTCGAAATAACGAAGAAAAAGGTGAAAAAACAGTTTTTTACAGTGTACTTTTGTTGTTTTTGTTGAGAAGGCAGCAAAGGTGAAACAGCAGAGGAAGACAGGAAGTCTGAATGCTACCGGTCTCTAATTGGTTTCAAAATAAAAGTTTTTGCTTCAGATTAAAAGCCCTCTATGTCACGCTTTGATTTTATATCGTTGATAAAGACGTTAAAAATGATTTGTTCTTAAACTTGCTGCTGTACAGAAAACGTTCATGCGTGTCGGAGCGAGAAAACGTCTCGATTCGCGGCGGAGAAATGCGGATGAGGGTCCGCCGTCCGTGTCGGGGAGGCGACTCGATGTCTTGATCCGCGTGAGTCGGTCTGGGAGGGGGGGGGCCGGAGTGGGCGGGTGCATGTCAATTAGGCAGGAGTTTGTGGGCGAGGGAGTTGTTCTCCTCGCTGGTTGCTGTCATGACAACGGCGAATCTTAACGGCAGCAGCAGCAGCAGCATCTCCCCCCTCCCCCCTCCCCCCGCACCCCACCAACGAACACTCATCAACCAGCATCTGGTGCGTCCTGCGGCCCACTCCTCTCCCTGTGCTGTCGAGGACGAGTGGGAAATGTGATCGTTTGTGCCCGGAGGACACGAAATGACGCAGGAAACGTGAGCGCGTTTGAACCGCGGCGCCCACGTAACAGAGGCGGCGGGGTCACTACGTGGGAGAGGAAACCCACCCGAGCGCCATCAAGGTGTTTCGTAGTGATCGAAGAGGTTTGCAAGACTTCAATGTGACCTTGCGAGTCTCTTTAAGACGTGAAGCTGCACCAGCTGGTGCCCACTGGGGAGGTGGCACCCCCCCACCACCCCCACCCGCCTGTGAGGACAACAAACAACCAGCAGGCGCCACAACCTCCTCCGATCGCAGCCAACTCGTAACACGTTCATATTTGACTCAGCGGCCCGCCCCGCTGGGCCTCAACATGCTCCGTGGCGGCCATCGGTGGCACCGCGGCGCTTCTTCCACGGCAGCCATATGCACAGCCACGCACGTGCTTCACAGGGTTCAAACGCCTTGGCGTCAGCGCCTCCTGTTCGCAGGGAGGACGTGAGTTTGGGAGGCAATAAAAAAAAAGAAACAGCGTCTGTGAGGGCGTGAAGTGGCAGCCGTTGCGGCGGATTAACGGCCAGGAGCGCGAACGGCACAACTGGACCGCCGGCGCTTTATCACACGGAGGGTGACAAAGAATCACAGGGTGAAAAGGCGCCGATCAGCTGATCTGAGATCAGATGAACACACAACAAGGTGAGGACAGACTGAGCATCAGCTGTCATGTTCGGATGATAGGAGGTGGAGGGAGGAGGGGGGAGAGGGAGCTGTCTGCAGGAGTAGCGATGTTAGATATGCAAAAGAACAGATCCGCAGTACAGGAATGCAGAGAGAAGAAGCGCCGAGGAGGACGAACAGAGTGAAGAAGAGGTGGAAAATAAGTGGAACGATTGAGAGGAGAGAAAGAAAAATGAGAGAGAATGGAGGAGAAAAATGAGAACAAATTCAGTTAAGGGATGCAGGAAGAGGAGGACAGACGGAGTGTAAAAAGGAGTGGAAGGAAAAACAGGATGTGAGAGGAAGAAATGCATCAGAAGAAGAGGAGGAGGTAAAAAAAAACAGGAGAAGAAATGGAGGAAGACAAGTCTGATGGAGGGGAGGAAGATCGAAAGAAAGTGAAAATGATGACAAGGAGGCAAAGAGGAGAAGGAGAAGAGGAGGGGGGAGAACAAAGAGGAGAAACGGAGGAGGAGGAGGAGGAGGAGGAGGAGGAGAGATGTGATGCCTCAGCTGGCTGAAGATGACGAGAGCGGAGTCGGCAGCTGCCTCCTTCTTCGCTGTCACGGAGCAGGAGGGAGGTGGAGATTATGTAACTCGAGCACCTCCACCAGCTCTGCTGTACCCACCCGGCTGTGAGCAGGCACACACAATAACATCAAACGCACCCTCACACTGCCTGGTGCATCCACCTCTCTAACGAGGACGTTTCCCGGCTCCATAAAAATAGACCGACGATGACGACGATCAGTCGAAAAACAAGAAGCTCGTGAAGATGGATGTAAAAACGGATCGACCTCATATTAATTACTCCTTTTTTTTCCACAAGGAAAACAAGTCGTCACTTGTTTCTTTTCTTTGTCTTTTTTTACCTAAAAAAAGTTCTTTCTTGCCAAATGCGACACCACGAACTGAAGAAAGTCCTTGCTTGTTTTGACAAAAATCACAAACACGTGAAGATTTCCTGTTTTGATGAGCGCTGTTGGTCGATTCAGTTGCTTCGTGTCGTTTCCTCCGGACGAGGACGAACCGACGGGAGCAGGTTTGCAGACAAACTGTGGATTTCCTGCAGATTCAGTTTCACGTGACAGAAGCAGAGGCGACGTTTCCCCCTGACAGCGGGTCTACATCACCCCCCCCCCCCCCCCGATCACTCCGGGGATGCCGCCTCCTCTCGCAGGAGCGGCCGGCAGATGTCCGAGCGCTGCAGAAACGCCGGTCACCTCCGCAGGAAGTCCGCTCCTGTCTCAGCTTTCTGGCGGCGGCCCGAGCGCGCTGCCTTTTCTGCAGCCCTCAGCAGCTGACCCAAGCAATAAGTGGTCATGAGGGTTCCTGTCAGCATCTGACACCTTCTTTATCTTCGGCGGACACGTCCGTGCTGAGAGCTCGGCGATCCCCCCCACCCCACCCCACCCCACCCCACCCCCACCCCGAGGAGGCGCGGCTGCAGAGCCGAGGATTCCCCCCGCCGCGCCGCGACGTCCCATTACCCCGCCGTCCATCATCATCAGCCGGCTCGGGAGGGAGAGAGCGAAGTGACTCGGCCGCCTGTTCGCCGCCACGCGTTGGCTCACACTCACTCGATCAGATCTAATCAGCGCGCCAGGATGCCAAACCGGAACGAATGACAGGAAGATAAAAGGTGGACGAGCGGCGAGATGGGAGGAAATAAATCGACCGCAACGTTTCTCTCGGACCGACTCGTGTACAAACATGAACTCAGAGGATTTTAGCTTACTGAGATTGTCGCTCTATAAACATGAAACAATTCAGAAAGAATTCCTGCCAGTAATCAGATTACTTCATATCTTTTAAACGAGTTCAGTTGTTTTCAGGTGTTGTCAGAAAAGCTCCAACAAACCCACAACTGCTTTCAGTTCAGCACAGACTGAAAAGTTGTTACATAATTTAAGTGATAAAAGCATCAATATAAGCTCCGTTCACATCGATTGGTTTACTGTTAAATATTCCAGCGTGGAGGAAAAAGCTCGACACTATTTTTAATGAAGTACAGTTGCTCCAAAAACTACAAAACTATAAATCAAAACGATGCAAAATCAACAATAAATTAGCGTTTTTCTTCCATTCTTGCCCTTTGCACTGTTTTTTTTTTTTAAAGCTTTCTGTTGTTGTTTGGAATCCAAACTGCAAGAAGAGCTTTTATTTATCAATGTGTCTACAAGTGATTGAACACCCCCGCTGCTTTCCTTTCCCCAGTAAACACTGATATTTGCACGCGACATGTTGGGGGAGTGCTTCAGCATCGCGAGCACTGAAAGGACGAAAAGCAAGAAGCGAATCGGAGACGCGTGAGAGGCAGAAAAGGTTTGTGGTTTGTGAAACACAAAGCACGTCCTGCCCGCTGCTGCCGCTGCCTGCAGATCAGCTGCTGACTGCTCAGCATCCCGGCACGCGGGGGGGGGGGCAACGGCGTGGAAAGAGGGAAGGCGGGGCCCGGATTGTTTACCCTACGTTGTTTGTGCGGCGGCACGGCAGGTACGGGCAAAAGCACAACAGCGTCCGACGCTACGAGCTGTAATCACGCGGGAGGGACGCAGGTCGGCGGTTGGCCGCACGAGAGCTGAGCGATGACGACGATTCGCTCTTAAGACCCGCCTCCTAAATTTAACGCCAAAAACAAGACACGAAGGTGTCGTCCTGGTAACCCAGCGATTCACGAGGAAGCTGCAAAAGGCCAGTCGAGAAATGAAATATTGATCACATCTTCCCTCCCGCACACAGACAAAGACAGCGGGTTGGAGCGCTATGTATACAGTGCTGCTGCTGCTGCTGTTAATGCTGCTGTTAATGCTGCTGTGGCTGCTGCTCTTAATGCTGCTGCTGCGGCTGCTGCTGCTGCCCCCGCAGGAAACTGTAGGTGGAAGAAGCAGCAGACTGGAGGCCACTGATTATTGGGACTGCGTGGGCACCCTTGTGAAAAATTGATATAACGAGAAATCTACTGGGCGGGTAGAAGAGTGTGTGTTTGTGTGTGTAGGGGTTTTATCAGTGCAGGCAGAGACGAATGTGAATTTTATCCTCTTCGATCTTTTTTAGACCACACACACACACACGCACACAGGCGCATTTTTAACCTGCACCATAACGAGACGAGAAGTAGAAAAAGGCAGAGCCGGCGAGCGGGCGGGCGGTAAATAATGAGCTCCTTCACGCGCAGCTGCAAATCGGCGAAGGTGTAAAAGAGCGTTTTCAGCGCCAAAACTCTTGTGCTTCCCTGCTGAAAGTGACACCATGAATCTCTGACCAGCAATCTTCTGGCTGTTCGATCAACAAAACATCGCACTTAAGAAAAAAAAGCCTAAAACACCCAAGAAACAAGCAGCGCTGCAACATCCAAGAAGACAAAGCCAGGAAACGTTTGATTATCAAAGACTGTGTGCTTCTTTTCCTCGTATATTATATATAAATATCATACAACACTGAAAACAGGGCAATAGAGATACCAGGCCTGTAGGTGGTGCTGTAGCATCACTCCGAAACGAGAGAAGAAGACGTGAAAGTCGACGTAAACGATCGTTTCTGCCGCTGATCTCGACTTGTGGGAAACTGAAGCAAAGTTGCCAAAAGTAACTTTTGGCTTATTGTGACTGAAATGGAGCTCCTGCATTTGCACGCGCCGCTCGGCTTCGCCGCGCGTCCCCTCGGCTCGGACACGCCGCCTCATTTCGCCGCGTCCCGGCTGAACTCTGAGCAACTTTTCAGTTTGGCTTCCTGTCGGCGTTTGAGCCTAACAGCTTCAGATAAGACGTGAAGCAGTCATTGAAATTCAGCAGCCGGCTCGCCGCTGTACACAAACGCCCACTTCTCTCTGTGCGGACGTGAAAAAAAAAACAAAAAAAAAAAACTGGAAGTAAAAACAAGCCGCCCGTCAAACTGCATCCAGTCAGCGTCTGCAATTCCCCGCTGGCCTGCGAGGGCTGTGACACAGAAGAAATGGAGTGGCGGCGGCGGCGGTTCCACTTTAGTGGAGCGACGGCCGGTGTGTCATCGAGCGACGCGTCGGTGGGCCTCGTGGGAAAGGACACACATTTCGCTCATTTCGGCGTGGAAACAAATTCAGGTTGCGCGCGGCGAGCTTCGGGCGTCAGAAATAAGTGGCGAGGTGACACGAAGTTCAAACGCAGAGTCTGTTAACGTTGCGAACGACGGGGTTAAAAATACACGCTGATACTTCGGAGTAAAAAGAACAAAAGCTTATTTTTTAAACTTATAACTACAAAAACAACTAAATCTTTAAACACGAAGGTGAAAGAAATTCCAGGGGAATCAAATTTAATCCGACGCTCCTTAAAGATTATCGAGATGTGCCGAAAAATGACACAAAAAAGGATGTGCAACACCAGTTTCTGACATTAGAGGGCACTAAACAAAAGAATCTATTGAGTCCAAAAGATGACAGAGTTTCTTAATGATTCTCTTGGGTTTGTATTTTGTCGTAAAATTTTCCCAACAGCAGTTGTTCCAGAGGAGGAATTATTACTGTGAGCTGTTTGTATGATTGTTGCTACAAAAAGGGAAACGAGCTCCACGTAAATTACAGTCAGAGGCGAGGAAGCATCAAGCCTGACTTGGAGACATAAACAGCAGAGACAGTCCTCGTGTGAGCGCCTCCGTTCGCTGTTTCGGGTCCTATTTTTTTGCCTCTTCGCTTGGCAGCGCATCTTCTGGCCGGGACGCCGTTGGCAGGAAACCAGGAGGAGACTCCAGGAAGTTCGCGGTCTCCGAAAAGAAGCGGCGCAAGACGTTGCACAGAGTCATGACAAACTACCGCGGCGGATTTGCACAAATCAAATAAACCCCCGGAACAATGCGTTGACGGACGAGCTACCGAGCTGCTGGCAGGTACTTCAATCAGTCCCCAAATCACCTCCGTACAAACTGCTGCTTTTAATGCGGCTCCTTTTAGATGTTTATTCACTCTTATTTTCTTTGTCTGTATATATGTTGCTACTTGAGGTATAAATATTCTTTTTTGTCAAGAGTTAAATCTACTTTAGAATATGACAGAATATCCGTTAGATGCAAGAACTTCTGCAGTTTTCATTGGCTGCCGGTAAATCTTCCTGCCAGGTCGATTTGTTTCCGTGCACACGAGTCGTGTCCTGAGCGAATCTTGGTTGTTTTTTTTTTTACAGCGTGAAAAGTGAAACTCGACGGCCGTTTGAAAGCAGGACTTACACATCAGTCTGCAGCCCGGCGTCCTGCTGGGCCTGTCAAAGCCGGAGCGAGAGCGGCGCCGCTCTCCGTCCGGCTCGGATTGAAGATCACAAGCGAAAGAAGAAACCAGCGCCAAGTCCCCGCGTCCCCCGGCTGCACCGCTCGGTGTGAGTTACAGCGGCGCCGCCAGCGAGCGACGGCCCCCGCGAGCTGCTTCCTGCCCGTGTTGTTGACTGTGACGTCTGGCTCAGGGTGTCCACATGTTCGCAGAAGTCGGTTCCTGGTAGGCCGAGAGCGGCGGCGAGCGGGTCCGACCCCCCCCGAAGTTATGTGCAGAAAGAAAAACAAGCGCGAGCCGGCAGAACGCTCAAAAACGCTCAATTCTCGCCACGGCGAAAGGTTCATGGGAACAAAACGCTCAGCGACTCCTTTTGTCATGGGAACAAAAGGCAACTCGACAAAGAACAACAAGTGCATACACACTGGGTGAGTGTGTGCGTGCACGAGCGCGTGCGTGTGTGTGAGAGAGTGTGTGTGTCAACACAGGCAGGCAGTCACAGGTCTGTTTCCGCCCTATCAGCTGTGGCGGTGCAGCGGAGCGGGCGTCGCCTGCGGTTTCCTCAGAACGATGTGACGAGGAGGGGAATTCCTGTAAGGCCCAGGAAGAGAAGGGGGGGAGGAGCAGGGGGGAGGAGGGAGGGGAGGGCCCGGACAAACAGAGCCGGACGAGTGACGTCACTGAAAACCGGCTTTGGCACCCTCCAGGGGATCCTTCCTCCCCCCCCCCCCCTCCCTCCCTCCCTGTGTTTGTGTCGGAGGGGGGGAGGAATTTAACGTGTCCTGCCAACTGCCGGTTGCCTAACAGCTCGCTCACCCGCTCGCTCGCTCGCCGGCCGGCCGGCCGAGGACTCCGGGGCGTGTTGGCCCGGCCAGAGGAACACCACTTGTGATCCCCGGGCTCCTCTCTCACTTCCTTTTTGGTCGCTTGCTTTCTGTTTGTTGTGTTTGGGCCGATTCGAGTCAGATAAACTCGGCTGCAATCAGGAAAGTTGATCTGGCTTCTCACTGAGTCGTTGTGACACAGTTTAGAAGAGGAAACATCATTTTCCGTGAGATTTTAGAGCCACATGACGGCTTGTTCTTGAAATATGCGACTTGGTTTCAACACTTTATTTCCCTGTTTATTGTCTCTTTGAGACTTGCAGTCTTACTAATAAGAAAGACTAATTTTAACATTTAACAATATTGATATATATATAAATGCATTCAAATTGAAATTTTACCCAAGCCTTGATTTGCTTGATTTTATCTCCGATTGTCCCAAAGTTTCATCACTATCCACAAAAACGTTGAAACCATTAAAAGCCTCCTAAAACGTGTTTAGGAGGCAAAAACTCTGCAGAATTGTTCCTTACATCCACTTTAAAGCTGTTAGTTTTAAATAGTTGCATCTTTTTGCTAATTTATTTTATTTGTTTAGACTCTAAACCTAAATTTAAAACATTTTCTTCGCAGGTAAAAACCTCAGATTTGATGTCATGTCTGATGCAGCCAAGTGTGGACGTGTCTCCCACCCTCACCCGTCTCCCACCCTCACCCGTCTGCTCCACCCTGCTGGCTCTCGACCGGGCGAGCGTTAAACCCGTCGACCCCCCTCAAAATGATCCGCCAGCTGTTACACCCACAGCGCATAGCCGTCACCCACCCCCCCCCCCCCCGAAAAAACTCCACATTCAGAATCCAGAAAAAACATGAATTTAAAAAAAAAAAGTGGTCTGCTCCTCAAACGTCCGGGTGAGTTTAAAGGAAGCCGAAACTCTTGGCGGTCGTGTTGTTTTCCTGTGTTTGAGTTCCTCCTTCGCTCGATCGAGTCCAATCTGGTTTGATCTGAATAAAATTGTTCCGTCTCTAAATAAAGTCGCCCTCGTTTTGCCCTCCGAACAGCAAACCGCTGCTGCTCTGCTAACTGGAAATCAGGGACACCCGGCAGCAATGTTGTTTTTAAACTCCCCCCCCTAAAAAACGAGAGAGAGACATTCAAGGCTGCGCGTGGGCGTGAAACCGAGAGTCTGGAAGTGGCCGTGAAAAAACTGCAGGATCTGGTGAGATTTTTTTATAGGTCAACATTAAATTGTGCCGAAGCTCTTAAAAGGAGCAGCGCAGCCGCCCGGAGGGGGGGGGGGGGGGGGCGACTCGGGTCGATATCCGAAGGAGGGTGGTCGAGCAGGGCAACGGGTAACAAACGCTCCGCCGGAGGCACGAGAGAAACAACAACAACAAAAAAAAAACCAAGCGACAAAGTGTCTCCGGCGTGTACGTTTAACCTCGCTGTGCGGCGGTCTGGCGGAGAAGAGGAAGCTCCCCGGGTTTTATTTCTGGTTCGGTCACGGCGGGGGGATTTCTCAAGGTTTCGCAGCTTGGCCGCAAAACGAGGTTCACAAAATCAGATAAATATTTGCGGAGGCCAGAGGCAACAAACAGCGTGACCAGGCACTTTCTGCCGCGTCACCGAGGGAGACAAATACTTCGCAGGCTGGAAACGGCGGGATCAACATGGTGCACTGCAATTAGGCCGGCCGGAGCGGCAGCGCGACGTTGGTGTTGGCAAGTGGAGAGCAAAAATAAGCATTGAGTCACCGAGTCCCCTCTGTCCTCAAGAAAATGACCTAAAGAGGGATCACGGCGCCGACACGCCATCGCCAAGTGTTTGTTTTTGTGCGACGGGCGCAGAGGAGGACGCCGCGCCCCGTCACCGTGGGAACATCGGCCTACATGACAGCTGAGCGGGCGATAATGTAACGCAGCCTGGATGGAGTAATCCAGCGAGTAACCTCCGAAAACCCCTGAATCAGGTCCACACACACTCGCACAATCAGCACCGCACACACTCGTCCTTTCACTCGTTCAGCCAGAAACGTCCCGTCTCTGGCGGCCGCCCACGCTGACCCCTTCACACCCCGAGTACCAAACTGAAACTGATCCAAAACCCCCTCCCCCTCCTCCTCCTCCTGCACCTCCTCCCCCTCCACCTTCTCCTCCTCTGTCTGTGGCCCTGAAGTTCCCCTCCGCAAAAAAGGAGCACAAGTTTCTCGGACTGAAATCAGACATTTTTGGCGATTTTAAACTCAAAGTACCGAATATTTGGAAGCTACTTCATTATCTTTTTTTGGGTTTATTTCTACTTTGTCATACTTCAAAAGTATCGGTGTTTTCCAGACCTGCAGAGTACTTTAATACCTGCATTTGACAAGTTCAGGTAATTTCCCCAGACGACTGAAGGAGGAGGAATTATTCATTTCACAATGACTCGAGTGTGAGTGATGTTATTAAAAGTGCTTCAAAGGGACACTTGAGGACTTTCACACTGCTGAACACTGAGACAAATTAACCCAGTTAGAGTGTCGGTGGATGAGGTGGAGAAGTTTCCCTCCAAACATGTCAGTTTGACATTTTTAACGACGCGTTAATCCATCGTTAACCTCATTCATCATTCTCTTCATCATCTCTTCGTACTCAAACATCCAGAAGTCTGTGTTCATGGGAATGTTTCAACTCTTTAAGTTTGGTTCACTTTCTCACCGGGATTTTGAAAGCTCACCAAAGTTGCAGTAAGTGAAACAAAAACCAGACTCATGATCTCTCTTTAAAACCAGAGTTGCACAATTCAGCCTATACGTGGTTATTACGGTAATTTTACGGTAAGCGCTTGAAACCACCGAATGACAGAAACAACGACTGCGGGTGAAAGCGACAGGCGACCACGACGACTTTAAAGTCGGTCCGAGTCAACTCAAAAAAAGACAGTTTTAACACTTTGACAGGAAGACAGAATCACACTGAATATAACACCTCAACCGTCATCAATTGCACATCGTGCAACGTATTTCCATGTTGCTCAATTTAGTCCAAAAACCCCTGACGATGGTTCACACTTGTTTGTTGGTTGCTCATTGTGTTAGTTGCTTGCAAACCAGTTGATATTGTTTTTATTATCATGGAACCGATCAGAAAGCAGAGTTTTTTGGCAGGATTGGACACAAACATCCAACCAGCTGATCCGTGTGGTTTTAGTGCTTTTACTTTGATAGTGCCTCAGCTCTCGAACTGCAGTCTGAAGTGTCTGTACATTTATCTTCAAGTGTTTTCCACTCTGGTATCAGTAAATCTTCCTCCTCCGATAACAGGCCACTGCCGGGGACCGTCTCTGCCGCAGCAGGAAAAACTTCCTGAGACGCTTTTATTTTTGTGGCGACGAGGCTTTGACGCAATCGCGCGAACCAATCGGAGGAATCCAACGCGATCGCGGCCAATAAGTTTGATCCAGCTGGCAGCTGCTGCGCTGGTATCTGTGGATCTAATCACAGCGCCGTCCTCCCGGCTGCAGCTGCCAAGCCTTCTAGGAAAAGAGAGACGAGTCTTAATTAGATCTGCAGCTTTACGAGGAGGAGCGGCAGCGAGCGGTGGTGGTGGCCAAGGAGAGAACCCGCGCAGGAAGTTGGGATCTGAAGGTACGCGGGGGTCATTGATCAAGTTACAGAAGCAGAGACGGGGGGGGGGGGGCCTCCTCCGGCACTTGTTCTCTTCCTCACTGAGAAGCAAAGCGCCACTCCTCCCTCCGTCTTCCGCCACCTTGGGAGGAGGATCCCGGTCGATCATGGAAGCCGTTGTGACGTTAATGGCCTGACAACCACGTGAGCAGTCAGCTCTGATCTGACAGCGGAGTGGTTATTTGCATTCAGACAATTTGGATCTTTTTAAAAAGAAAAATAGATATTTTGTCTTTTTAGTTATTAGTTTCATTTGTCGAGTTTTGGGGCCGCAGGGTGAGAAATAAATAGATGTGCAGCAATGGGAACTTCCACTTTAACCCGAGTTTTTCCTGAACCTTTCGTTACTCAAGTTAAGGTGCTGACAAAAAAAAAACGTGTGTGAGAGACACAAATGATTGGAGCTGTCATGTCACTCGATGACGTCGTCCAATTTGCATCTTAGCGATACGTCAGGGTGGAAAAACGGCTTCAAAAGACGCTTCAGTGTCTCCAAAACATTGGGAAAATTCTCTGAATTTGCTGCTTCGACAGAAGAAGTCATCGGGAAAATTACTCAACATAAAACAAGGGAGCGACGATTGGTTCACCGCCAGCCAGTAGGAGGACGGGATTCGGTGTGAGTGGCCACGACAATGTCACAATGAGTCATCGTCCAAACACTGAATGTTAATCAAATTATTGGTGTTTCTGTTCTACAGTTTGTCTGTTGGTCTGCGTGAGCGTTGGCGGCTCTGAAATACTGTAAACTTTGGTTTACTCGCGGCAAAACACTGAAAAACCTTCCAAACAAAAACAAACCAGCAACCGAAACAAAATCACCACATCTTTAACGCTCTCTGTGACGATCAGCTGACTGGAGGATTCTGGGAAATGTGGTCCAAATATTTTGTTTCAGTCGACTTCTAAAATAACACTCGGAGGCAGGTTTTTTTCCTCCACTTCCCGTTCAGAGAGCATCTGCAGGATTACACGACGTGCCGGCGAGGCGGCGGGCCGTCAGCACGCCCGGAGAGACGGCGGCCGGCGTGGCCGCGGCAGCGGCGGCCTCCCACAGGGGGCTTCCTGCAGCTGCTCTGAGGCCCGCTCTGATTTCCCTCCCTGCGCCGATGCCTCCAGACAACCATCTGCTTTTATAGCTCATTTAGCACATTTACGTCGCCGCGTACACACGGCTGGTGCTGTATGTAAACACGGAGGCACATGTCTCAACAACGGCCACGGCGGCACGCCGAACCAGTGAACCGTTAGCGCCGCAGCTGCTAATTAACCTTCTCGGGGAGTGAAAGAAAACAAAATCCCCTTTAAACAACATCAGCGTGATGAATTCCTACAGAAACAGACCTCAAGGTGGACGCCGGCGCTACCGAGCGAGAGCGCCGGCGCCACCCTCCTCCACCCTCTCCGCTCTCGTTTGCAATCAACAGCAGGCAGGAGGTGAAGTTACATAAGCGCGCCGGGCAGGAGAAGCTCGCCGCTCCCTTGCCGGCGTTTCATCCTCCTCCCACGTCTCCATCACCACCATCACTCTCTTCCACTCTTCCCCTCGACTGTCCCTCGTTTCCCTGCGTCACAACCTTCAAACACTTCCGACTTTTTCAGGGTTTTTTGAGCTTTCTTTGTTTGGACAAAACAATCTTAAACTATGTTTTTTTCACTTCGTGTCAACAACAAAAGCAGCAAAAAAGTGGCCACGTCAGCCTACAGACTCCTTCTGTTGCACCTTAAAGTGATACTAGTTGTGAGCGGAGTTGAACAGTTGGTGGCGCTGTTGTCGATCCTCCACGTCAGAAGAAGAAGCTCCGAGACGGCGACGTCATTGAAATGTTGCAAGTCAAAGTTGTTTTTCTTTGTTTTCTCTGCAATCGGGTGATGTTTTGTAGCCGATGTGAATTCTACTTGAGAAGTTTTTCTAGAGTCACAAAGACATAAGAAAAAATTGCGTTTCTTGAAGTGGAAGAAATAAAAAAATTGTCATTTCGATGCTGAAATGATCTCAAAAACTAAGGTTCTTTCTGAAAAATTTCGAAAACATCAGGAAAATCAAACAAAACGTTGATTCGCAGGTTAAAATGTCGACCTATCGACGCTGCCTGCATCTCAAAAGTGGTAGTTTGTTATTAATGTTTGTAAAAAGTTATCAAAAACACAGAAAAACAACTGCGGCCATGGCAACTTTGCCGCACCGAGCTAAACACGCATCGGTGGGAGCTTCACCAGAAATGACAGAAGTAACGTGAATTATTGAGGGTCAAAATGACGTCGTGGCGTCTCAGTTGTTTCTATTCTTACTGGAAGCTGCCCAGCGATGGAGCCAGCGAGGGAGGGGGGGGGGGGGGAGGGAGGAGGGGGGCGGATCTGCTGATGATCTCATGGTGTGTGGAGGAAAACGCAGCCAGAAGTGTCTAAGTTCAGCTCGCTCTATCTGTGGATGAGCTGTTGCATAACAGCCTGCAGCTCGTCTCCCGGCCGCCGCGCTCAGGCTCATCCTGTCCTCCCGCTCATGTTGTGCGTCAGCCGCTGCCGCCGTCCGAACTCGCAGACGGGCGCTGGGAACTGCCGAGCGCTGTAGGGGAGGAAAGGGGGGGGGGGCAGGGAGGGAGGGAGGGGGACGTTTGAGCCGCTGCTCGAGACGTTAACCCTTCGACAAACGTTGTTGTTCCTCGGAAGGGACGGGAAAGATGACGAGGCGCGTTTTGAAACTTCTGAGGAAACTTTTCGGATGACTTCTGACACGATCTGAACGAAAGTGCCGCCGCAATGTTCAGTCGGAACCCAAGAAGAAGTCAACAAACGATCCCTAATCAGAGTTTTGTTTAAGTTTCATTCATTCTCGGAGCACCTTTTGGTTCACAGCACTTGTTGCGGATTAAACTTCTGCACAGACAAAGAAAGATCCTCTGCGATGAACCTCGTTTTTTAAATGTCTCAAAGATAACTGACACGAACGACGGATAAACACAACAACAAACCCGCTGAACGCAACATTAAATTTCTCGGCGAGGAAGGAAGCAAAGCTGCAGCACAGACAGCAGCCAGATCGGTGCCAATGAGACACCATCAGAATGATGTCGTGAGATTGAGAAAATGAGGAGGAAGGCTTCAACTGCAGAAAGAGCAAGATGTGAACAGCACAGCCCACGCTGAAACAAAAGCCTGCAGCCAGGAATCAAACACAGAGAGCAGCTCTGGCAGCGCCGCACGGTACCTGAAAGGAGCTCCGGAGGAAGTCGAGACGGGGTTTTTTTCTGGCGTGGTGGAGGAGCCGCAGCTGGTTTTCCCTCCCGGAGTCAGACACGCTTACGGGGAAACACCTGACATTCCCGACCCAGACAGACACGCTCCCCACCAATAACCGCTGACATTCCTGCGCCTCCTGCGCGTCTCCCGGAGAGAAGAGGTGGAAGGAGGAGGAGCAGCAGGAGCAGGAGGAGGAGGAGGAGGAGGAGGAAGAAAAAAAAAAAAACAGCAAAGCGGAGCGGAAAGCCCGGCGTCTGTCTGCCGTGCGTCCACGCACAGCTGTGTCTCCGCGCTTTCACTTCTCACTTCTGCCTGGTTCCTCCGCCGTCAGTGTAGCAACCACGCTTCTTTCTCCTCCCTGCCTGCCTTCGTCTCCCTGCTGTCTCCTCCTCCTCCTCCTCCTCCTCCTCCCTCCTTTCTTTCCCTTTTTTTTTTTCTAATCCCTGCTCTAAATCAGGGAAAGCCCTCCCTGCCTGACTTCCCCGAGTGAGCGGCAGCAGCGTTCCCTCTTCAGGAGCAAAACAAAGCAGGATGGAGCCTCTAAAAACAGCTCAGGTCTTAATTCCTCTGTGCTCACAGAGACACACTGTCAACATCAGATTAGCCGTTAACCTACTTGTGGCGCACAACCTCCCACGCCCCCGCTCAGGCTATAAATACTCATCTATCCGTCCTGTGCATTGATCGGATCGGAGCGGCCACTAATGAAGACGCTAACGGGAGAAGCCGCTGGAGACTAATAATCTGGAGGTGTGTGACTAACAGGGTTAACCTGGACCTGACGCAGCACCGCCTCCACACCGACGCGCCGGTGAGGTGCAAATAATCTCTCACGTCGTGATGCGACTCGTGTTGATAATATTCTGGGGGGGGGGGGAAACAACAAATTGCACGATTCCAGAGCTGCAGCGCCTCGTCGGATCATCGATGTGGCATCACGTCGGCGACGATTCTGGGTGGAACGTCGTGGCGTCGTCGTGGTCTCCAAACTTCACGCAAGTCTAAGATTACCGATTAACGACCACGCATCCAAGAAACGGGCGTAAACTGGGCGTACAGGATTGCACGAAATACGGACTCAACCACCAGCAGTAGTTAGATGAAAAGCTGATTCGCCAAACTGCGATTTATGACTAAAATCAACTTTTTTCGAGTGTTAAAGATCAGGTCAGATCGCTTCAAATTAGAAACAATTTTTGGCTTGTTCAAAAAGTCAGCGGGCCAATCAGCGTCCTCGAGGACCTGTCAATCATTCAGGGGTGGGCTCAGGGTCGAGGAAGCAGGAAGTGAGTCACTCTGCAATCAAATCGTCAGAAAGCAACGTGATGTCCTGCCTCTGTGACAATGAAACAAACTGAGGCAGCTGCTCGCTGTTATTTCAATCGTTAGCTAAGATAACTAGCGACCGATTTAAGGTTTCGGACGGGAAATCGGGGATGAAACTGTTCCTCAGCAGGAGATTCACCTTCTTGCTGACACGACTGCTGTCCTGGAGGGTTCGGCTTGCAGGAACACCTGCGCACGCCAGCTGAAACTTGACGTTACTCATCCCGCGTTCAGCAAATTAAAGTAGCGCTGAAAAACAACGGCTGGATTTCGCCGTACGCGGCACACCTGCGCTGAGGCCTGAGTCACACATCGACGCCCTGCAGCAACGGCGGCGGCAGCGGAGACGGCGTTCTTGGTCTATTTCTTCTCTGACCGTGTGGAGGCCGCGGACTCGCTCGGCGCTGCTCTGACCCGAAAACCGTCCAGAAGTCTAAAAATACTCCGCAGCGCAGTAACGAGGAGGGGACTCGGGGAACGTCGCAGCGCAGAGGGGGGGGGGGGGGGGGGGGGGGGGGGGGGGGGGGGGGGGGGGGGGGGGGGGGGGGGGGGGGGGGGGGGGGGG
>JASSRZ010000054.1:265361-279215 GCA_032164315.1 Malacoctenus gilli | reverse complement strand
TCTGCCCCCCCCCCCCAAGAGGCATCAGGAGCTCAGAAATACCCCCCCCGCACCTCCTCCTCCTCCTCGTCCCTTCGCCACCACCAACATCTCTCCTCCCCATGGCAACAGCAGCTAAAGGGAGAGATGGCCCTCGTTACGCAAGAGGTTGAAGCTTTGCCAGCAGGCAGCACCCCTTCCTCCTCCTCCTCCTCCTCCGCCTCCTCCTCCTCCTCCTCCTCCTCCTCCTCACACATGCTTTCACAGCCTCCTCATTAACCCTCTTTACATTTGTCCCCTTCGCTCTCTTAAACCAGACATCCCTCTTTTTCACACACTCAAATCTGGAGCGCAGCCATCCCCCCCTTCTCCATTTTCTCCGTTCCCCACGAGCTGCTTTGCCCCCTTCCCGTTCCCCCTTTTTACCCCCCTCGTCTGTGGCATTTATCTTTGTCCACGAGCGCAGAAATGCTCCTGCTGCTGCTGCTGCTGCTGCAGCTTTCCATTTAAAAAAAACAAAACAACGAAGCTTTTTCTTACGCTCAAACGACCCGATAGCCGACTTGACACAATCGCTCGGAGGCTCGCTGCGACCGCCTGACCCCGGCGTACTCTGCAGGGCTCGCGGAGACGAACTCCAGGTCTCTCTCAGCGAAAATTTAAAAACCCGGCTTGCCGACATGCCGAGCGAAACGTGGAGGAAAACTTCACCTGCTTTCATCAGAACAACACAGTTTCGACGTCAGCTGTGGTGAAATCGTGAAGCCACCGCACACGTGCAGATTTGGAGGCACAAATGTGGTGCAAAACTTTGTACCTCAGAGTAATCCAAGTTTCTGTAAGATGCCACTTAGAGCCAGAGAGCTAAAAAGATGAAATGATGGAACGTTTAAGCACATTTGACCTCCGTCTAAACCATAAAAACACGATAAATAATGAAGCAATCTATGTATTTCACTTCAAAAACTATAAAAGGAATAAATGTTGATCTGATGAACATAATAAAGACATTGAATTAACTCGTTACCTTGAATCAGAGGTCTAATTCTCATGTTGTGAAGATGATGAAATCTCAGATACAGTTTAATGAGCCAGTCGCCCCGAACAGAGAAAATCATTCATTTAGAGCAGCAGGCGTGCTGATATTAAACGCAGCAGCCATCGCAGTCTGCGGCGAGCTTCACATTATCGCATGATTTTGCAGCATTCAGTTGGCCGCTCAGAGGCAGCAAGGGGGGGGGGGACAACATCACGTCCTAATCGGGACTGTTTGGGTTCACACTCGTGTTTTTATCGCCCGACTGAAATATGTAAACAGACGTGTCGCGGCTCGCGGTGGAGTTTCATAACTCTCGCGGCGACGCTCCGCGCCGGGGACGGAAAAACACACGTGGGAGACGGACGCTGGTGGAAACAAACGAGCCCGAAAGACGTCAACAAAGTCCTGCTGTCCCCCTTCGGTTCGGCCGTCCACGTCCAATGGACAGAAAGTACAGTGTGAAGACCAACAGGGAGATTTTGTCCTGCCAGTGAGGACAAAACGACACAAACGTTGAGCGGATGCTTGAGATTTATTCTGAGCTTTAAATACCGAATGTCAGTTTACCTAAAGGTTTGTGACTAAGTACTACTGTGGGGACCTAAAGTTGTTCACACACTCAGATTTAACGTGATTATGGGTGAAAGAATTAAGTCTTAATGAAAGGAATCGTCAGACATGGATAAATTATGGTAACTCAGGGTGAAAGTTCAGCCCGTAACGGAGCCTGCAAGTAAGTCGCTGCAATGTCCTCATAAGGTAATGTAAACACGCGTGTGTGTGAGTGTGTGTCTGGGTGTGTGTGTGTGTGTGTGTGTGTGTGTGTGTGTGTTACAGTACATTTGTGCGCGAGCCTTTAAAATATTGACCCGACCTCGCCGACCCCACTCCGCCGTCCTCGTGACTCACTCTGTTCTCGGCTTTTTCAGTCTTTCGCCATCGACCCGCCGGGATCCGCCGAGGTCCCGGCGGCCGCGGACGGACCTCCTCCCCCGACGCTCACTTCCCCCCCTCCCCACCCCCCCCCCCCCCCGGCGCAGTCGATATGTTAAAAAACACAAACGGCACGCAGATGAAACAACATATTTCCTGCTGATGGCGACCGGCCTGCGCGGGCGGGGACGATGAAAACAAAGAGGCGAGTTTATGAATGAACGAGCGGCGCGCCGCCATGCGAGGTGAAGCCCCTGTTTGGTTTTTTTAAAGAGGCCCTACAGGGGGAACCTGACATGCGAAGGGTCCGCTGGTTCCTATAAAACGCCCACAGTCTGGACTTATACAGCTTTCTGCTTCATTATGAGGCATCCTGCTTTCTGCTGACAGGCCAGTCAGGCTCGTGTGTGTGTGTGAGAGGGTATGTGTGTGTGTGTGTGTGTGTGTGTGTGTGTGTGTGTGTGTGTGTGTGTGTGTGTGTGTGTGTTTCTCCACTGGCTTGCTCCCAGCAAACTGAGGCCACGTGGTGAAGCGCCGCAGCTTCGGGATTCATTTACAGCAAACACGAGGCCACATTTACTCTCCTCAATGTTTCCTTTCAGCAAGTCGGTGGCGACGTTTTGAAAATTCTTGGCGAGTTTCGGCTTGATTGCGACAACTTCAACCTTCAGTCTTTAAACACGTATCGACAAACTGACGGTTCACTCATCGAGTATCAACAAACTGTGATTTAAATCGAGTTTTGTGTAGAAAAACGTACAATTTACCGACATGAACAAATTTCAAATTAAAGTTCCAGTCATAAAAAAAAAAAAAAAAAAACGCCGTTGCAAATCTTTTGTGAAACTTTTAAGCAACTTCTCCATAAAAAGCAGAAGCGACTTTGTGAGTATTTCTCGTCTCAGTAACTCCCAACTTGGTGGAGAACAAAGCTGGAGATAAAAGTGATAGTTTGGGGCGTTTAATAACGAAGCAGCCACAAACAGATCATAAGTGACATAAAACGGTCATTTTATCGGTCATTAATCGCCATTTATTTGGTTGAAAATGTTCTTGTAGTTTTTCAAAGGCTCCATTCATCATATTTGAAAGAAAATAATCGAATAGTGTGAATTAAAACTGACAAGTTTTTTTATTTACCTTTTAATGACAGTAGACACCAAATTTATTGTCTCTACATCATCACTTGCAGCTTGAATCAACATTTGTTTTACTGAGAAGCTGCAGAAAACAAACGATGAACCTAAAAGGAGCAAACGTTTGTTTCTAATCACAAAAACTCCCTGATGACTTTTTCATCACTTCCTGACGTAAAACAGGAAGCTGAAGCTCAGATGAGTTCGATCAGCAGTCAATGGATTCGTTCCACTGATCTTGAGGTTGTTTATGACTCAAAGTAGACGTTGACGAAGCGAGTCGGACAGAACAACAAGCAGGTTCTGGATCTTATAGACTCGTCGTCTTCTCGGCTTTTGTGTGTCGATCATGTTTGTCCCCAGATAAGAAAAAAACAGTTTATTTACACGTAGTTTCATGTTACCACATGAAAGAAGCCAATTTCAGCGTCTATTGTCTTTTGCTGTGCCGCAGCAACAAACACGCGGCGCGGATCCTCCTCTGAACACCTCGAAAAAAGGTTTTTCTGCAATTTCCTCTAATCGCTTCAAATTGCTTGTTGTGCTGCCGAACACGCAGCCTCGCCAAACGTGCCCCCCGACCGGCGTCTCTGCCCTCCGCCGAGCGTCTGAGGCGAGAAATGTGTCGGAGTCGCTGAGTTGAAGAAAACCGACGATGAAAAGAGCCGAAAGCGAAAACAGTTTGAGCCTTTTACTCGTTTATGATGGTGAAATACCTGATAAACAGATCACAAAGGTGGCATTAAAATGGTATGATGTATGTTAAATTATTGATTAAAAAAAGAGAAAAAAGACATATTTAAATAGAGAGAGACGGACTTAGATATAAAGGTAGATATATAGACAAAGAGTGTGACCTATAAAGAGAGAGTATCTTTACCTATGTGTAGAAAAATAGAGGCAGAAAAAGGACAGAAAAACAAGTTTTTTCAGAGGGGAATCCTATTTTTTTCCATGTGTTTGTGTCTCTAAAGAGAAACATTTTCTGTTCCTAACAACTGCAATAATTTTTAACCCTCATTGCTCGATCACCGTCGCTTCTGCGGCGTCGTCTTCGCCTGACCCACGTGAGGCCCGAAGCTCTCAGCACGCAATCCGATCGGCCGGCGGAGACGGCGGACGAGTGTGGCGTTCATGAAGACGTCCCGCGGCTTGACCTCGAGGCAGCCGTCCGCACGGTCCACCTCTGCGCTCTCGCCCGTCCCCTCAACATCTGGCGCTCACAGCAGCGCTCGGCCCGTCGCTCCCGCTCAAGGACGCCCCCCCTCCCCTCCCCCCAACCTCCCCCACCTCACCCACACTGACCCTGAAGATCCTTAATTCAGTGACACGTCCAGACGTGGTCACGTCTCGCAGCTTTCCGCATAAAGAGCCTGACATTGAATTAATTATGCAGCCGCAAACTGCCGCCATTAATACTAAATGACCAGCAGACGTGTCCATAAACACATGTGTGAAGACGGGAGCTCTCACAGCGAGCACATGAATGAATGCATGAGATGGACGAGGGAGGGGGATGTGGAGGGGTGGGGGGGGGGTGGGGGGTCTGAACGGACCTCGGGGGCCCGTCACTCTCAGAGCGGCCGAGGAAACGGCGGCAGATCGGAACTGACACGCCAACAGCCAGTCGGAGGCGAGTGGCGGCGGTGGCGGCCGCATCCGGCCGCGTCCCCGGAAAACCTCCAGAGCCGCTGCTTCCTCCCAAACCTGCTCTGACAGCACCAACGCTGCTCCAGGACCAGCTCATCTCAATATTAATGACCGTGCGGGGGGGCCCACACCAGGCCGAGGGTAGATTATGTAACACCCCCGGACCAGAGTTCAGTGGCCTCACGTCTGGAGTTTAAGTACAACAAAATACTGCAGTAATTTTCTCAAAAATGTTGAGGGAAACTCTTTAAATCAAATAGCTGCCACAATGCGATTCTTGACAGGTTGAATTCATGTCTTTGTCGCCAATCTGCAGATTTCCCAACTGGTAACTTTACGAATCTTCACCTGCATCGACAACGACAAACTTCCAACTTCAAGGAATTAAGGCGCCAAACCGAGGAGGAGACCGGACGCAGCCAACGATCGAACAGGCGGCGTTTCAGCGTTCACGTGATAACACGAGGGACAGCAGGGGGCGCCGGTGTCCGATCAACTTTCAGATGTCTTCGAGTTTGACTCGCAGTTCTGCATCGCCGTCAGTCGTCCCATCGCTTGTTTTCTGACGTGTTTTCCTTCCACTTAAGCAGTTTTCCCACCCTGCTTCTCTTTGTGGCCCCCCCGCCACCTCCTCCCCTCCTTCCCTCCCACCCTCCCTCCTCGGTCGTAGGAGGTTCCAGCCGTGGGACACAAGAACAGCACCTGCAGACCGAGACTCATGCTGCTCTGTTTCCCTGGCAACCCCTACATTGAGCTTTGCTTGTGCGAACCATTAAGCAATGCCAGCTCTGCGCGCACGCACGCACACACGCACGCACACACACACACACAGAGGCGCCCCCACACCGACGTCCTTTTAAGGGTTTTCCGGCTGCGGTTCCTTTTTCTAATTTCATTTTTTTCGCTCTCTGCTTTCTCAAATTTATTTATACACTCTCAAACTTTTAACTACAGTCACATTTTCCCTCACGCTCATAAAAAACAGACCCCCCGGGAGGCGGCAACCCCCCCATCCGACGGAGGCGGGGTTTGCCGGGGCACCTCTCAGCGGATGACATGGATCCTCGCCACCTCCTCCGCCCGTCACCAGCACGTCTCCGGATAGCGCCACACGCGGCCCCGCCGCCAGCCCCGCTGCCAGCCCTGCCCCCCCCACTGCAGGGAGGAATTCTTCCACGGCGCTGACGTCAGCCGAGGCGAATCCCCTTTGCCCCGCTCCCCCCTCCGTCATTCCCGCTCTGACGCCGGCGCTCACCTTTCCGGGCCGCCGACGCCACTCGCCAGAGTTTCCAGGCAGGCCGCGGTGAGCTCACCTGCTGAGCGGGAAAAGTGGACGGAGGAGGTCGGAGCTCGTTAGCGCCAATTTAGCCTGAGTCCTTCAGTTTGACGAGTTTGAACCCAAAAACTTTGGCTTGTTCGACGGACACTCGGGTCCTCTGACTTCAGGAGGCTGTGTGTAAATGGCGGCTGGTGGAAGAATAAACAAACAAGCCTCTGCTAGAGAAAACAACACAAAGTCAGCACACTGAGACCTCATTAAATATGATATTAAGGGTTTGTCTCTCCTGCAGCAACATCAGAATCGGCACTGCTCCTTCAGACCAGAAATCATTAGAAACTCTTATTATATTTTAATTTTTGGGGTTAAACTCAGATTTCTGAGGAAAATAGGTTTATTAACATCATTTTACGATGTTTAAATCCTCTCTAAAAGGTTTTTTTTTATGGGAAGGGAATTTAAAGTTGGACTTTCCGAACTTTTGAGGTCACGGCGGATCTAAAGCTTTGCCTGCTTGTGAAGATGATAATTAAAAAGTAAATATTTTTGAAAAAAATCAAATAAAATAAAGGGTTGCAGATGATGAGAGAGTAAAAATCGGAAATCTTTTATGGGAAAAAAAACAGAAAAATAACAAATAAAGAAGAAAATTACAAGAAAAATATTGGGAAAAAAGAAAAAATGTTTAAAAAGGGCCTGATACACAATAATTTCCAAACTAAATAAAAAGGATGAAGAAAACTGTTTTCAATATCAGGTGGGGAAAAACAATTTCACACAGTGAAGCTGCCATTTGAAATCCTTGGCTGACAAATTGGTTTCCTCTCAACCAGATGTCACCAGGTGTTGAGGAGGTTCTCCTTCCCGCCACCCTGCTGCAGTTGCCCCCCCTCAGGGCTGATTTGTCGGGGAGAACCCGCCCTCCACTTAGCGAGGGGCTCGGGGTGATTTCAACCTCTGCTATTTGCGAGACACGCCTCGCAATTAGAGTTCACACCAAATTAAAGGGACGCAAGGAATCGTCCAGAAATCGTGGCGCTTCGCCGACGCCGCGAGGACACGAGGACATTAACCCAGATTTCAGGGACGGCGTCGCGAGCGGCCGCCTTTCACCTCATTCAGTTTCATTCACACACACGCACACAAAGTGCAGGCCCATAAAAATTCCTCCCGCCGCGTCCCTCCCCGGCCAAGTGAAAGCCTCTCTCCGAGGTTACCGCCGACTTAAACAGACGTCCCCGGACTAGTTATGGCCCGTCTGTTGTAGTTACTGTTGCTAAAACCCGGGTTTATTCCTGCCTCCGGGAGAGAAGTTCCCTTTGTGAGAATCTCGCAGCCGCTCGCACACTGTAATTTGAAGGGACCGTACGGAAACACTGGTTTGGCTGCCTGGGCATGACACAACACGTAAAAATCCCTTCACTCGGCGCTGGGAGATTAACCCTTTCCCTCCCCCCTTTTCCTCTCGGGGGTTAATGTTTTGTTTGCCGTGCCACAAGAGGTCAAGCTTGTTACCACGAAGCACATTTTAAACTCAGTCTAATCAGCCCGCTTCTTTTTTTTCTCTCCAGTCTTCATGTTTCCACTTCTTTTCAGGTCGTTCTGGGTCAGAGGGGAGAAACTCCGCTCTCAGGATGTTTTGTTTTCCTCCCACAAACCGGTGATTACATCGAATACCAATTTGATACGTCACGAAAACACTTGATTGCCGCGGTTGAACATGTGGGAGGAGTGCCATGCTGTACAGCGTGTACTCTGTGAGCCGAGGAGGTGGACGCGCGCTCCTGCATTCCTACATTGAGAGTCATCGCCGCGGCGTGAATGCGTCACCCAGGATCCGCCTCAGCATCCACGCTTGAAAAACCGACAGGTGAGAGACGAGTCGGGATGGGAAAAAGAAAAAGAGGCACGAAGTGAGCAACAGATGGATTAATCCACGAGCAGAAGCCAAGACACGAAGGGTGAAATTCACTCTAAAATTATGATAATATAATTCAGAAAGATAAAAATAAAACCTCCCAGCACAAAAACAGCAGTGTCTCCAGTAAAGGCTGAGCCAGTTGGAGTGCAGCGACTGCAGGCACGATGCCTGATTTTAGGTATAACTAAGGATAAATGTCAAACGTGCGACTAAAGATATTCAGAAGGAAAAATAAGAGCTTGTGTGTGTGTGTGTGTGTGTGTGTGTGTGTGTGTGTGTGTGTGTGTGCGCGTGTGTGTGTGGCTGATTCAGGTGCTCGACCACAGTCGGCGCTCGCCGTTAACATTAACAGGAAACTGATGTCAGGCTAAAAACCATTGAAACAAACAGAAAGGCGAATCAGGTCCACAATCTTGCCATAAAAAACGGTTTTGCACCTGCTTCAAATCGCAATAAATCCGCCACGCTGGAAAACGAACCGTTAATCGTCCGTCACGTGACTCTAATCAGACCACAAACGTTATTTATGGAGAGAAACACACGAGTCAGCGCGGCAAGGACGTGAACGCCGCCTCCCCGTGGACGGTTTACGATGTAAACATTTTCCAGCTTGTTAAACGTCACTCGCTTTTTCACTGCAGTTGTTCACCGCTTGTAACGCGGCGTGTCGCCGGACCGAGCCGGGATCCAGACCCACCCAGCTCCCGGAGGAATTCAGACTGAGTTCAATAAACATCTTGTGCTCCTAACGAGATTGAAAAAAGTCGAGGAGGGAGCCTCAGACGCCGTCTCGAAAATTCGCCGGCCGCACTCCTCGCTAAACCAGACGCTCACGAAAACGGAGGGCTACAAATTTACCAGCAGGCCAAGTTAGATGTCCTAAAAACTTATTTAACCTTTAATTTGATGAGTGAGGCGTTTGTAGCTGCTCTTCCTCACTGGACACAAACTGGAAGAAAAAAAAATGAAAAAGACCCGGTGGGACCACCCAGGATGGAGCGGCGCCACGCCAGCGTCCTCGCCGAGGTCGGTCCACACGGAGAGAAGGCCACCTGTGAGTCAGCGAGACCACTGAACTCACAACCAGCCGTGAACCGTAAAAACAGAGTCCAAATAACTTCGGGTTGCGTAACGTACAGTCAAAGGCGGACGTTATATTAGAAGCAGACCGTCATCGGGCCCTCGGGTCATTATCCAGCATTCGAATCGTCTTCATTCTTTGAAGAAAAAGCAAAGAAATTATACTTTATTCCTCTCTTCATGTTTATTTTTCTCCACATGTTCCTCTTTTTTCCTCATATTAAATAAACTGTTCTTCAAAACCTGTTTGCAAGATTTAATCAGGTCTATTTTCTTCAGTTCGTTCAAAAACTCTTTTACCGATCACCTCTACGCCGACGACACCTTTGTATATGTATCAAAACCCAACCAGACATTTTATCTCGTTGAAATGTTTCATAATGCAAATAACCTCCCAATAATCAAAACATTTTATACGTTTTTTTGGCAACAAAAAAGAGAAACTTCACATCAAATATCCCGGGAATCTAGTTTTAAGTAATAAAGTTAAAACTTTTTTTCAGAAGTAAATCATTATTAGAAACTCAGCCTTTTAAAAAAACTCAACAAAAACGCCTTCTCTCAATTTCTTTAATACAAAAACGTACTTGTGGATCAAACTTGACGTTTCAGCCAATAAAAGCCTTTAAAGTTTCACGCTGGATCTTTAAACTGTGTTAAAGAGCCTCTGAAATCAGATTTATGGTGGTAAAAGTGTTCTGTTATATTTGGTCGGAGTGTTCGCTGGATGCCGCGCACACACACACAAAACCTCTAAAGCTGCTTTTTACTGAGAAACAGTCGGGACGGAGTGAATTAAGCGAGTGAAACGGTGGTTTTAATGTGGCTGAATATTTGATGATTTAAAGTTTTATTATGTGTGTTTCTGCAGAAGTCCACAGAGAGACTTTCTCTGAGGGGGAAAACCGCTGCAGCGGAGCTGCTTGGAGACCAGCTGTTTGACTAAAGTAAACACCGTCTTGGGGGGGAGGGGAGGGAGGGACGGAGGGGGGGGGGGCAGGAGTTCCTCGCTTCCTGCTTCGTTACCCACAAACTGCGTCATCAGCTCGGTCGTGACGGCGAGCACGAACGCTCAGCCTGACAAGCTCTAAAACACGGGTGGAAAATATTCAACCTGCTGCTGCTGAAGCTGCGTCAGGTGGAGCCATTAAAAAGTTTGGTGGGTAAACCTGTCGGCGGTCCCGGATGGGGGGGGGGGGGGGGGGGTTGGAGCTCGCTGCTCGCAGGGACCGGCTCTTTTGTCGAGGAAGCTTCTCCGGGTCACATCAGAGATAAAGAGGAGAGAAAAAAACGCGAGCGTGCGGCCAGAAAACGGCAGCGATTCCTCTTCGGCTGTGTTTACGGAGCGTGAGAGTTTGTTGTGATTGAGATGAAAACGCGGCCTTCCCCCCGAGTGACCCGAAGATTCATCAGAAGCAAAACAAACCGGCGGTTCCTTCCTCTGCCGCCGTTTGTTTTCAGCTGCACGACCTTCGCTGCGTTCCTGCGAGTGATCGCTTCATTCGGGACGCTTCGGAGGTTTAGTCAGCTAACGCGGCCTCACAGGGAGACTTCGTCACTGTCGTCAGGCCTCAGAAAGAAACGACAGCTGTTTTTTGCACAGGGTCACGGGAGGTGATGGAGCCCAGGCTGGGTGGAGACAGTGTCAACAATGGACGGGTCGCCAGGCAATAACAAGGAGCACAGAGGCACAGTCCAACATGCTATCAGTCCCTGACTGACCCGGAAACTTCTGCATCCAAACATGCAAACTCTCCAAAAATATCTCAAAAATCAGACAGCTTCACCATTTTTCATAGAGAGAGAAAGACCTTTCTGTTCCTGAAACATTTCCCAGAAACGCAGCATCAGTTCAATGAATTTGTGTCTTTCGACAAAAAAACTGAGGACCCTGAGGTGTGTATGCCAGGCCTGTAGGAGGCGCTGTAACGCCGCTGTCTGAATACAGAGGAAGACGTTATGAACAACGTAGGTTGAGGCATCGTTTCAGCGTCATTTTAAAGATGAAACAGCTGTGTGCCAAAATCCGGTGTTTGAATCTCGACCAGGTGCGAGTCGGCCCGAGACGGTAAAATAAACACTTCCGTTGCGGATTTGGACTGCAGACAGGGAAAAGTGTGAATGAGCGTCTTTTTATAACGCTGTGAGACGCTGCCAAGCCTCAGAGGCAGAGCGGCCGGCGAGCAGTCGGAATAAAAAACCTTCTGATTAACGGCTGCAGGACGGCGCCGCATCGCGGCCCCGTTGGGCTGCGGGCCGAGGTTTCTGGCGTTGGAAACGTCCTCATGTGATGCCTGCGGGTCTCCAGGAAGAAGAAGGAGGGGAAAATAAATATCACAGATTCTCCACAGTGTTGCGAGTTTCAAACATGTGACTCCGCGCCGCCACGCAATTAGCCTCTCCTGTCTGATGGAGGCGAGACGCCGCGAGAGCCGCCCGAGCAGAGGGGACGAAGTGGGTCAAAAGGCACGGCGGGGCGCCGGCAGCAGATGCCTCGACAAGTTACCGAGCGATGAGGAAGTGAGGCCGGCGGATTTCGCCACAACTGAAGACGAGTCACGTCGAGTTCAGGCTCACGCCTCAGCGGCTCCGAGCCGAAAGGGAAACGAGGGGCGACTGCTGCTTTTAAATGGGCCTACATCATTTAGAAGCAGCATTAAATGTTAAACTTTACATTCCTAAAATCACAATTTACTTCCGTCCACATCAAAACAACTCACACAGCTTCTGTTTTAGCACTTAAGAGACGCAGAAACAAACCAGAAATAAAAGAACCGCTGCAAACTTTTTGCTGTCTGAACGCAGCAAAATAATCAGAGTTAAAAACTACTTTTCAGTCGCTTTTTGTTGCTTTCTTCAGAACACCATCAAATGTAAATTAACTGTGACAAATTTCCCTCAACTAATAACGTGGTTGCAGTCCAGATATCAGTCACACGAGAACCAACATGTAAAAATGACACAGAAGTGACCTGAATAAGAGAGAAAATTCCTCAAAAACCACCTGAAATTACTGTAAAAGGCACAAAATGACTTTAAATTGGCAGAAAATAACCCTGAGAGGCAAAAAATATCTTCAAATGGACAAAACGAGACGCAAGTAAGAAAAATGGACCCAGATTGATTTAGAACAGCTGAACAGTGAGACAAAATGCAATGAAATCGATTTAAATCGCTTAAAAGAGACGGAAAAATGTCCTTCATGGGCAGAAATTACATTAAGGACACAAACTAAACGGTGGCAAAAAGACGGAGAGACGTAAACAACCTCAAGCTCACAAATATATGTGAAACCAAAAGAAATGAGAGCTCAAATTCAGAAAAGAACAAGAGGAATATTAAATATTAACAAGATGTTATTAGATTCACAAAATGTAAAACGATACAAAAGAAAATCAAACGAACACAAACTGATCTCAAAGAAGAACAAAGCAGCCTCAAATACACACAAAATTAGCAGCGAAAAAAGAGAAAATACACGAAAAAAAATGACCTTCATTTGAAAGAAAGAAACGTTTTAAAAGCAAAAACTTCTTCTGAAACACAACAAACTGTCAGAGGAGACAAACTGAGTCCAGAACCAAAACAAAATCGCTCTCAAAGTGACTCTGGAGGATTTAAATCTGCATGTTTTCACATTTCGCTCGTCGACACGAAACGTCCTTAAAAGCGAGCCGTCCGTTCAGAAGTCAGTGAGATAAAGACGAGTCGCTGCCCGTCTCCGTCTGTGGAAGTCCAGCTCTTTTTGAACCCGAAAAAAAAACACACACACACACACACACAGCACTGCAGCAGCTGCGGCACCATTGTCTGCGCCGCCACCAACGAGGGAGCCGCCGCCATTAACGGCGGAGCCCGCCAATGATCTGGCGTCCGCTCGCATCGCCCTCCGTTGGGCAGAGTGACGCGCCGTCCCGCGGCTGAATTATTTATGCGGCTTGGCCGAGCGAGCGGCAACACAGGAAGCGCTTGTACGATAAATAAACAGAGGGACTCTGGCGGGCTGCTCGCCGACACCAGGAAACGTGCCGCGTGGACGGGCTGCCGGGGGGACGGCGCTGATGCACAGTTTCACACCCAGCATGTAACGCTGCACATTTGTCGATCTGTGAACCGCAAACGTCTGTCGACGCGTAAATCTGTCAATTCGCGGCATAACACGCCAAACCCGCCAGCCAATCCACGCGTCCGCGCCCGCCGGCTCCTCCGCCGGGGCGCCGCCGGGCCCCCTCGGCCCTCAGCTGTCGCTCCGGCGATGTTTGCCTGTTATTGTTTGTGTTTTTGTGATTGAAGGTTCGCTGATGTCGACACGCCGATGAATACAGATTCTCTTTGACGCCTGCGAGACTGCAGCCGCTGTCGGACCACCAGAGAGATGCCGAGGGATGGTAAAACCACAGTACAAATACTCTTAATACTGCAAGTAGGTCTTCTTTTTACTGTACCTTGATGAGTATTGCTTTCAAGTATTTTAATTTTACACCAGGTCGAGTATTTTTCTACCTTTAAAAGTCACAAAGCACTTCTGATGGACTCAGAAATGCTGCAATATTACAGTGAAGCCAAACACTCAGCAAAGCACTACACAAGGGCTTTCAAAATAAAAGCACGAGGCAGTTTTGCAGAGCTGCTGCAAACTGTAAAAGGAATTTTAAAGTGTAAGCCGCTTTTAGGAGATTTCTTGTCATGTTTTGTTGTATGCTCATAATTTCCTGCGTCTGTCGTTAACGTGACGTCTCTTTATTCGACTCACGCAAAGAAAAACTTCTGTCTCAAGCAGTTTTGTTTCTGATCGGATGTCTTTCGCTTTGCATAAGCACAGAAATTGTGAAATCGC
>JASSRZ010000054.1:236366-265261 GCA_032164315.1 Malacoctenus gilli | reverse complement strand
ACACACACACACACAATCGCATCAATGTGTGTTGCATACGTGAGGCGGCGTGAACGTGAGCGCCGCGGATCAATGAGGCTCTGTGCGGTGACGCGCCTCCTCCGCTCCCACTCGGCAGCTGTCTGCGAGGACAGAGCTGCTGATTGAGTTCGATTCCCCGAACAGGTGTCCCTGCTGGACACCGCCGCCTCCCCCCGCCCTCCCCCCGCCTCCCCCACTGCCTTCTTTTGCCATTGATTCCAACGTGACACCAACGTCTCCTCTCTGCAGCGCGGCGCAGCTCGACCTGCTGCCCGTCAGTGGGAGGGGGTGTGAATATGTCCCCCCCATATCAATATAACCTCTGCAGCAGCTGCTATCTGCCACTCGGATCTCACACAGGAGCTGCAGGATCCGCCGTCGCCGCCTCCGCCGGGAAACATCTGATTGACACGTCAGCGGCTGATAGCGAGTTCCTGCTCCTCGTTCTGACAAATGTCAGCGCGCAAAAAAAAAACCTCCAAACAAACAACACAAACAAACTGCTCCTCTGTGCGGGAACCCTCTGAGATCATCGTTCCACGGTGCTGCACGGAGATTTGGAGCAGGACCACTCTGGAAGCGGCGGATGGTTGTAATGAGTCACTGCAGCATCCAGTCTGTCCCTGTTTCTGTGGCCTGTTTCAGCCTCAGAGGTCTTCACAGTTTCAGCAACAAGACGCTCGAGAGACTCCGTAGTACTAAGCGAGCTAAGAACGCTTGGACAAGCTGGAGAATCTAAGCAGCAGGTGCTAGAAGCTGTAGCGTCTAGTCAGACTGCAGTTCACCCCTGCTTGTGCCGTCAGGTAACCGTTCCTTTAAGGTCTTAGTTTAGTTAATACTGCAGTCATATAAACCTGCCTGCAAATGCAGCTCCCCCACTTGTTGGACGGAGGACAGACTAGATGCTAGAGGAACCTGCTACAAAACTTCACAGACACTTTGTGAATTTTTTGGAGAGTTAAAATGAATGATGCTGCGTAATAAAGACAGTTTATTTTGACCGTTTTTCAAGGTAGCCTGCTAGTCCGTAAATTATGGGCTTCTCTGCTCTAGAGTCTAGTCTGTTCCCACCGTAAGAACAGAAGTCTCAGCACAAGGTGTGAAAATGAGAAATATGGTAGCTGAACATTTGGGAGGATAACATCTGAAACCTTGACCGAGGACAGACTGGACGCTACAGCGAGTCGCCGCTGGCAGTCTGGAAGCTGTTTCACTTGAATCCGACAAACTGCAGCGTCTAATTCAGATTGGTAGCGTGAAGCAGACGGAGGCGGACGCTTCACCGGAGTGAGACATCAGACAGCGGAGCTGCTCGTGCACAAATTCCGGCGGGAGTCACGTGAGGAGGAGGAGGAGGAGGAGGTGGTGAACGCTAGAGAGCCACCGAGACACCTGACATGCTGCAGAGTCACAGCTCACCTCTGCACACACAGGAAACCACACAGTCATGAGGAAGCAGCGTCCTCTCCAATGACACCGTGGAGCTTACTTGCCCTTGCATCATCATCATCATCATCATCCCCATCCAACATGTCCCCGAAATACCCCCCCCCCTCCCCCTCCTCATTCCACCCCCCACCCACCTCTCCTGCCCCTCCTACCCGAGACGCAGCGGTGCTTCAGGAATCAGCCTTTGTCCCCCCACCTCCTCCTCCTCCTCCTTCCTCACCAATATTACATAACACTTACTACAACTGGATGATGATTTGTCTCCATACAGTTGCTACATGTGGCGCTACAGCAATGACATCACCTCACGGTGGATCTGCAGCAAAATAACACACACACGTGCACATATACACACACCCGCGCGCAGCCCGCACACACGCACGCACGCATGCATGCATGCAGCTCGGTGTGAACCGCCGAGAAAGGAGCTCCTCACCTGGCTTCAGCGCGGGGCCGACGGTTCGGAGCGGAGCGACGTGCACATCCTCCCGTCTGCCCGCTGCGTCTGTGCGCGCAGATATCTGAGGAAACACCCCGACACTGAGCGCGAGAGGGAGCAAAATAACACACACTCAAACGCACACACACACACCCTCTCTCTCTCTCTCTCTCTCTTTCACGGCGCTGCGTCCCGAGCAGGTGACTAATGAGGGACGGTTCCCGCTCGCACCTGAGGATCGGCCGCCGGCGTTATGTAAAGGCTGCACGGCCACGCACGGCGCGCATCAGTGCGTTCATGAGGTATAAACAGAGCGCGGTGCGGAGCAGGTTCTCTGTGCGGGAGGAGGAGGAGGGGGGGGGGGTGAGGAGGTGTGAGCGCCCCGCTTCAGGCGGCTGCAATCATGACACACACACGCGCGCGCGCCAACACGCACACACAAGCAGCGGCGGCAGAATTAAAAAGACCGTCACCGGGATGCGACTGCATGCCAAGCGAGCAGCAGGATCCGTGCACGAGAATCGCGTAATTTTGATGTGCGCCTGTTGCAACACGTGAACGCCCTGCATGGGAGGGCGGAGCCAGGGAAAACCCCCTCACCGCGTCCCTGCAACAGCGGCTCCGACGGGACACCTCGCCGCTTCGCCTTTCGCGTCCCGACGCGACGCGTCCGGCGGCGGCTCCACGCGCGCACGGATCATTCCCCCCCAGCGTGGACATGCGGGCGCGCCGCGCGCGGGTCGTCGGGAGAGGCTCACCCGAATGAAGGAGCAACAAAGAGCGGCGCGGGGCTCCGGTGGGCTGCCCTGCTGCAGGAGTCCGAAAAACAACACTGCGCCAAAATATTTTAAAAAAATAAATAAATACAAACACGCCCCCTTTTCTCCCCCCTGAACTTCACTTGGAAAGTTCCCGGCAGGCTAAAACCGGACGGCGATGGAAAAGCATGTCCGACCCTCTCCGGCTGCAGCCGCCGAGGTCGACCTAAATCAGCGGGGCCACAGAGCAGCAGCCGCCGCTCCAGCCGCGGAGGCACCGCCCGCAGGGGGGGCGAGAAGGAGCCGGGCGGTCGGGAAGGGTACTCACAGGTGCGGGTGGAGCCGGTGTCAGCGTTGTAACACACCTTAGCAGCGTGAGGAGGGGGTCCGGCTCTGTTTTCTGCTTCACCTTCTCCCTCACTTTCTATTGCAGGAAACAGACAGGCCCACTGACGTCAGCGGGGGTCCCGTCTCCGCCTCCCAGCCCGGAGAGGGAGGGAGGGGTCCTCCCCGGACAGCTGGGGGGCTCCCGACGGCCGCCGCGCAAGCCTCCGCAGATGGGGGCGCTCCTGCGCCGGCGTCGCTGTCGCTCGTCGAGAACCCCCTCAAGCCGGAGCCCCTCCCGGCCTCTCCGCCGCACATAGTTTAGGACTGACGGTTTTCCCGGAGGTTCCTTGTTGTCAGGTCACGTTGTGCCCCTCCGCCACTACCGACCGGCCGGGCTTCCCCGCGCACGGACCCGCGGCGGGGACCGAGCCGCGGGGCGTCCTCCCGAGGGCCCGGCAGAGGGACGGACGTCACCGGCTGCCCCGTGCCAAACGAGCCGAGACGTTGTGAAACGGGAGCCCCAGACGGGAGTTTCTTTATGGGATTTATTGTCCCTGACAAATAGATCCTGGAGTATGACGCGAGGTCAGTGAGAGGGTCAAATCACGAGACACAGGAAAGCAGCTGAAACCGAGAAGTACATCAAATTAATCTAGTTTCCAGGCAACAATCTCAGTTATATTCAGATAAAATGAAACTTATTTTATTTGTAATGTTTATATACAATTATTTGCCCAGATTGTTGTGGGAAAAATACATTGACATAATTGGACAATTACAGGTGAGACAGTTCCAGGTTCTTTATATGGCTGCTGCTCCTTCAAAGTAAGAGATTCTTATTAGCAACTGGAACAAATAGGTGCTTTTTAAAGCTTTTGATTGGTTTATGTCTTCATGTACGAACAGGTAATCGCTGCAAAGTCTGGAAATCAACCCCAAAACACCTTTTTTTTAGGTTAAAGAAATGAGTGTGATGTTGCTCTTAATTGATAAACAATGATGTAATTTAAACTCTTTGTTGCACCAGTTTGGTGGCTCCTTTGCCATGATAGGAGCTAATTATCTGAAGCATGTCAGACAACATTAAATGTCCCTAATGCAATGTATTTAGCAGAGAAGGTACATTTGTTTACATGACGTGAGCAAAGAACCCAAATTTAAATGTATTTTCTCGATCTACAGAGATTTGAACGCAACAAGCTGAGAGTTGATGTAACTGATCAGTTGAAGCAAAAAACACTTGAAAAGCGAGCGAACGGCTCGGTGCTGAATGACCTTTGGTGAAGTCACACTCGTGTGCATGTGTCTCCTCTGCTCTCACTCACATTTTCCACTGCAGCTCCGTCTCAGCGAAGCGTTCGCAGCCCCGCGAGCCTGTGACAAGAAGCCTGCCAGCGCGGAGGGAAATTTCTTTACTTCTTACTCAGTTTCCCTAATAAGCATGAACAAGAAAACTCCATGTTCCCACAGCCCACGCAGCTCAAGAAAAACCTCGCAAAAACAGCGTGAGTTGCTTTGAAACAGGCTGCCGGTAATGATGGATTTGATTATATTTATTTAATTTGCGGGTGTTTTCTCGCACCGCTGCAGCGGGAGGCTCTGCAGCCGTTGCCTGGGTGCACGGGTCTCGTTATTTTTATCCCCCCCCGTCTGTATTTCTGGAGCCGCGGCCACGCCGGTGAGCGTGAGGTGGTCCGGTCCTGCTATGACACATCACCAGGCGTAAAAGGTCACCCTATTTTTTACCCCCAGGGCTAAAAATAGGTGTTACACAGATGCGTGAAACCAGATTTCACCCCCCAAACAGCGACAGAAATCAGAGAAGAGACAACGATCTGTCGGGATGGGCTTCATTTTAACACTGTGAGCATCGGTTATCAGTCAGGGAGCGCGTCATTTTTAAGGTTTGGCTTCATGTCAACGTCTGATTAAAGAGGGAAGATGCATGATTTAGATTTAGAGACAAGATTCAGCACAAAAAGCCTTCAGATAATGCTTTAAATGTCTTGTTTTGGACATAAACAGAATGCATTCCGTTTATTTTCGAGCGGTGGTTTCAAAACTGGGGTCCGGGACCCCTTTGGAGGTCGCCAGAGAGATCGAGTGGCGACCTGCATTTTTTTTCACCCTGACATTGTAAAAAAAAAAAAAAGATAACAAGATGCTTTCCAGATGCATTTTATTTTATTTTGAAGGCTCCTGCTTCGTAAGAGAGTGTGTTTCTCTCTGTGTTTGGCTTCGCTGTAATGTTTGAGAGGGGGTCCACAGAGGGGAGGGGGTCTTAAGAGAGCTAAAGGTCGTCTTTGTCCTACGAGAGCAGATGATCGAGTGAATCAAATGAATCATTTAGCTGATAAAAACGGTTGCAGCTCTTCTTCTCTTGGTTTTTGTTGCAGATCGCGCCTGACCAACGAAGCTGCAGCCTGAACGCTTTTGGGTTGTTTTTTTTTTCTTCCTCCCACATCAAGTCGGCGGCTGCAGTCGCTGCAAAAAGTCAGGGCGCCAGAACGAGCCGTCACCCGGAGAAAACTTTGCTGCAGTGAGGCAAATGTGCCCATTAATAAGTTAGCGGGTGACAGCCGCCCACCAGCGTATCACAGGCTTCCTGCAGTCTGCAGAGTGGGACTCCCGGCTCAGCCGAGCTTTATGACTCACCTGTTTCAACTGCAACCACTTAAAATGGCACATTTGAACAGCGCAACTTTAGTTTTCTTTTTTATTGTTGTCGTGGGGTTTTTTTTTGTTTCTTTTGCAGAAACAGAGACAAGTTGTTGTCAGACGCAGAGAGTCTTTCTGTTCAGGTTTTTGTTCTCGAGGAACAAAGGAGGATTTCACCGATTTCAGAGCGTTTTCGCGAGGCGCGTCTCGACAATTAGTTTGGCCTTAAATGTCAGCTGCTGTGTGGAGGCTTCTGGGTTTTTTCTCTCTATGAGTCGGCCGTCTGCACGCCCACATGCGGACGCGGATTGTTTTTTGGTCTCCCGGCTCGGGGTGAAGAAGGCGAGGAGGGGCGTGTTTTTCACACAACTGCACAAACAGAGAGGATGTGCTTGTTCTTGTTGCCACGAGGTGAGCGACTCCTCGCCACCTCCTCGCAATCAGCCGCAGTCCGTGCAGACGCAGATCCAAAAACGAGCAGAAATGTGGTACGTACGACCGATTATTCCGAGAATGCCCGTCGTTGGCTCGGTGGAATCAAGTCAGCAGTCCAGCAGGTTAAAATGAGTAAGAAATAAGGTCCAAACGTGCTTTATTCACCGCAGCCAGACGTTCACGCATTCATTCCTACCAGAGTCAACCTGGGCATCCTCGCTGTTTCACAGCGGTCGCCATTTTCCAGCGAACTCTTCGGGAAAAGACGTTGCAAACTTTCTTTTCTTAATTTTACGTCCCTGCAAACCACAGAGTTAATAAGTGTGAGTTTCTTTTGAACGCATCTTCACACAGCAGGTCAATTTCCACGCACATGCCAACAGTGGCAGTAAACGCTTAAATAACTGCGATATTCTAAGAACAACCAACTCCTGGTAACTTTCGATCCTTTTCAATCAATCGCTGCATTTATCTCCATGAGTTAAATGACTCGATTTTCTGTCTCACTAACTTCTTCATTCTAAGAAATATTGGAATAGGAATCGCAACACTGCCGCCGACTGGCTGGGAGAAGAAGTGCACGTTTTTTGGATTTATTCCCTCTGAGCATCTTGTTTTTTGTGCTTCGAACAAGGCAATTCGTCTCTGTTTGTTGGTTGGCTTTGTTAGAGTTAGAAGATGGATGGATGATTTGCCTCGATTAAAAGTCCCTGGGTCTTCCTCACATCGAGCTCTGATTGTCTGCTTGGAGGTTCCAGGCAGCAAACCTCCACCCAGAGGAGAAAGATGTCGCCCAGACGCACAGAGACCAAGTTAAACCTCCCGAATCCCTCCGTCCGATCCTCGTCCCTCCTCACATCTGGAGGGATTTCGTGTGGCTTCCCTGACATTTCCAGCCTCCCCTCCTCCCTCAATTGGACCTTTGACGGCGCAGCGCCGCGATCGCGGCTCAGCCAGAGTCGCGGGGACTTCCTCAGCCGCCCCTGCAGCAGTGCCGGTGAATGGCAGCCGGCTCTATTAATATCCCGGAGTGGTTGGAGGGGAGGGAGGGCGGGAGGAAGAGAGCACAGCTGCCCAGCAGCACTGTCCCCCTGAACAATGGGCTGCTGTGTGGACGGGAGGCGCTGCTGTTTGTGGCCCTCGTTAAACACAAGTTCACGGGGCTTCTTGTGCCGTTTTTACCACTTTATTTCCCTTCATATCAAGAAATCGATTTCCAGAGAAGAAAGCCGGCATTCATGAGGGGTTGCCGGAGTGTCCCATTTCTCCTGGCGCTGTTCGGATAAAGATTGATGTTGCTGAAGTATTTATAGGGTCTCTTCCTTTCACCCCCCCTCGTGTTTTTTTCTTCTGTACACTGTACACTTCCTATTGCTGCAACAAACGGCCCATTAACACCCAATATAAATACGCCACAATGGTTCTGACACCAGAGCTGCCCGGCGCAGATAAGCTCCGCCTCACACACTCATCACAGCGGACAGTTTTCCCATTTAAGCGCCATTACGGGACCCCGAGTGCAAACAGCCGCTCGCATCGACAACAAGCCACATCTCAGGGTTTTTCAATTAGAGGCGCCGCGCGTGGTCGTAAAAGGTGAACGATGAGCCGCTGATGTGGGCCGATTTGTGTGTGTGGGGGGGGTGAGATGGGTAGGTGGGGGGGGCGGGGGGCATCGGCAGGCGCCGCGTGTCGGTCTGATCCCGGGTGGAGCTGCACATTGCTGGATGCGTTGTTTACACACACAGCATATGATGTTACATAACTGAGACTGTTGCTGTGGCAACGGCAGGACTCCACCCCCCCGACACACACAAACTCTCACACACACACACACATACACACACACACACGCAGCTCAAGCAACAGGACGGCGTCCGGCCACATGACCGCCGTGGATGATTTAATGCTCTCAGATTCTCGCTATCGACACCCGGCCTCTCTGGCGCGACTTCCTGCCAGACGTTTTACGGCCGCCATGAGGGAAACATCTCGTCTGCGACGGCTCGCGCTGTTTGATGAACAAATTCGACATTCACCTTTTTTTTTTGCAGCTTTCACAGAAACAATCCGGTTTTTACGGCTCTCCAGTCGAGCACCGGCACGATGCGAGGCCCTTTCGGCGCGGCGCGGACGCGGCCTGAATGGCGGCCGTGTGCGTCCGTTTTTTTCTTCTTTTCACCGCCCTGCGTGAGCAATCAGCTCTTCCAGATGAATCCAGGGTCAGGGGGGCTCTCCTGGCTTCCTGAGCAGCACAATAACAACAACAGCAGGCTTCCCCGCACAAGAGTCTCCTCTGAGTGGAGCCGAGTGCTCTCCCACGCTCTCCACGCCGCCTCGGAGAGCCGCTCGCCGAGCACCAGGTGCAGGTGGGTCCTCCAGGTGTCACATAGTGACGTGGCTGCCAGTAAAAGAGTCAAGTTCACCGTCAAATCATTGCACAGCTGTGGGACAGTTTACAGCGCCGGTCCGATTTGATTGGTGGTGATGTTGATGATTCAGGGGAGGGAGCAAACGGGAGGACGATAGATAATGCTAAAGCTGATGCTAATCATCGAGAGAAAGAGAGACAGCAGCTCTGCAGCTTCACAAGCATTTTCAAGCACAGCAAAAGAAAGCAGCAGATGGAAGTTTCAGCCACCAGTTTGAAAAGAAGAAATCCTGAAGAACGAAGGTCGTACACTGAGAAGAGGAAGAAACGTAGCGAGTGGTTGATCACATGTTGCCGTGGTTACATAGGTGGAGCTTCAGCTTTCATTTGCTCGTTCAAGAATTCAGTTCAGCTTTTGGAGACGGCTCGCCGAGGGAACAAACTTTGGTCCGATGCAGGAGCCAAACTGGTGTGAAAACGTGCAGGACTTTTTTCCTTATATCAAATTTACTCTCATCGATCATCGAGTGGCTCGTTCGCAGGTGGCGCCCCCCGGTGTTGGCGTTTCTGGCGACTTTCGCAGCAGCGCTTTGAACCGAAAAGAGAAAAGAAAACACCATCGCAGCGTTTCAGACCAGCTTAAGATCGACCGAAGTGGAGTGATTGAATTTCTTTCCTCTTTTAAAAAAAAAAAACACTTCAAACTGTCACTGAAAAAGACACACGGAGCATTTTCCCTCATTAGCGCAGCGCGAGCTTCCCAGCAGCCGGGATTTTTCCCTCTGTGGTGTAACGTCACTGGAAACGCTGACACACCAGCAGCGCCGGCTCCTGGAAACTCTTCCCTGCTCCGGGATCCGGGACTCCTGCCCGGCCTCCTCCTCCCCTCCTCCTCCCCCCTCTCCTCCTCGCCAGGACTCCTTGACCCTGCTGCGTGTCGTCACGGCCTGGGATTGGCGCCGTTTGGAAACTCTGCAGAGATCCGCTGACACCGACTCCACCGTCGAATATAGAAGCGAACTGGCTTTTTTTTTTATAACTTCAGACTTTGTGGGTCGCAGGGGATCAGTAAAAAAGAGGGATTTATCCTCCGGAACGCTCATTCTGCAGCTACCGAGAGCCGGATGGAGCTGCTGCAGTCAAACGGGGAACAAATGCAGAGTTTCCCTCCACTGTGCTTCATTCCAGTGCCGCCAAAGTGATTCACCCGGGATCAGCGTGAAGCGTTAAATCTTTCACGAGTCAGGGATGTCTTTCCACCTCTGCTGCACCGATTAAACGTCACACAGACGTAAACGTGACCGCACATCGCTCACAGGAAAGGCCAAAACGTCACTTTTTTCCCCCTCAAATAAAAAGCACGCCTGTTTATCCGCCGGCGGCGGATCAGCGGCGACACCCTCCATCATGGATTCTCCCATCTTCCACTAAAGGCTCTCATTTTCAGGCTGTTTCTTCTCTCTCGCTACATTGTCAGTGTTGTAATTTCATCAGCCACCAGAGGGCGCCATCGATTTATCTTCAGATATTCGACTCGTTTAACTCGCATGTTGATTCCAGCTTTACTTATAAAGTAATTCAAGAGGTTTAATAAAAAAACAATTAACACATTGAACTTACACGTTTTTCTTAAAATTCTCACAACTTTTGACACCAAAATTTTCCACTTTTACTGCCGATTGTTCTTGTTACGTTCGGTTACAGCTGCTTCGCCGGTTCAGCCCTGACATGACGAGTTTGTTTTGGTTTTGTTTCCGCTTTCCTGCTGAGAATAAACAGGAAATGAGAAAAATTGTGGATGCTGTTGTTGACAAAACGACGTGAAGTGTTTCCAGGGAAACACCCCAGTGTTTTCTGGAGGCTAAAGGCCTCAAACCCTCCATGTTCGAGTGGACTATCACAAAACACGATCATAAGTTGTTTATTTTATGTCAATGTCAACAGGAGGCAGAGCTTGCCTCTCAGTTTTCCTTGATTATGGTTAAAATAGGTTTTATCTTCATAACACTTTGATCCGAGCATGAAATAAACAGATTTTTTTAATCTTGTTTGACTGGAGGATGTAAATATAGATGAATAGAATCAAGTTCAGTCTTTTTCTGAATTTTTAAAGGCTGTTTGGCTAAAACACTTATTTTTCTGTCCATCTGGTTGTTTCCTCTCCATCAAACAGCCAAGTTTAAAGAGAAATGAACCTGTTTAGGATGCAAAATAAATCTTACATCATGTAAACAACAGAAAATGTGGGCCTGAGTTTTGTGGCTCAGTGTGAACGCCGGCAGCGCTGCGACTGTTCGAAGCTCTCTCACGCCCCCTGTGGACAAAACGCATGAAAATCATCAGCCAGTGGGGATGTGGTGAGCGTGGTCAAGGTTTTGATGTAAAGCCACGTCTGATAAGCGCTGCGATTCGTCCGTCCCGACCGTCTCTCACGGTCGTCCATCACAAGCTTCAAATTCAACCCCAAACTGTGTTGTTGTCTTCAGAGGAGGAGGAGGAGGAGGAAGGGGTGGGGGGGGGGGGGCTCGCTTGGGTGTGAGCGCTTTTCCCTCAGCTCAGTCCCACATTGATGAATTATACATGCTTGGCATCACACCTCCCACGCTGCAGCTTATGTAATGTCAGCCACGCGTGGAGAAGCGTATGCACGTACGTGTGTCTATGTGGATTTATTTATATCCAGACTGGGATTGAGGGAACGGTGACTCATTCTCTTTGCTCTTTATTTTTACCCCACAATCTGCCCACCCACCACCTATTTCTAAGGAGCAGGACGGGGGGGGGGGGGGGCAGAAAAAAACAGTATGAGTTCAGACCTACTGTACTGTGTTGTTGGGTTATCGCTGCATCTTCATCTGAGCGAGAACGGGGACATTTTCTCCCGGAAAAAGCCTGAAAAAAAAAAAATTCGACATTGTTTAAACATTTAAATTCCTGCAGCCTGAAAATATATCAGGTTTTTTTCCAGTAACATCCAGAATTTTACTCGTTTGGATTTTTTAATCACCTGCTTTGTTTGACATCAATGTCGAACCGACTCCACCTTCTGCTTCGTGAGGACGTAAATCATTCGAGTAACAATAGAAACGTTTAGACTCCAGAAACACTTGAAAAATACACGTTACAAGCAGCATGTTGCAGTTTTCACAAACATTAAGTTCATTAGTGCATCACAAACCTTCCTGGTTTCACCTGTTTGTCTGCAAGGAGACAAAAAATGCTTTCAGACCAAAAAAGAATGATGTAGTAAATTCACCGAACCTGAGGATGGCGCTGTTAAGCAGGATCAAGCCAGAGAAGAAGACAAGTTGGCACAACAGTGATCCAAACTTGGTGGGGATTTGGTGACACAGAATGGACAAAAATGACATTTTGTGTCGCGTTATAAGCGTGTGTGGCCCTTTAAGAGAGGCCAGGTTTTAATAGATGGAAGCAAGAAGGATTACAAAGCACCTTGGCGGAGGTTTGCGCTCTCCAAGTGCTTCTAGGTTACATTTGAACCGGATTCAGCCGCTCATTCTCTGCCAGCAGCTGATCAGCTGTGCTGCGGCGTCACTGCTTTGGTGACGCTGCGTTCAGCTGAACTGCTGCGTTCTGTTCGGTTACGTAACGCCGCACCTGCCCGGGACGCTCTCATCCGGCAACCCGCCGGGTCGCCTCGCACCTGCCGGCCCGCCGGCGCCGCCGCGCTAATCGCCAGTTAAACCCAAACCAACAGTGGCAGAAAGGTCAGACGTCCAACCAGCAGACTGGGAGTAATGAGCGGGATGAGAGGGGGGGGGGCAGGGTGGGACACCGGGACCGGAGCAGCGGCGGCACAGCTCAACGGTGGCCGAAGCCGCGCACTCAATCAAAATGTCAGAGCGTGGGGCGCAGCAGGAAGACCGGGGGGGGGGGCTGCAGGCACGTCTGCAGGGGGGCTGATAGGAGCGTGCCATTGTCCCTGCAGCACTGGACGACCTTCCCTGGGGGGTCAACCATCAGACAAGACGGAGACACACAATGACAAGCGAGCTCAGAAATGTGATGTGAAATATGAAGGAAAAAACTCATGGAGAAACAGTGAAATGACACAAAAATGTCAAAATAAGAGACAAAATGGGAGCAAATTTCTCCCAAAAAATGGTTGGAAAAATCAGCAAAACAAAATCGGCAGTAAACAACCAGAAGCAAACACAAAGTAACCACAGAGACTCAGGCCGACTTCGTGTGTGTGTGAAAACAAAAGGTTGCCACAATAAAAACATGAAATGAAAGTAAAAAGACGGCGAGTGGTTACGACACGGTGAAGTAGTGAAGAGGAACAGACCGATCGCTGAGTCACAAAACAACTGCAGGAAACCTCAAAATGAAACCAAAACATTCAAAATGAGCCTGTAAACAATCACAAACACACAAAGTGCAAATCGAGAACCACGATGAGCAAATGAAAAATGACAGAAAACTTTTGTGACGACCGAAAAAAACAAAATGAAAGCAGAGAGAACACACAAGACACGCAAAATGACCACAAATAAACACCCAATGAACCCACAAACAAACAAACAAACAACAAATGATGCTTAAAACAAACAAGGTGACAACAAGCACAAGCAGCCGCAGACAAAAACGTGACGACAGATTGTGTGAGATTGGAAGTCATTTTTCTGAGTGTTGTTACAGGAAGAGCATCTTCCCCCCTCCCCCCAGGAGGAGTACCCCCCCACACACACACACACACACACACACCGACCCTCCTCGGTGTTACATAACTGTTCTTGTGGGATGTCGTGTTAGACGAAGAGGCCCCGAAGAGCGGCGGCGACAAACGTTTTTACAGTGCGAATCCATTATGGATGATGGCGGAGCTCGCTGGGAGAACAACTCATCGGATCGGAGAGACGGCGAGGAGTTACAAGTGGCGCTCGGCGCTTACATAACCACGCGGCGGCAGCGGAGGGAGGATGCGGGAGGAAAACCCTGCAGCCGACACTCTGGCTCAGCACACGTGGCGATGCGATCTGAGCGGCGGGACGTGCCCGTCTTATCGGCACACTGCGTGAAATGTGTCATCTTCAGAGACGCGCCTCGCATCTGATGGAGGCGCTTAACTCGACAGCAGATCGCTCCTGTCCATCCAAGGAGGAGGAGAAGGAGGAAGAGGAGGAGGAGGAGGAGGAGGAGGAGACTCTGACAGATGTTTTCTGCGGAGAAGCTCCAAAAGGAGGTTTAAATCTCACCAAAAGCAAGAAATCAGGCAAGAAGGAGAGCAGTCGATGAAATCTGATGCTGTGATCAAGTGTGGGGTGGATGAGTGGTTCGTACTGCTGCCTCACTGTGAGAAGTTCCCAGGTTTGAACGCCTAACATGGAGAAATACACCAAAAAATTGCATCAGTGACTTCACGGTAAAAATAAATGAAACTAAACCTCCAAAGTTACGACTCAACGACTTCAAAATGACCACATAAGAGACAGAAAAAACACTAATAGTAAGGAAATGACATACAAACACAACCAAGGAAGCGAAATGAAGTTAAAAGAAAAGCTGCAGGGAAACACGACTTGACCGTGAAGAAACGTAAGAATGACAAATGTGAAAAAGAAACAACGAAACGACCAAAATCAGGCTGAAAACGATCGAGCGGCGCCTGAAAACTTCCGTCTGTCTCCGTCCGCGTCTCGTCCCTGGAGGTCTCCGTCCTTCATTGTCTCCCTCCGCCTGTGATAATAAAAGTGTCCAGGTGCGCCCAGGCTGTCTCCTCGTGTCAGCAGCGCAGAGCTGGTGCACCCCCTCTTCCTCCCCCCAGGGGGGCTGCACAGGATAAATTACCTGTCAGTCACATGTTGTATGTGCAGAGAACATCTACATTACAAGACGTCAGAGGGCGAAAAGTGACTCCTGGGGGGGGGGCATCATCACCGTTTACTCCCACCCACTGACTGTCTCCCCCCTTCTGAGCCTCCCTTCCCCTCCACCATCCACTCACCACCAAAGGTGAGCAGGGGGGCTCATGTCCCCATTAACGGGGGATCAGGGTGGATATTGGGCGGCTGGATGAGCAACGGGCTCGGAGGTTGAGTCACCGCCGGAGCCCACCGGGACCCCTCCGGAAGAAGAGCTGCACGGTGGGCGCGCTGCTGCTTCCCCCTGGTGGTTTGTTGGAGAAATTACACCCAGAGGGCGTCAAAGAATAATATTAAGCATTTTATTTTTTTAGCTCTTATCGTCAAAAATCCTTTTACTCCTCAGATTTTAGTGATTTTTTTAAAAAAAATTTAATTCCTTTTAAAAAAGCGATTATAGTTTTTTTTTTAAATTGCATTTAATTAAATTCCTTTTAAAATATCTTTTAAACCTCAAAGGGAAATTTAAAAAAAAAAGTCCATTTGAATTATAAATAAAATCTTAATCCTGATTCAGCCATTATTAGATAAAAGCAAATATAAAAGCAATTGCACAGCAAGATACCTTAAAATAGGTAAGAGGGGAAGGAGGAGGAGGAGGATATTTGTCGTACTGTCCGTCGCACGCGACCACTGAGAGCCGGGACAATGGAGGCTCATCAGAAACTAATCATGGACGGAGGGGAGGAGGCGTCCCGCATTGTTCTCCTGAGGAGGACAGACTGAGCGACGAGGAGTCGCTCTGCGGAACAATGGAGGCGCAGCAGCAAAGTGCTCATCCTCCTCCATCCTCACATCACAGCGAACCAGAACAAAGTGGAAAGCATCGTCCGACACCGGAAGCCAAGACGACTCCCAGACATCCAGTCGGTGAAAGGAGCCTCGTTACATAATGAGAGGACTTCCTGCTGATTTCAGATCAGAAATCTGATGTCATCCAGGAACTAAAAATACCTTCAACTCACTCATACAGGTAATCTGAGGCGTATCTCCATAAAAAATACACTCTATTCTGATCAAATGTGACATATAAAATTTAATTTATATGTCCATTCAATTTGAAGATGAACTAGATGGAAAAACAAAAGCAACAAATTAATCCTCCACGTGTTCTTACATTTTACAACTTTATCCTGTAATGTTAAAAGCACAAAGTTGAATGTCGGTTCATTTAAAATGAGCCAAATGAAACAGTTTTGTCATGTTGGGAAAAAAAAGACAAAAATAAAAATGAAAATAAACCAAAAATATTGTTTTTGACTACAAATGCAAAAGAATTCCAAAAAATTTTCAGAATTTTTTTTGACAGTTTTTTCAGTTTTTTTCTGCAATTTTCAATGTTTCTTTTTGTGATTTTGCCCCAAATTCTTTCACTTCTCAGTCATCGACTCTTAAATAGCTAAAGTTTGTTTTTACGGAACACTTTTCCACCTAAAAACGGAATCTCTGACATTTAAACTCCAGTTTCTCTGCCAGTAAGTTTCTCTCGGTTTCCACATCAACCAATCTTTTTGCGTCCCTCTTGTATCATTGTCACTATTACGACTCCCGGCTACTGTGTTACTTTGATAAATCCTTCAAAAGGATCATTATCAGGCTGAAAAATGCGAGCAGCCTCTTTGAAAACGCCTCAGCCGACCTAAATTTGGAAAACTATAAAGGCCGCGACGCATTTTTGTGGTTCCTGTAACTGTAAACATTCCTCGTCCCGGATCGCGTTTCATTGTGTCCACCCTGCAGGGGAATATGCTCTATGTTTCCGACGCTTCGTGCATCCAGACGGCCGGCGCTGGGGGCGGAGCCTGCGCCGGGCCTCGTGGACTGTTTGTCTGCCGTCTGTGTTTTTATGTACTGCAGCATTATAAGAAGCTGGAGTCCAGCCGCGGCGGGCACAAAGGCAGGGTCATTAATGTGAAGTGATCTGCCGGGTCGGAGGACTTTGGCCCGCCGCACGCCATTGTTGGAGCGGCGCGTTTTTTCAAAGCCGGCATCGTCTGCACTCGCGCTCAACTCTCGAGTATTTCCTGAGGAGGAAACAATAAGACAATAGGAGCGAGCGGCCCGACGCTCAGCGCGAAGGAGGAGGAGGGAGGAAAGATGGGAAAACGTCCTCCAACGGGCCCATATGCAAAGCAGCGACGACCGAACGGGAACGACACTCAGACGTCTCCGTGACAACAGATACCGAGACAAATCTGTGCTTATTTTTACTCTGAGGCTCCACCCAGTTTTCCAATGGTCTTCCATGAAGACGCCATCATCTCGAAATCAATCTACTTTCAAATATAAGTGCAGCAGGAGCGTCACTTCTCGACTGAAGGTCACACATTTAACTCTAAACTCACACTTTACAATATTCTGTTGATTTCTCTTCTTTGTCTTTGATATTTCGACTCTCAAAGTTTCAACTCAACACTTTTTGAAGCCGTCACTGAAAACTTGACGTGTGAGACGTTCAAAGGAACTGAAAAATAGTCATTGTTGGATCAGTTGGGTACGTGAAGTCCAGCTCGTGTGGAGTCGGTCGTGTCGTCGCTTCTCCTGCAGACGGAGCCGCTGCTTCAGGTCTACGTGCCCGCCTGCAGCCAGTCTGTTTGTCCTCGCGCTGCAGGGAGTTGGCTGTTTTTATTTGGTGGTAATAGACCTAAAATAAGAGTTGGCGCTACGTGATGATTCGCGGCAGCCTTCTGACTCCCGACGCACAATTTGCCGTTCCCGAATCTGATGTGACATTTAGTGTCCACAGCTGGAACGGCGGCTAAATGTCACATCAGACGAGGGGTGGCCTCTGTCAGGTCCTCAGACTCGTGCGTCCAAGCGTCTGCGCAGACAGTCGCTGCCGAGCGTGATGTCTCCGCGCCGCTGCTATGAATAACCCCGATGGAATTTAATCTGCGCTGCGGCGGCCACAGAGGCACAAAGGTCTCGAGCTGTTATCACCGTGTTTTTTGTTATTTTGTTCTTTAATGGGGGAGGACGCAGCCTCTGGTTTCCACTGGGCGACGCGGACACGGGTTTTGTAAGCGATCGGAGCGAGGGAGGCTGAGGCGAGCTGATAAGAGGTCAGCGGCCGCTGAGGGGGCAGGAAGTGTTTCATAAGAGGCCAGGGAATGCGGCTTTTGGTATTTGTGAGTGTTTGATGGATGTTTAGTGAATCGTGCCACAGTAACAATGATGTTTACGCTACCGAGTGACCTCGAATCACACGAAAAACACGGCGATATGTGAACCTCACAGATCTGCACTCCTGCAAGCCACCAGTTAGGAAGCAAACATTGACTGTACGTGATGTGTCGCCGTTGAAACGTTCACAGATACGTGGAAACTACGGGGCAGTTTGCATCCTGTTGTTGCAGGTAAAGCATTGAAGATTTCGTTAAAGCTTTCGTTGTGTTTCTACGCACATCCTCAAGTGAGCTTCACACTGGTAACTCGAAGATCACACCCGGGACAAAGCAAATTTTAGGCTTTCTGATTAATTTGGGATGAGAAATGATTGATGCGGAAGGTTGTTGGGAAACGTTGGCAATTAAATGCATTATTAGAGATATGCCATTTAGAAGCTTTTATTCTGAAACTCGTGTTTACTTGATATTCTATCAGTATAGAATTGATCGTCCAATCTGACTTCAGTACTTCCTCCTAACTTGTTGCATGAAATCGGGAAAAACGAGTAAAGAAGCCCGACCGGCGAGAGAGAGCAGATGTTAAATGAACACGCAAGAAAAGTCTCTCGCTGTTTTTTTCTGTGGACGTCTTGTCCTCTGACATCGCGTGAGGATAACGTCGCTGCAGCTGTGTTTTCTCAGAGAGACGATTCGGGCTCCAAAGACGGGAGGGAGGAAAGAAAAAACACTCCCGAGTGTTTTATCCTGGAAAAGAGTTTTATTTCAACCGACCGTCGAGTATGTACAGGCCAACAGTTTGTACATAAATAGGCGATAGTTATAAATATCAGCGGTTTGGCTGGTACAAAATTAAAAAAAGGACGTATCGTACAATATCTACAGGTGCCACTTTGGGTTTTGTCTCTTGTTGGATTGTCCGTAGAAGTCCGTTATCTGAGCTGCACTGCGTGCGCAGGAGTTCATGTCCGGGGGGAGTGCGGGGGCTGAATCAGTGTTAAACCTACAAAGCGATGGGGGCTATCGAGCAGGGCGCCGCGGTGGGACGACGTTTCTATAAAGTCTTACAGGAAGGTGCTCGGATGTTGCGCATACAGAGGATGAATCGCAGAACCTGAAGGTGTGGGGGGAAAAAAACATCAACAAAAACAAAAGCGCGTCCATCCTCGGCCATCGCGGCACCGAGCGTGAAGACGTGGACCAAAAGACTGTCCAGTGGTTGGCTGGTTCATGGTAACACTATGTACAGCTCCTCATGGACACTGATCCTACAGCGAGCAGAGGCTTTGCTGGATAAAGTGCTGCGACGACGCCTCGTCGTTCAGCTCCACACACACAATCTTTCTTTGATCAGGTGAGACAATGCAGGTAAAAAGAGCTTTTGGTCACATGTTTTCTGGACTAACGTCTTAAACCAACAATGTAGAGAAAACCAAAAGTAAATCCCGATATTTGTTTGTATATTTTCCAAAAAACATGCATTTGTGGGATGAGCAACCGTTAAATGTAAGTTGTATCAAATTTCTCTAGGTTTACTCAGTTCATCACCTTCTACTCCGCTCTGCTGCCCATCCCACAAATGCATGTTACTTTCAGATGTAGTACCATTTAAATAGAGATGGTTTAAAGCGGCAAGAAGGCCCGAAAACGAAAAGCATGAATGATAAAATTTGAAGTAAAATGTGGGTTAAAACCTGCACATTTCTTTCACTGCAGTTATAATTTATCGTCGTAAAGAAACGGTAATGAAAATTATTGATCCTGGAGAACAAAGAAACATCTATGTAAGGCAGCTGGTGGGATGGAGCGAATTGGACGATTCCTCGTTTGCGAATCTAAAACTTTAGATGAACAAAACATACTTTCAAAATAAAATTCTAATGATTAATCTGTGGAGGAGAGTTTAAATTTATCATAAGTTAAATATGGATCCATTCACCTGCTCTGTCCCATTAGAGAAGCCCCCCCAAACGAGAGTAAAGAAATTAAACCACCTGTTTATCTACTCACATGCACAATCGCACAGACTGACACCGTAAACACAGCTACGACGATGCTCGTTCCTTCATTTGAGTCACACAAACAAACAAAACATGCACAAACTGGCCCACAAACAAAGGTTTTCGCCGCTCCGACGGCAGACGCGTCGTCAGCGGCGACGCACGTTTGGTCCCTGAAAGGTTTAGAGCTAAAAACATTCAGAAAACGGGCGCCGCGGCGACCCGACGGGGCTCACGTGACTTCTACGCCCAAAAAAACCCCTCAATTCACAGAAGCAGCTTTCTGTGGAGACACTCTGAAGCACTTGGAAACATTCCCACAATCAGGCTGACGGACTCCTGCTGCCGCTTCATTCCAGTGCAACACCGCCCTCTGGCGCGCCGAGCTGGTACTGCAGGAGAGTCGTGTCAATTACATAATCAACCATCAGAGACGCACAACCCCCCAAAACACACGCTTGGGTTGTTTAATTGTATAAAATGACTCTTCAAATGTACCTGAAACAATAAGTTCTGCCGTGGCATCAAATGCGTCTAAAAAAAGGACAAATAAAGCTGGAAATGAGGGAAACTTTGGCTTTGTATCGCAACGAGTTTGGGAAGAATTGGAGCCGAGAGAAAAGCTTTCAACTTTAGTCGTATTTCAGGGAGGAAAGTTATCAGTAACTTCGTGCACTTTTTCACATCCTGTTTCTCTCCTGAAACAACAAATTTATCATCTGTTTGACTGATTTTTGTTTTCTTCAGGGCGGGTCAGTGCGGAGCAGCGTGAGCTCACACCGCTCCAAAACAAGGCAGGTTCAAGTCAGTGCAAGTTCAAACTTAAGGAACGCAGGTTAACAAAGAAAAACCATGAAGAAGAAGTAGAAGAAGAAGAAGAAGAAGAAGAAGAAGGAGGAGACACAAATCAAACGAAAACTCAGCAGCAGATTCTGTGTGACCGTCTCCAGACAAGGCTTTGAAATGGGGGCGTTTGAGCTGAATTCCAGTGTTCATACAGAAAATGTGCACTTTCTGGACTCGCCAACACACGACGGGGTTGGTCGGAACCGTTCGGGAGGAAGAACCACTCTGATTGTTAAAACTGATCAGGAATCAGTTGAACAGGACGCTGACGTTGACACGAGGCTGCAGCAGGAGGCAGTTTCATTATCTGACGGTCTCGCAGAAACATTTCACTGCTTTAACATTTCTACTTTTTGTTCGATACTTTTGCAGACTACATGTTTCAGCGACGTAACTTTACTCAAACTCACTGTCTCCATCTGCCTTTTAGACTCACTACAAAACACTCCTTTCTGGATTTGTTCATATTCAATTCAAGCAGTCGTTTGTTTTCCTGCTGCAGCTCCGTACGACATCCCAGCGCCGCTCTCCCAGCGGTGCCAACGGCTTTCTCTGTGGAACCACTCGTGATCCTTCATTACAGTGAAGCCAAACACTCATGCATACTAACCTACAAAAGCAGGAGCCTTCAAAATAAAAGCACTAGGCAGTTTTGCTTGCTCGAGATTCTAGAAAGTGTCTCATTCTGTTTTTTTTCTCTTTGAAATGTGCAAAATCAATTTTGACCACCTCAGAGCAGGCAAAGCCTCCGGCTCCCTCTGTGATCCTGGAACTGGACCCTTCTATGGGAACCGCTGCCTTAAAGTACCCCTTCGCCTCCGCTCAGAGTTCCTGTTGGCACACGATGAATCGCGACATCATTGAGACAAACCACACGCAGCGCTGATGCTGGTTTCATCCTCCACCTCTCCCATTCGACGCCGCAAAGACCGACAACGTGTACAAGGTGCAAAAGCTGCTTCCGGCTCGGCCGCGGCGGCGTCGCCACGAGGCCGCTGTTGAATACTGATGAGGTGGCTGTTTTTGCTGATGAGCGCGGTCGCGGCGCCGCTTTCCTGAACGCCCGCCGAGCAGCTTCTGTTCTCCCGCCGACCTTCAGACCACGATTGCGCCTCGTCACTCGTTAGCTTCACTATCGAAAAATAGATTTGAGCCTCGGCCGGTGCGGCAGAAAGCCTTGAGGAGTCAGTGGCCGCAGAGGCGAGTGGAAAAAGGCTTTTGGCACAGAGAAGTGACGTAAAATGGCTTTCAGGTCCAGAAGCTGAGGACGCGTCTCCGCCTGGTGCTGCTCCTCCGTGCGCAGTGGCAGCACAGGGACACTGGGGGGCGCTCTGTCCTGCATCCAGCGCCCCCCCAAAGGTCCAGAGCTTTCCTGCCCGACCAGCAGCTTTGAGTCTGTGAGGGGCTCGCGGCGGCGTCCTTCGCCTCGCTGGCGTTCGCTCCTCACAGGGTGGCCAGGATGCGCGAGAAGGAGATGACGACAGACAGGGTGGTCTGGCCCACGCCGAACACCAGCGCCTCCAGCGGCGCCATGTCCTTTCCTGCCACGCGGTAAACGCCCGCCACCGCCGCGCCTAATGGAGAGAGAGGAAAAAACAAAAACACACACACAGCAGCAGTGTTAACGCACAATGAATAAACACACACACACAGAGCTGCCTGTCACAGCGTGTCACCGTCACAGCAGGCAGCCCGTCCCGTCCCCGTGTCCTCGTCCATCAGCGTCGAGCTTTCGGACGCTCTGCAGAGAAAGTCTCTTCTGTATGTGACGATTGGAGTCGCTATATGCTGCGTCACACTTTACTATCAGCATGTTGTTCATTCTGTCTATGAATAGGTGTCTTGCTGGAGGTTTGCGCTCTACCAAGTGCACTTCTGGTTTAATCCGTCACTTTCTGTGTCAGACATTCACTACTAGAGTGCTGATGGGAGGAAAACTGTGATTAACTATAAGATTTTCTAAAAAAAATGACAGAAATTAATTACCTTGCAAATACTTCATGCATTTTTATTCACTGAACCCAACATAGAGACAGTTGAGTAATTCACCACCATAAAACTGAGTCATAATTCTCATAGATCCTGTAGACAGAGACAAAGATTTGTTCTCTGTAGACGTGACGTCTCCAATCGAAAAGCAAGATCAGTGGTCATAATGTTTTGGCTCGACATCCATCCGTTTGTTGTTCTTCAGGATCATTATTTCCCGAAAGCACAAAGAGTCAAAAAATAATCATATTTCCTGCAGTGAGGCTTTAAGCTAAGCCAGGAAAACTGTAGAATTACGTTAAGTCGCATTCAGACGGATAAGCTTGAAGCTTCCTGAGCGACGTAAACAAAGAGAAGAAAGACAACAAAGCAGCAGACGAGTGCGACACGTCTCTCTCTCTCTCTCTGTCCCTCCTCTGCGTCTCTGTCAGCGCCCGTCCTCTTCCTCTGCTTGACAGGAGTCAACGCGCAGTCCCTTCGTCCCTCCTCGCTCGCCTCTCCTCGCTGTCACTTCCTGTCTTCTTCTGGGTCGTCACCGCCCACGAACCTTTAAACAAACAACAAACAACCCGCAAAAAAAAAAAAAAAAGAAAAAAAGAGGAAGAGCATCTGGACTTACTGGTGATGACGCCTCCGGAGAGCGAGGCCAGGAAGCCCACGCTGACCAGCACCAGGGTGATGAGGCGCCCCCACTTGTGGCGCTGCAGCATGACCAACATGAGCAGCCCCACGGCGCCGTGGACGAAGAGCGAGGAGAAGAGACACCACAGGAACACCCAGTACCACATCTCTGCGGGCGGGGCAGCGAGAACACACGCAGGGTCAGACGCCACGCAGTTACAGCAGCAGCTCATTGGGGGGCGCTGTGGCCCCGAACCGAGCGAGAAACAAAAACATCACGAAGAAAAATTAATCTCCTTGACGGCCCGGGTTGTAAATCTGAGAAACGACTGTTGCCATGGTTACTCGGACACGACAAGACGCAATACGTGTCGAGGCGTCACGTTGGCGTTTCCAGAGTTCATCGGCAAATGAACCGACTCCACCATGATGAACACATGAAGGTGCGGCGTGACTTCTGTTACCAGGACGTTCTCAGCAGTTAATTTAAATCCTGTGAATTGTAAAGATACGACTCGATCGGTACAGGGAAAGTAGAAGCTTTCAAAATAAAAGCAAAAGCAGATGGTTGGCCCCCAAGACATCGTTGACCCTCCTGGACGAGATGAGGTTTGTCAAATTGCAACATCAAAACCGCTTGAAAAGCTGAAATGAAAACAAATCAAATAGTTTCTATTGAAATCCTAAAGTCCACAAGCTTTAAAAACCGTCCTCATTGAGAACATTTTGAGAGTAAACAGCGTCAAAATCTCTCCTCCTCCTCCTCCTCCTCTTCATCCTCTCTGTTTTGTTGTCTCTCTGCGCCGGCTTTGCATAAAGAGCTCGGTGGCACTCTGGCAGCGAGCGGCCTTTCTCTGAACCACCGACACCGTGGGAGCCGCTGGCGGCCAGCTGGCCCCCAGATCACCGCAGATAAAGGAGAAACCGTCCCATCCTAAAGTGGGGGGGGCGCTGCGAGGGCGCCGCGTTTCGATGGGGAGGAGGCGCCACATTGTTTGGAGGTGTTAACATGCGAAGGGAGCGAGCGTTTCTGGGGGGCTCGGAGCTCCGTCGCATCTCCACTTAACCCAGTTGTTCCCCACCATCGGCGCCAACATCTACTTATTGATCCGGGCAGCGAAGCGTCTGGCAGGGCGGAGAGAGACGCGACAGCGCCGACACACAACGGCTCTTTGTCCCGCGGGACCGAGTCCCATCACGCAGTCGATCCGCAGAGTTTCTCATTTACAGCCACATCGAAGGAAGGCGATGTCGATGCTGGGACGGAGGGACGGAGGGACACGAGGGACGGGACACATGAAGTGGCGCCGTTTTTTTTCCATTCAGCCCATTAAAGTGATTGAGGCTCATGAGCTTCCAGGATGATCTCATTAACCCCTCGTTGCATGAGGGACTATTTTCCCGAGAGCATCCCCTTTTTTTCTCTCCCTTAAGTTGATGGAACTCACAGAATGCTGACGTGTTAATCAGTGATTTCCCAAAATGTGGAAGATTAGACCTGATTACATTTAGCGGTTGTCTACAAAAACATCTGCAGACTTTCTTTGGCACAGTCGTCAGGGTTTAAATCTGCAGGGCAACATTCATAATCGAGTTTGTAAGTATTTCCATGATTATGCTGCAGAGTGAGCACAGCGACACGATAAAAATCACAGCATCTTGACTGAAATGAGGAAGTTTGGCCGTCTGAATGCACTGGTGCCTTTCGTTTTGGTGTCTCGAAGCATCTGAACGGGACTCCCACCTCCGCTGTGCACAAACACGGACGGACGGAGGCACTGACGTCGAAACCTGCTGAGAACCACATGTCAGGAAAATCTGTCCCGGGTGGATAAATCTGCAGCGGTCACCTGACTCGCCACGGGCCGCGTCCATCGGCCACGGCGAGAGAGGAAATCTGCCGCGCCTCCCGGCGAATCGCGAGCTCGCTGTAAAGTGACGGGGTTATAAATCAACGAGTGCTGGGAGAGTTATTGGGGCGAAACGTTTCGGTGGCGGGAACATGACTCGGTGTCTAATGGAGCCGGTGCAGACGACTGCTGGCAGCTCCTCTTTCTGTCTTTCAGCAGATGCAGGTTTAATTTTAGGGGCTCGCAGCGCAGGTGGCGGCTTTAAACCGAGCACCTCCGGGGCGGTGGATAAAACACGGGCCGGGTGCTGCGTCATGTTCACGGGCAACAGGCAAACACGGGCCAAAACACGGTCGGAGCGCCGCAATAACTCCTGCTAATCCGCGACGCCGGGCTCAGGTCTTTGTCAGCACGGCAGCTTTGAAGCTCGCGTGTCAAACCAAAAGGAACGCGGCGATCACGGCGACTCTGGAAGAAGAGCTGCAGCCCCCTGAAGCTGGAGCTCTGCGGGCTGCGGCGGACTTCACCTCTCAGGAGGAAGATTGATGGATTCGTCCCGGCGTGTCGAGCGAGCGAGCAAGCCAGAGCCGCCGGGTGGTGATAAAGCTCGCGGCGACCTCGCGGCTTCGTCCTGTGATGAACACTGCACAGAGGTCAAAGATGATTCAACTTCTGACTGGACGATAAAAATGAATTTATCGAACCGACGAACGGGAGAGGGGTGATTTGTTGAGACGCTGCCAAACTGGAAATATTGTCCTCTGAAAAAGTCAAGTTTTAGTGTCTTCTTGGAATCCGGTGAGTTGGACGCGAGCTCGGCTGTGTCGGTGTATCACGTTCACCTTCATTGGCGCGTCGCTCAAAAGACAGAAAACCTAATTAGCCAACTGAATTAAAGTGTTGGCACATTTGGCGGCGCGCTGGCAGCCGTTGTGCTCCAGTGGCGGTTGCCAGGTTTGGCGAGGTTTTGTGTGAAATTGGCATGTTTAGCCACATTCGGTTCAATGGCCGCCACTCAGGAGGCCTGAATTCAGAAAGCCCCGACCAGATTCAGCCCGGGGGGGGGGGCTTTCCACATGGTTTACTCTTCTGGACCACAGGGACTGACCTAAAACGGAGCCGGACCAGAGTGAGGTCCGACGGAGCCCGTTTCCGACTTGCCGCAAACTCAAAGTTTAGGAGGAACGAGAGAACTGAGACAGACGAACGAGTGATCACAGAGAGCGACAGTTTTGGTCTATTTCAAGTGTGCTGAAGTGAAACTGCTGCCACACGCGTCTCATAAACAGGAAGCTGGTTTGTTTGAGCAACCCTCCGGGGGCCTTTGAGAAAGGCCAGAGGGGGCCGACGTAGATCTGCAAAGTTTACACGTGCCCCTGGACGCCCCGGCTCCCACACTCTGCCTCTGACCTTATCTAATGTCTCCACCGGTCATTTTTCACCTGCCTGGTGAACGGGGGGGGGGGGGGGGGGGGGGAACCGATGGCAGCTAAGTGCCCCCCACCCCCCACCCCCCAACACCTCGACCTCGACGCCTAGGACTTCCACATGCGCTTCAGCTTCCTGCTGACTCAGCTACACTTGCTACCTCTTTCTGGGTCCGTCTCGACGCGTTTCTTAACACAGGAAGTCAGCTGAAGACGAGGCTCGCTGTGACCGCACGTCCAGCCCGCCTGCACCCGGGGGGGGCAGTCAGAGACCCAACAGCGGTTCAAAAAGCCTTCAAATTCACACACTTTTCAGTGGACAGCTCGAAATATTGCAGAGGAAGTTCTGCCTGCCTGCAGAGGAAATGATAAAATGCCGACACACACGCCGCTTTTCTTAGGTCTCAAATTTCATGCGAACCTGCTTGCGTGTTTTTGACCTTCCCTGAAAGTTCCGATAGGCACAAAAAGGAGCATCGCATTTCTCTGAGTCTCAGAGCGAGACCTTTCCAGAGCTTTTCCTGACACAAGGTTCTATCCTTGCACGTGAAAGTTACTTGTCCGTCTCAGTCTTGTGTTTAAATGAAGGCAGATGACCCTCAGAAAACGCTGCTCGTCTAAGAAACGAGGTTTGTTGAAACACGCTGCAGTAAACATGCCAGGCCTTTAAGAGGCGCTGTGACCCGACAGAGAATAAGAAACGTAACTAATATGCATAGTCACAAAATTCACCTGGGTAAAGTGAGTTGGTGCTTTTTGGGGTCAAATGTTTACATTTGCCATAAAAGACCAATTACAAGCGTCCCAAAAGCCAGCGATGTTTCAAAGACACGCCCATACGATGGAGAACACGCGGAAACTCGTCGCGGTGCGAACAGGACATCACAATAGAAGGAATAAAGAACCATTTCCACGCTGAAGTGAAGCTAAAGTACCTAAAGAAAGCGCACATACAGCTAAGAAGAAAATGCACAATCAGAAGTGCACTCAAAGGAATCAAACATGAGGTTTTCTTGGGGTGAGGGGAGACGAGCCAACCACTGAACCACCGTCCAAACCTCTACACAGCCCACAATAACCCCTGCGAACGCTCCAGCAATCAGTAGTGAGACCGGCGCCATTGAAACGCGTGTGAACAGAAACACGGATCAAACTGCTGTTCACTCCTCCAGGAGGTCGTCCCAGACAAGACACGCTTCCTCTAATTGCATCGTGATTAGTGGACTGCAGGACAAAGAGGGGCGGGTGAGGGCAGGATGGAGGAGGAGGAGGAGGAAGAGGAGGAGGAGGAAGGAGGACAACACTCATTAACCACAGCAGAGAGATTAATTAGCTGCATGTTTGTGATTATTTCTAAACAACAAGCCTCAACCGAGGAGTGGCTCTCTGCCGTGGACAGGCCGGCATCACTGGTCTACATCCATCAGCTGGAGGATGGAGAGGAGGAGGAGGATGGGGAGGGAGGAGGGGGGAGGAGGAGGAGGAGGGTGAGGTGGCACAGATAAGCCCATGTTTTCCTGGTAAAAGCTCTGCCCTCAGAAAGAACACACATGCAGGTTTCAATTCAGCTTTAAAATGGGTGCTAGAGGCTGTGAGGCTCTGCTGAGCTCCACGCTGCTGCTGATGGGGAGGATGATGGTGATGATGGGGATGGTGATGGTGGTGATGAGGATGGGGAGGACTTTTCCCACCGAGCACATGAAAACAGCACTAGAACGGCACCTTTGGCTCGGCATACCTGTGAAGTGCTGCAGCGTCGTGCCCTGCACCCAGAGGCTCAGGACCTGCTGCACCGACAGATTAACAGCATAATCCCTGGTCGTGGTCATGTTTCTGCCGCCGCCGCCGCTGCCGCTGCCGCTGCCTCCGCCGCCGCCGCCGCCCGGGTTCGCACCCCTCTTTATCGAATAGCTGTGCTTGGCTGTAGACGAAGGCATGGAGGAGACCGGGGGGGCATGGGATGCGAGGCGGCTCTCCCCGGCGCGGCTCGCCTCTACCGGTGCCTCTGCTTCGGCTTCACGTCCGTCGCCGCTCCGGGAAGGGAAGGGCCGCTGGCCGCTGCTCGCTTCATCCTCGGTGGTGTCGGTGGCGGCTGTGCGGAGGCCATGATGGGGATGGCAGCGGGAGCGCAGGCGGGCGGGCGGACGGGCGGGCAGACGCTCGGTCGGCTCGTCCTACATCGGCTGGACCCGCTACATAACCCTTAAAGGGCCAGCAGCCCCTTTCCGCCGGGCCGAGGGTTTAACGCTCACGGCGGCGCATCTCCGGGATCCTCCGCTCGCTTTATGAATGGGGAACAAAAGCTGCGACGACGGCGTTTGCGCACTGAAACCTGCGTAGCGGCTGCGAGAGACACGAACTGTTACGCAGAAACGTAATCGTGAGTCACTGACTTATGTTACGATATAAAATACATGACATGACTTTATTCCCCATAAAAACTCACAGGAATAACATTCAAACTCTCCAAGATTGTCTTGGAAACGCCTTTTTTAAATTTATTTTTTTATTTTTACCGTATTTCACCGTTATCTTCTAAACGGCGGCCAAACAACCTGGTTGCTAGGCAACCCGCAAACGTTACTGTTGATGGAGCAGGACTTCAACGGTAAATGTTGTTTGTTATCATCCTAAATGGGCTTTTTTCGCTCAATAAGACACATTTATTTTCAGCAATTTTCTTTCTCTTACTTT
>JASSRZ010000054.1:222592-236266 GCA_032164315.1 Malacoctenus gilli | reverse complement strand
GTTTGTTATCATCCTAAATGGGCTTTTTTCGCTCAATAAGACACATTTATTTTCAGCAATTTTCTTTCTCTTACTTTCTTTTTTTTAAGTAAAGAAAGAAAGCGGCCAAAACACAAAAATAAATAATTAAACAGAATAATACGGGCGCGGTCCGTGACGTTGATCGACGTCTGTCTCGTCACACAAATAACCTTATGAATAATTAAAACTTTAGTAATTGGAGAGCCAGGCTATACAAAGTAGAGATGAATCATAGTTCTAATAAATGGATCCAAACAGCGAAACTGGAAATGGATGATTAGTATTATCAATATTATAACATGATTGAAAATATTAATCAATGAAATGACGAAGTATAAGCTAAATTTTTGTCCTCTTAGTTTATGAGAAGTGAAACATGAATGAAACCAGTTAAAATGTGCCATTTATGATTCTAAACAAGATGTAATTTGTGTTATACTGAGTTATTCTGGAATACAGTGAAAATAGACAACCAAACAAACTTTTCATACCATAAATATGATAGTTACTAGAAACAATGTCCTGATAAGGGTAAGAATGACAATAACGGGCGTTAGGTAGAGAAAAGCAGAGAAGAGACCTGTCCGTGATGCAGACACTGAATATTCTGGCACATTTCTCGGAGGGCTGCAGTATTTTAGGAAGTGTCCTAGATCAGAGGTACAAGGTCGATTAAGCATCTGACTTTTGACATCTTTTTCATTCAGCCGCCTTCATGCGAACCGAGAAAGATCGAAAAGGCAGCAGGAGAACAGCGCAGCGCTCTCCTGCTGTGCTGCTGCTGCACACAGCAGATAAAAGAAACTCCAGTGATGAAAACAAAGAAATGTTTTCTTTCATTACACCCGACCAGTTACACCACTTATCACAACAGTATCCTTATTATTATTAAAGTTTCAAAAATGATTGACAACCCTGAGGTGAACCACGAGTTGTTAATGAGAGGAAACAAGCACATTACACATCGTTATGGCTTCAGCCACAACTACTAATTTTAAACTTGAAAGAAGCCGCGACGTGGCGTTTTATTTAAAGATGTTTAATCATCCATCTCCCCTGGTGGCCACTGGCAGACCGCAAACGCTTGACTGTAAACATGAGTCACATGCTGAACAATGTAAATCTCTCCCCACATGGAGTGACTCATGGGTTGCTTGTCGTTCGCACCGTTCCGCTGAAATAGAGAGCGTAAAGGAGCCGTAAACATGTTGTCCAAAATGTACTTTGTCCCCTGAATTGAGGCGCTGCTTTGCCGTCGGTGAGTGTTTGCTCTGCAGAACAAATGTCAGAGCCTGTTTGCACTGGACGTCCGAGTTCTCAAACAAAGCCACATGAAATTCTTCAGGCAGCGTTTTTTATTCCCCGGCTGCTTCACAGCAACACTGCCAGTGTCCCTTTCATGTCCTCGATGGCGTCCGCTTGATGTTTTGGACCGTTTCAGTCCACCAGATGTCTCTGAAATCCTGAATTTAAGACCGTTTAGATGCTTCCCAGTCTCATTAATTTGAAGGATCCTGGAATTGGAAAAAAGATTGTAAATAATAGGTAATCTCTGCTCCTCTGTTGGTCCTGTCTGAGGGGGGTTTAACTTTAGAGGTGGGGGGAGGTGGAGTTACGTGGGTGGGAGTGATGAAGGTGGCCACGGTGGGATGAAAGAGCGCTTTGACTCTCCTGCAGCATCTTTGAATCGACCTGACCCCGAGAACAAAAGCGTGGACCTCTCTCTCTGCCTGCTAATAAATCCCAGCAGGCGGAAACGATTGCTGCTTTTTTATCCCCGCGAGAAGCCCGTTATGTTTATCTGAAGGCTCCCAAGGAAAACAAACAGCTTATTAACATATCAAATGAAGTCTGGGCTGCGCCGAAGAAACGTGGCTTGAAGCTAAAACGAAGGTCAAACAGGATTCAGGTCAGAAAACATGATTAATGATCGTCTGCGAAAAAGGGCAGCAGACGGATTAAAATGTCATGTTGAACATCTGAATCCTTATCTCCAACAGAGCTGCTCTCGCTGGAAACAGCTGCAGTTCTTGGTGCTCGCCACTAGGTGGATTCATCTCCTCACTTTTCCCACCGTCCTGCTGTTTTGTTTCCCAGCAGCATCCAAATTTAGACGTGAACAACCCCCAAATCACAGCCAGTTAGTGGGTTAGAAGGTCAGAAGAAATGACTGCGTTGGAAATTTTTTCCTCTCGGCCGGACGACCAGAAGCTTTGTTTTTTTTGTTTTTTTATATGTGGCTCCCGATGAAGAGCTCCAGTCATTTTCTCACCCATCGCTCGCTGCTTTAATGCTTTTGAACTGGCAGTGAAAAGCGAGCGGTGGATGTGAATCCCCTTTCAAACGAGGGGGGCTTTGACCGATGTTTTTTGTCTCACTTGGGGATTTTTCAGGGGCAACCTGAGCCGTTACTGTATCCACGCAGATCCATTCCTTCAGCCTGCGGCGCCGTGTGGACCTGCAGCACGTTGGACTTATCAGGAAGGGTTTTTTTGGACTTTTATTATTGAGCCTATTGTGTTGTTTTTTTCTTTTTCACTCGGGTGTAACCGAATCTGCCTGGTGAGATAACACCACCTTGAACCTGCTCACCTGTGGTTGCCCAGCCATCTATCATCCCCCCCGTCGCTCACTCTTTGCCCCCCCACCCCGTCCACCTTGGGGCAGATGGTGCAGACTCAGGTGAGTCATCAGTAAAAGTTCCCCCTTCACCTGGATGACTGAGGACGTCCTCTGGAACAAAGCGGCCGCGCGATGACTCAACGCGTCGCTGGTGTCACGGACAGTCACGCTGTCGTGCTCCAGATGTTTTCAGTCTCTCAGATAAAAACATCCATCCGTAGTAACACGTTTGGTAAATTGCAGGTCCTCTCAGAATGAGACGCTCAAAAGGAACAAAAACAAACAAGAAATTCAAACTCTACTCACGTTTTGTTGTCTGGGGTGGAGCAGGAGTCGTTTCCACGACAATCTTCCTACTTTAGTCGAGTCTGCACATGTAGAAATAAAATTAGAACCTCTTTCATTTCACCTGAGGCACAAAACAACACTGTAAAAACAACATATGCACCACCTCACCGTCATCAAAACAGCATGTTGTATTTGATCTTAAGCTTTAGTTTAAATATTACCTGGATTAATTGGTCCTATTAATGTTTAACAAGTAGAGGAGAAAGCATCTTTTTACTGCACTTCCTTCAAAACGAATACTAAAACTGAAAAATTAGAGCTTTGAGCAGGTTGATTTAGCTGTCACTTGTTTGTTTTGCTATATTTGAGTTCCATCGTTATTTCTCAAAAACAGAGTGTAAAGCTGGTTAAATGATCAGTTAAGAGAGTATAAATAGCATTTTTTATACCTTTACTGCAACTGTGTGGGCCTCCTGCAGGTACTCGGGTTCTCATCTCTGTACAGGCCAAAAAACACAATGAGTAGATGGTTTTTTTAGGGTTTTTTCAGTTTAGAGCAGACCTGGGAACTGTTCAATGCTCTTGTGAAGGCTTGTATATGATTGTCATGGTGGCTGTTTGGCTTCACTACAATCACTCAGAGACTCAGAGACTCAGCGAACAGCGGTGCCAATCAGAAACCTCACGTCGATTGAAATTGGAAGATTTCAATGAAGCTGTTTTGATGATATTTCCCCTCAGTTTGGGATCCGTCATCGTTTCTCTGATTGATCTCCAGCATTTTGAGCCGATAAAAGTGAGAGAAAAAGAAATCCTTTGTTTGGTGAGACACCGGTACACAAACATGGAGTCACGCAGAGTTCAGCGGGGCAGACGCTCCGACTCCTTTGTAGTGAGAACAAGCGGCTCCCAGAGGATCACAGGCCGGCTTTTCCTATCTCACCTGTGAAGCGCCCAAACCGGCAGGTGCTCCACAATCGCAGTTTAAACATCGACCGTGTTTGAAGTGGCACCGGTTGGACCGAGGGGAACCAACGAGGTTTTGATCTCCGGTTGGCTCGACATGAAAATAAGCTGCACCTGAGAGAGCCGGCAGCCCGACCGCAACCAAAGGCTCCACCTGCATCCACACAATGTGCCCCGAGGAGGCGGCTGACTTCATCCTGCGTGCGCTTCATTTCCAATGAAAACTCCGGCCGGCCGGCTGATGCTGCCATGCTGCTTTCAGCCTCTTTTTATTATTTACATAAACCGTTCCTGTTGTGAAATTTTCATCTTAACCCTTTAACACTCTGCTCAATATAAATAACAAGGAACTTTCTCTCTCACTGACTGAACCACAACTAATCACATTTCCTTTCTTGAAGTTAAAAAAAGGCTTTAAAGACTTGTTTCAGTATATATAAATACACTGTACCAATATACATTAACAAGAATGGTCATAGTGGTGGAAAAGTCTCTCTATAAGTCTCTTTATTTTAGATTTTGTGGAGCAAAAATGCATCAAAAGTGATTGAATAGGAGATGAAAATGATGTGATTGAATGAATAAAACAACAAAAAAATAAAGGGAAAAGTTGTTATCAAACATAAAAATGAAAGGGAAAAAAACATTAAAAATGAATAAAATGAAATGAAAAAATATCAAATAGTGAGTCTTAAGAAAATAAAGAAATAAATATGAAAGCATGGCGTGAAGGTGGTTTGATGAGGTCTCGAAAACTTCCACAAAAGCTTTCGAAATCACATTAAATATTTTGTTTCACGGACTGAATGAGCAGGATGTTGAAGGGTTAAATCCGTTCGGTCCACAGAAGAAAACAGAGACGCTCCAAGTGATTAACAGCGATGGAGGACAAGGAGGAATTTACTCCAGCGAGCGGCTGGATTTAAGGTTTGTGTGATTACAGGGACGGTGTCTCTTTGATGGCTTCCATCTGAGAGTGACCGGCGCGGGAGCCGTGCGACTGTGGGAAAGCGGGGCCGCGCTCCGCGCCGCTCCGGGCCGCTCCGGGCCGTCTCATCCGGATGAAAGGCCAGCGAAGGCTCGCTGCTCGCTCGAAACGCTTCGCTCAGGCTCAAAGCTGCAGCGGCGGGTGAGTCACGGAGGAGGGCGAGCCGCTTCACGCTCAGCACGTGGGCGGATCTGCTCTCTCATTGAGGAAAGTCTCCCTCGGGGCCGCTGACTTTCTGTTTTGGTCCATGTCGAAACAGGGAGTTAATCACCGCTGCTGCAGTGTAATTTACTTGTCCTCATTAATAACTCTTCCACTTTGATGCCTTTTTATTGCTGGAGAACACCAACGCCACATTGTTGTGGCCGCACACCAGAGAGCGGGAGCTTCGGTGCGCCTCCACGCACGAACTGAACATGAATGATGAGGCGATCAGACAGTTCAACAACTGTTTTCAATACGTTTCTGGATCAGTCCGTGAAATACTTTCAGCAACATTTTGTAGTAGAAACTCACTGTAGGCTTTAGCCAGTTCTATCAGGTATCTCAGAGCAAAACAACCTCTTTTACTCCTTTAAACCACACGTTCCTTCACACCTGCGACGATGATGAGAAGTGGCGACGACCGAGTTACTTTGGAGACGTTACTTTGCTTACATGCGATGAGAGCGGCCACGAGCACGCAGCTCCGCATGCATCTCGGTTCTTTCCATGTAGTAAACTGCATAGCAGTCGGTTTATTCATAAAACAGAGCAGCCAACCTCTGAAACTTCGCTTATTTTAACCCGACTCCCCCCCCCGAGAGGCCTGTATCCGTCCCAGGGCCACTATAACTCGTCTGGTAAGGAGGGGGGGGGGGCAGAGGGAGGGATGCCAGCGGTATGTGGGTGATGCAGACAAGCTTAACACCAAAGTTTCCAGCAGCACGAATGCTTCCACGTTTTTCCGACTCGGCCGTCCAGTCCCAGCAGTGCTATCGGTGTCTGGGATCTGGTCCCGCCGCTCCTCCTGCAGGAGCAGACACACAATGACCCGCCTAAGAAACCTGCCGAGGATCACGCTCAGGTTATCGCGCCCGGTTTTTACCACAGCTCTTTTCAAAGTCCAGGTGAGGCGGCGGCCCGCGTCGAGACTCCCGCGCCTGCGGCGGATTTACAGCTCCTGCTGATGAGGCATTCACAGCTTGCCACAAAACTCTGGAGTTTCCTCCGCTCAGATAAGAGCCCCCATGTTGTTGTAGCGGAGGCTTCACACAGGAGATGATTTACAGGACGAATTCCTCAGCGGCCGTATCGCAGACTAAGAATGTGTCGCTCTTATCAGGCCGGAGTCAATAGACACCAGACAAACACAAACAAAGCTACTCGGAGGGTTTTGTGAGGAGTGTGACTGCTCCCGATTCCGATCTGCAGCCCCCCCTCTCACAAAGGCCGTTCTGTCTTGGAAATATTAACCCTCTCATGCGTCCCGGAGTCCGTTCAGGGGACAACTTTCAGAGGCTTTGTTAGTGGAGCAGCTTCACTGTGTAAAACCAGTGATGCCTCTGTAAATCGTGTTTTCCGGTAATACCATTTTGTGACACTCGATGGTGTATTGAGCCTCTTCTCAGTGCAACGGGAGAAAAACGTAGTTCGCTTAAAGAAATCGCTAAAAAGGTTCGCGATGAGAATGTTTTGATCTGATATTTTTTGACATTGTTCCTAAAAGAAACATTTAAAAAAGCCAGAAAATGAAACTTCGCCAACAATCATGACATCAATAAAGACATGAACCTTTGATAAATGTCTTCCGGCCCCAGTCACCGGTGGTTTCTCTGTCTCACCTTCACTCCCTGATAAGACGGAGTGAGTAAAAACCAAGAGACAAACATCCGTTCAGGCCTGCTCTGTCCGGAGGAGGCGGGGCCACGCCCGCTGTAGGTGTGTTTCTGATGTGATCGCACTGAAATGTATGACCCCATTCAAACACTCACTCCCAAAGTTTTCCTCCGAATTCATTAAGTCATAAAACCCCCGGGGTGAGTCATCCCACAAGCCAGTCGTGGTGAGACTAAACAACTCGCGCAGGCTGATGTCACTGGTGGGGGCCCGAGTCCTGCCGAGCTATTTCTGTTCCCCGATTCCCATAATGTTCTCTCCTCGTTCCCAAACCACACATGGATACAATCAGGCGCTCTACCTGAACACCTCCCCGCCTGGCCGCAGTAAATTCCTGCCGAATTCTTGTTAAAACACTCTGAGCCGACTGGTTTCTAACCTCAGCCCCAAAATATCCCCCCATCGAAAAGGAAAAAAATACCATCCCAGTGAGAAAAAACATCTAAATCACGTCCAGAACATTCGACTTCCAGACTTCCATGAAAACTTCTCCGGGGAGCCGGCGTGGAAGTTTCTATAAGTCATCCATCATTCTCTTCTGGTTTCCTGGGATTGTTCAGATTCTGGCTCCCAACGCCAACGGTCGATCTGTTTTCGATTTCCATAAACATCCTCGTGTCACATCTCAACTATCTAAATGATACCTTAAGAGGACTTTTGGTCGCCGTCTTTGAGTGTTTGCATCAAACGGCGGAGGGACGATCAAAGAAACATGCTGGTTTTTGTTTCCAAATAGCATCACAAGTCTGTATTTATGTTACTTTTGGCAGTCGCTGAGATCAGTAATGTGATTACAGTCACTTAAGTTTCAGTGGAATCCTTTCTTTTACTGTTGGAGAGCTGCTGTCTCTGACTCCGACGTATTTGTCTTCATCAGCCTTGTGAAGAGGAATTACCGACTAATTGGTGTCATTTTCCCCCCGAATTCTTCAAACTAATCACGAAAATTTTGTCCTTACGAAAGAATGACTTACGAATTGAATCGATGACCGGCGATTTCCCTAACGTGATCGGTAAGCTGAGACGTTTTCTTATACTGAGTGAACCTGCCGTCTGTTTGCTTCCTGTGAATGATTCAATTTTCCGAGCAGACGCCCGATGGTCCTTTTTTTTTTCCTGGCTGGACAGTTTAATCAAAAGGTGAGTCCGAGGGGGGGCAGGTGCAGGCAGAGTCTCAGTCCAAGTGGAAAAACGCAGTGTTATTAATCATTAAAGAAAAGCCAAGAGAGAGAAAGAGAGGGAGAGGGAGAGCGAGAGAGGCGAGGTGTGAATGTGGGGAATGATTTCCAGTAAATCTCTCTGCTAAACGTAAAAGTGTCAACACATCGGCTTACAGAACAAAAGCTGAACTCGCGCTGCTTTTAAACTGAAAGTCACTTTGACAAACCTCCGTTTGGCCTTTACATCAAACCGTTAATCTTAACAAAACAGAAACCCGACGAGCTGCGATTTAAGAAGCAGAGCGACGTTCTTCCTGGCCGAACGTAAACGGACACTTTTGAGGATTCTTCTTGTTTGTTGTTTCGCTCTCGAGTATCTACTCCCCGGGTCGGATTACGCCACCAGACCCATCTTTCAGGAGGCCCGGGTGGATGTTGGGCTCGATGAAACTTACAACAGTGGGCTCTTTTGTTTAGCGTGATCTCAATTCAGTAGTGTTTCTGGGCCCCGAGAGGCGCACGCTGCCTGAACAAACACCCCCACCGACTCACCTCCATATAAGGCCGCCGCACGGGTCGCGTTGCATAACACAGCCAACCCGAGAATTACCCAATACCTGCACCAACAGAGAAGACAAGAGGATGCTGTTAGTACAGTGTGTCTCCGGGGTCCTCAGCAGGCTCGTAAATGGCGCATTTTTGGGGGGGTTTCGTGCCACAAGACTTGACGTCATCGATGAAATTGCACAGCAGCACCAACAACAACAAAACAATGTTCTGCTGGGATCTGTGGACACTTAATACTTCCTGCAAGGACCATTTAAAATATCCGTTTTCGTGTGGAGCTGTGGGTTTTTTTGGGGGTATTTTTGCGCAAATGCTGGAAACTATTCTTAGTGTAAATGAGGGTCGTTGCGCTATAAATAGCAGACGAGAGTTTCATAACAGATGGAAAGAAGCAGGAACATATGTGTCAGTTTCCTTCAGTGATGAAAGCAGCGTCCAAGTTTAGCATGTGGCTCAGATCTGAGCAGGATTCCAAGTTTAGCAAAAATTCAAATGCCGCAGTTGCTATTTGATATATTTTAGAGTTGATTTTGGGCGACAACGCTGTGATACGTGTATGCCAAACATGTTGGTGGCACATATGATTAAAACTCAACTCAGCGACAGCAGAGAAACAAAAGCTAGGAGGTGAAAAGTTGAGGGAATCGAACCAAAAAGAGGACGCGGAGGAAAAGCAGGTAAAAGCTCACATTCAGTGTGGATTGATGAGGATGAATTGTCTACTTTTCGAAAACTACTTTCCCATAAAGCACTATTATAAAATATTGTCTGGAAATGAAATAAATTATTCTTTCATAACAGATTTTTAAGCCATAAATGCAAAGTGTTTCCAAAGCCTGTAAAAGCCTCGTGTCCTCGTCTCCAAACATATTATTTTTATTATTTTGGAATAAGAAGATTAACGGCGTTTTTGGACCCGAGGCGGACGATTTAATTTAATCCTGTGTTTACTAAACATATCCTATCTGCTCTGTTCAGGGCCGGCGCGATTTCCTGAATTCGAAACGCGTGCGCGGTCGCAGGAAAACGGATCTGTCAATTCTTCAGCTGCTGCTTCTCCTTTTAAACATTTCATGAGGGTGGGGATGTACGACAGATGCCCCCTTCTCATCCTGCTCTTTATTTGTATGCACGCCGCCCAGGTCGAGGTGGGTGGGGGGGGGGGCAGGTCATCACGCGCGATGGCTGAGCGGCTTGATGGGTCACAGTTCAGCGGCGGAGCTTCAAATGAGGAGGAAAGGTCGGCCCGGCAGGGGCGGCTGCTTCCTCCATCTGCGTTACCTGAGTCCCTGGTGACCGCTCGCTCGCAGGCTCGCTGCGTCTTTCATCAGCGAGGAGCACGAAGCGCCCGCGGCCCCCGCGGCCAGAACCCGAAGACATAATGTGATCGCACACGGAGGACGAGGCATACCAGGCTTTTACAGTCTCCCTCTGAGAGTATTAGAAACACACTCTGGGCACAGCGGGCCCGTTTGGCCCGCAGGAAACATACCGGAGCCTCAAAGTGGGTTGGAAAATAGTTTGTGTGTGTGAGACGGAGAATAAAGTCAGCTGCGTAGGGAGGAAAAAAAAAAAAAAAAGCTCCACTGGTTGATATGTTTAGCAGAGTTGCCCAACTCGAAGCCCCCAGAATGCAGAGTATCTGCTTGATCTGGTCTGAGGTGAAGCTGAAGCCATGGAGGACCAGGCCCACGGTCGCCACGGCAACACGCCGACCTTTTGATCTTGAGACCGACGCTCCCAAAATGAGCTATTTGTCCTGCGATTTGTGCAAGGCTTTCGGCAAACTTAGCACAGGGTCCCGGTCTGAGTTGGGATCACCGTGGCAACAGCGTCATGTTTAATATAGAGCCAGCGCCTTAACTATCTGCACAGATGCCTGTAATAACGGGGTTCCTGCTGTGACTCGACCCCCTCCCTGGCCTTCTGGCGATGGCTCCACCCTCGTGGCGGCGGCCCGGCAGCCATGCAGCACATCTTTAACTCCATGACACCCCGGACCCCCAAACCGCAGAGCTTTCACCAGCCGCGGCCCCATGGAAAAAATCCTTGCCGGACACGGCGCGGCGGCCCGGCGTTGTGGTTGCGGCGGGGGGAATATGATTGGATAAACATACGGCGAAAGCCTTGAACCGGTTCAGCGAGAGCCGGGCGGAGACGTGACGAGAAGCAGGCGGAGGGGTTTTTATCCAGGCAATTTTGGGGTGGGCGGGGGGTGAAAAGGTGCATGCTGTTCCTGGAGGCATTAGTGGGCCTGAGGAGGCTCATCCTCAATCAAACATGTCAGTCTGTTTACATGCAGTCGTCGAACCGAGCTCGCGGGTTTACATGCGTCCGTTTTCGGTCGGACTGAGCCAATGATTGGATTTCCTGGAGCAGCGTGAGAGCGAGGATGTCACTGCCGAGCAGACCGGGCAGCAGTGACATCCTCGCTCGCTGTTTATTAAAAACAGACCCGATTATCGGGCCGGGCTATTTCAGTCCGCAGCAGGTGGCTCACCAAGTGGGCCGAGCGCTCGCACGTCATTCACCTCCTAACCTGAGCACGCCCCGGTGAGGAGACGCCTCGTTTTTCAATTAAAGCCCATCATTAGTGTGTTGTTTCCTGTCTGCATCTGTCACCAGCTGGGCTCCTGAGATCATCAGCTGCGTGCGTGTGTGTCCGTGTGTGTGTGTGTGTGTGTGTGTGTGCGTGTGTCCTGGCTGTCCTCGGGCACACGTGCAACACATCACGTCCGTCACAGCTGGATGTGGCGCTTTGAAGAGGACGATGGTTATTTTAGAGCAAAGTAAAATCAGATGCAGAGTTTTCTTTCTGGTTTAAATAAAGCGGCTAATATCAGTGATTAGTGACCGACTGCAGTTTTTCTAATGGCCAACAGAACAACAATAATTTTGAGGAAGAAAAAGTCAGTTAAGGGCCAAGAAAGGCAAACAGATGACACTGAGCACTTTCATTTTAGCTTGTGCTAAGTGTGTGCATGTGTGTGCGTGTGCGTGTGCGTGTGTGTGTGTGTGTCCTTATTGGAGCTGATAACGGTCGTTTAAAAAACATCATTCATCTCTAATTATTACACACATAAAAAACTTTATGGTTACTCAAAAAATAGCACTATGCTGTTCAACACTGCCCCCCGTGGCACAAAACGGCATTGCAAGACCTCGTCAACCAACATCAGAAATAACAATTCTGGCTGCGCTTTTTCCAAAATTCACCAGACGACACTGAATCTCCGTTATTTCATTATTTACCGACTCATTTCCAGTGGGCGTAATAATTATTTTGGACGGCATCGCCCCGTTTATCTCCATCCGTCACAGTAAAATAAACCCATCAGTCTTCTGAATTATCCGCGGCGCCGAGAATAAAACCCTCGCTATCTGTTCCTCATCATGTTTCCTCACTCTGATGAACTCATTTGCATGTCATTATCTCGCCGTCTGCGGAGCGACTTCCTCTGACAAGGGAAGAAAAGTGAAAGTAATCCGTCTTCCATGGGAGAGAATTGAATCTGAAATGCAAATTGTGGAAATAATTAAAACTTTGCATCGCTAATGGATTCACCAGAATAAACAGTTCGGCATGCAGCGATTAAGTTTCCAATAATTAGTAAAATCTCCGATTTTGGGGTCTCTTTTCCTCCATTTTCCAGCTTTTCTCTCAGAAAATAATTGTTTACCTTATCAGGAAAGTTCATTAACTATTCATTAGCTGGTCTTTGTTAAAGTAAACCTCCAGTAACCACGAGTCAACGCGGTGCTTTCTAACAGGCTGTTGCGATAATGAACCCAGATTCCAGGCAGACGGTGTCCTGCGACTGCAAACGCTCCCAGTCTCAAACAGATGTCCTCGCCGCCGTCACGCTAATCGCATTTAAATCATAGAGTCTCTGTCATTTTAGCGATGAAAGATGGACAAAAGACAAAAACGAGAGAAAAGTTGGAAAGCAAACTGGGTACTTGAGTCTTTCTCTGTCCAGGAACTCAGCCTTCATTCTTTGAAGGTGCAGATCTTAGGAACCAGCTTGAAAATACTGCAAATTGAGGGTAGCAACAGTGTGCACAATGGTACCAAGTTGGCAACACCAGAACCCAACCAAAATGGACACATTTCATCTTCTGAAAGATGCACCAACGTGCATGAAAAATGTCAAAAAGATTAATTTGTAAAGCGTTCACAAGAAAATCTCTGCTGCATTGCACCATATTGTTCAAACATACATTGCTGATTAAATTGCAGGAATAAGTCCACAATAATTCGGTGCTTTTTCCCCCCATTTAAAGTAGATTTAATTTCCTGTAAGTTATTGTGTATTTGGCATCCCAAGATGAGAAGCTGTTGGTCCAAACGTTTAGAGAAGCTCTGTGGCCGAGAACTCGCAGTCTCCTTTTTTCTTTGGAGTGTCTGTTTCTCACAAACAAAAAAACACAAACCCGCCAGAGAGCTGGATAATCCCCCCAAGCCTGTGACGACACAAGCCTGTGGGTGGTCCGGCTGGTCCACAGCGTCTCCGTCTCGACACCTGAAGACGCTGCGGAGAATGGAGTGGCGGCCGCGCGCCGTCGACTGTCATCCATGATGGATTCGTGTTTGGGCTAATCACCGGCTTTGCTGCTAATTGCAGGAAACAACGCGGCTGTAATCAAAAAAACAGCTGTGATTACATTAAAGCAGGCTACAAACTCTTCCCACAGTGAACCATACATTTCGTTTTGCATTCTTAAATGCAATAAAACTCGTCTTTTACTGTCCGGTTTATCGGTTTGCTGTCGATTGGGGCTCCACTTGGCGTTCTCACTGCTCTGCCAGATTCTTTACAAATGAAAACACTCCCTGAAGTTCGATAGTTTCGGGGGAATTAAAGAGGTGGGAGCAAACTGCAGTTGTAGTTCAACGTAGTGGGGGATGACCTCATGCAACAACTGTAGTCACGGTTGTAAAAATAGCTGCTGATCCTCTCGGTTCTTTTGTGTCAGATCAGGAAGCGCTGCGAGTTGGAAAGGTGGATGAAAAACGACGAGGACGCGAGTCTCCCAAAACCCATTTTTCTCCCAAAGACCCTCTGACGCCGAATATTTCCAGCAGTTACCCCACCAGGTCTGAAACTGCTTCACCTCCTGGGCGGGGGGGGGGGGGGGGGGGGGGGGCGGGGGGGGGGGGGGGGGGGGGGGGGGGGGGGCGCG
>JASSRZ010000054.1:204697-222582 GCA_032164315.1 Malacoctenus gilli | reverse complement strand
CTGCCGCCCCCCCCCCCCCCCCCCCCCCCCGTTAGACCCCTGACGGCTCCAGCCTGGGCCGAGTAAATCTCCCAGGCGGAGCAGCGGCGAGCCGCTTGTCAAGTGATAAACTGCACATGTGGTGCAGCGTCTGCAGCCAGACGCAGGCTGGATGCTGAGGTCATGCGTGTCCGCACAGTCACCGTCGGAACGGAAACGTCGAGCCGCATCGGACGACCGCCGTCGCATGAAGACGCCGTTAATCTTTGGCGCCGTTGTTTGTCTTTATTGTCGGCACCTGAACAAACTGCCGTAAAAGATTCGTCACGACCGGACGCGGACGTAAAACCCACGATATCATGAGGAAAGTTTGGGAGGCTTCTTCACGTCTCCGTGGAACAATTTCGATTCACTTGCGAAAATTCAGGTTTTGGACAATCAAGTGTAAAACAGCAAACGTAAGAGCAACTGAGTTGATAATGCAGGTTACATTTATATCACTTGTCGGTTAAAACCTAAGGATTGAACTGCTTCTTTTTACCGATTAAACTGATATACAGGACAGTGTGGTGGCGTAGTACGCAGGTGTCCAACCAGGTATTTGAGAGTGTTTGTATTTCACACTGAATGAGTCCTTGAAGTCCTTCGTACAAGCTCGGTACATTTCCCAACTTGTCCTCCCTTTGAAACAAGTTTAGCTTTCTGTCTGAGGAGCCCGGAGCTGTTTTTAACGGAGCTGCAGGTTCGCTTCCTGCAGCCGCTATCGCTCGCCGCTTTCCGAGGCTGAAGTCTTTCGCAGCTTTTCGAGTAAACAGGTCTGTTTGTTCGGCAACCTTTTAATTGGACGAATGATAGAAACAAAACGAGCTGTTGGTGCGATAACTGACTTTCTATCAGCCGCTTCCCTCCAAGCGCAGCGAAACTTCACAGCGAGACACAGAAAAAAACCCTGTTTCAAGTCTCGTCTCGGTGCAAATCTCAGGAGTAAACAAACTGCCTCCATTCATCACCCACAGCGTCGTGTCAGATCTAACGTCTGAGTGATGCTGCAGCGTTCGGAGCGTCCTGACGGAGGTTCAGAAGTATCGACTGAACCCTCCCGAGGCGCAGGAAGAACCAACGTGGCGTGTTTTTCGCCGCGTCTCAAGAAAAACAACCTCCCGCCGCGCCGGTCGAGTCGGCGGCTCCGGCGTCTCGCCGCGCTATCGGTCCGGCTGATCCAGGATGTCCTCCGGGAGGCCGAGCGAGACTCAGCACAGCGCTGAGAGCAAAGGTCGCGGGTGGGAGGGGCCCCGCGGGGTCCCGGGGTAAACACTCTGCAGTAAGGCGTGATTTTCACAGCAGGGGGGTTTGTTGCACGCTCAAACCTAAACGCTGTTTACTTGCGCCGGCCGGCAGACGCCGCAGATTTAGGATGGAGAGCAGCACGCCGACATGATCAACGTCAAAAATCCTCATCTGTTTGCTGTTTGGACAAAAATGAGATCGTTTTCGACCTTTTTATGCTTGTTTGTATCTCTGCGAATCCAATTCCGAAGCTTTGAGTCGATATTTTTGCTTCCGCTTGTCGCTGGTTGGATTCCTGTGAAGCTTTACCGTTTCCATCTACTGTTTTGGATCATTTACAAAGTCACTTTCGTTCCTTTGGCGGCGCTTTCATCGCGGCTTTGATGCTCACTCTGGTAGTTACGCATCTTTTTGTTCAGTTTGGCTCCTTTGTGGCCGTCTCGTGTGTCGCTGGCGTCATTACGCATCACGGCGGATTTGTTTTGCGTCCCTTTCAGAGGTCTGTCAGGTGAATCCTGGGGGGCTCTTTGGACTTGGGGGCCTTCGGGGTTTGTTTCCTCTTTCAGTGAACCCTCGGCGGTCACAAAAGCATCAAAGTTTGAATACTTTGGTGCGAATGAGTCATAAAGGACTCGGCCGTGACGCTGCCCACCTGAGCGGCCTTCTTTTCTCTCCGCCGGCCACATGAGTCGACGCCCCATTGAGCCGCACGGTGACATATGTCATGCTCCTTCATTGTCTTGCCCACACGGTCCCCCAGGACTTCTTTTAACAAGGTGGTGGAATACCTGATCTCTCTTGTGCTTTAAGTGGTGCGGCTCTCGGGTTACGCTCTCCGCTGGGGGGGAGGCCGCTGCGTTGTGCTCCTGCTTTTTTTCCCACACTACCTGCGAGCCGAGAGGGGCCTCGGTACACCGTGTCCCGCGCCGAAACACTGGAAACCCGACACCCGCCGTCCTCAATCCGGGCCGAGGGGGGGGGGGGGGGGGGGGGGCTCCCCTTTCCCCCCCCCCCCCCCCCCCCCCCCCCCCCCCCCCCCCCCCCGCGCCTGGCAGCTCCCACGTCAGGTCCCACCTGAGAGGGCCGCGCCAGGCTCAGACTTGTAGGCTCTCTGCTGCTGACGCGCCAGGAGCCGCAGATTTAGCAGCTCAGGTGCTTTAATCCAGCACCTTCGCCGACTGAGCCGCCGCTTGCACGCTGTGATTGCGGAAAGAAGTGATTCAGGCCTCTTAAGTCGACTGATATTTTATAGAAACTATAGTGAAACCTGAACAGCTCCTTCGCTCGATCCGTTGTCCAAGTAGACACTGATTAACAGCTGGAATCTTCCCACAGTTAAACACCCTTCGATAAAATCCCGTGTTTAGTACAAATAGTTGTCTACTTCAAAAGGTTTTCATCACACAGCAACACAGTTGAGTCACGGTAGTTGTGATTTTGGTGTTTAAATACCGACAGTCTGCTACTTTTTCTGGTGGTTTGTCACCTCTTTTAGTCCATTGTGTGTTTTTGTTTGTGTGTGTGTGTTGATCGCGGTCGTGTTTTTGTGTGGTAATAAACGACCTGAGCCGGATGGATGAGCGTCGGACGCGCAGCTGTTGTTCAGCTCAGTTCAGCCGAGTTCAGCAGGTGTTTTTCCCATCAGACGTCTTCAGTGTCGGTGCCAACGCTGAGAGCAGCGTTTCACCCACTCGGCCTCATCACGCGTCAGCCGGGAACGTCGACCCGGCTCGCTCCGAACGCCACGGCGTTCCACGAAGATGAGCAGCCGGAGCAAAGATTTTCTTCCACTTGAAGACGGTGATTTCACGCCGCGTGCAAACCTGCGTCCACCAAGACTGAGCGCATCTAACCTGGAAACATGCAGGTTTTTTAAGAGAAGTTGGCCTCTGATGATCAGAGCTGCAGCACATAATTCACCCGAAGCTTTAATTCCCTCTACATCAGTGCTGACAATGCACGCGGCGGATTTACGACCTCGCGGGGACCTAATGAGCGCCGCTGGCATCACACCAAAAGCCTGGATCCTGATATAAAGTAGGAATCCCACAGTTCAGCACAATGGGGATGTTTTATTTTCCGGTGGAGATGCAGACACACGGAGTTTTGGCGGAGTTTTGTGTGCGTGTGTGTAACTTTCAGACATTAACAGGTGTGAGCAGGAACAGCAGGACGACTCCTGACGTGTAAAAAGCCGAGCAGCTGCTCCGGTGCGCCGCAGAGACTCGCTATCGGAGATCAGAGTGGGTTTCCAGGGAAAGGTCTGAAGGACACTGACCTCCTTGTCCAGTCTGTGTGTTGGTAACCCCCCCCCCCCCCCCAGCCTCCTCACCCACCCACTGTGAGACACCAGATGTTTAGTCCTGCTCGCAGCACGGCTCTGGGGATGGCAGGGTCTGTCTGCCGACTGAAACGCCACTATGAAAGAAGCGACCGACGCCAGAAACCCGGAAAAGGTTTTCTGCCGACTTCAGCAGAAAGACAAAGAAGACGGCGAGCCGAAGAAACTCCGAAAATGAACCGTGAACAACCTGAAGGACACACGAGAAACAAGAAGTAAAACAACCTTCAAATCCAGCTTAAGAACTCCAGAGCGGTAGAGAACAATCAAAAAGACATGCAAAACAACGACAAATATTTACAAAGCAACCAGCAAGTGACACTAAACAACCTCAAAGATATAAAACAGGCAAAGCGACCACAAAAACATGCAAAACAACCTCAAAGGGGAACCACAAAGATATGCAAAGAGACTCTAAAGAGGCAAACCGCAAGAGTGAAAAACAACTTCAGGGACACACACAAAAGAGCAGAACAACCTCCCGTGACGCTGTGAACCTCTGATGGCAAGAAACGCCGAGAGAATGAACAAAATGAATGGAGACAACTGCGAAATGATAGAAAACGACTTCACAAAGACTCGAAATGATCAATCGATCGCTTCAGTGGCAAAGCAAGATTAAATACAATCAAAAGAAGAAACAAAAACGAAGTTAACGGCAGAAATGAGCCTCAGTCCAGCCAGTCTGCTTCCAAATCTCTTGGACATTGTATGGAAAAGTTTTAATTAAATGTTGGAGAGACGTGGTATAATTTCCTCTGTCTGCAGGAAACACCACACACTGTCCTCTAAGACATGAAGCAGTGCAGTTCATCGCACACTGTTTTCCCTGCATGAACTCGTCCTGGACGCACTCACAGTTTTCTGAGTTTGTCTCCTGAAGCGCTGCTGGTTCCTGTTGACGAGCAGCAGCAGCAGCAGCAGCAGCAGCAGCAGCAGCGACGGCAGCAGCACGTGGGAACGGAGGCCGTTAAGTCCTCCCGCTGCAGCGTTTCTGTGGGTTTCTCCCACACGACAAAAGAAAGTCCAAGACAAAACTCTTGGCTTTGTTGTGCAGTAAAACCACCAACCAGTCAATGAAGCACATTCCTCACGCAGTGTGAACGGGCGGTACAGATGTGTACATGCAGCTCTCTGATTACACAAAAGGCCCAACGCTTTAGTGCCCTTCAAGACCAAAACAGCAACAAGGAATTAGGTCAGAACACCTTGTACAAAAACACACACAACAAGGAGAAAGGCGTGCAAAAAAAGAACTTGTGGGCACACAATAAGACCTCCAAAAGACAGAAACAACTGAACACAGAAAGGCCACTTATCCTGCGAACACAAAAACAAATAAACACATCAACGCTCCCAAAAATATTCCATCTTTGGCCACAAACAACCTGAAATCAAGTCGCTTTACCTCTAAAAACAACAATAACCTCAAAAAGATAAATTGCAAACACAATACACCACTAAAAAATACACAAAACTACCTTACAGGTGAAATACATCCTCATAAGGGGGCAAAAAATAAGAAATAGATGCTGAAAAAATACCAAACACCTTGAGAAAATAATGCAACAGTGAGCAAGGACTGAACTTTTTCTTTATATTTCAGTTGGTTGTCACGATGTTTAAAGGGTAAATAAACATCAGTGTCTGTGATTTTCACCTCTTCCAAGCCTCGTTTTGACTTCAGAGGTCCCTTTAAGTCCAATCGATCGAACTGCAGCAGGTCACAAGCTGTTTGTCTGCAGTTTACACTGAAACAAGCTCTGGTTGTTTCCTAAATACGCCGCCGAGGTCGGCGAGGCGCCGCGGCTCAGACGACAACACGGCCGCCGCTCCTCTGCACACGTTCGACCTTGACTTACACGGGCAATAAATATAAAAAGGGATTTCTCGTTGTAATCCGGAGGAAGGACGCCGGCGAAACACGCCGCGCCGCGTTATCAGACGTCGACATCACCTGCCATTAAATCACGGAGACGTGCTGACAATGTGCCGCGGCCGACCTCAGCCGCCTGAGCAGGAGCCGCCCGGGGCCGCAGGGATTTCCCAGAGTGCTTAGAAAAGCAGCGCAACTTCAGCAACACACGTCTTATAGCTGCAGGCAGCGGCAGACACGAATGAATCAGACTCAGACATGAAGAGAGCGGCAGAGTCTGTCGGAAACCAAACCAGCGACACGGTGACAGTAACCGGCGTGACGATGCGAGCTAACAAACGACGACCCTACTTTGCCACTTTTTCGGATCAGCAGCATCTAAGGGTGTTGTGGTTAAAAGTAAAAGTACTACAAGTATCTCAGTCTTTAAAAAAAAAACCTCCCAAGTTAAAGATTCACCAATTCGAAATATAGATTCGGTGATTATCAATAATTAACGGGTGTTACTGTGAAAGTGTCAGAAGTCAACAGCACCCGGGAAATGAACCAAACAGAGGTTTTCCAGAAACAGCTTCAACATTGTGCCCATTTTTTTTGCCCTTTCTTTGTCTTCATTGATAATAAATCAACTATTGTTGGATTTGATGAGATCAGCGTTGGGAAACTCGTGCTTCCCATCAGCCGCTGACATTTCGCAGATAATCTGCAGATCAAACGATACTGGAAGGAACAATCGCAGCCACCCGGCGATTTCTGCCCGCCAGGATTCGCGCCATTCATCACAATAAAAACCTTCATTTGGGTTCTCCTTTTTAACTTGCTGCACTTCATTATGTTTCTCTGTGTTTGCTGTCAATCAGCGGCTGCCCACACAAAGAAAAGCCGCCGTCTCTGCCAGAACTCAGTCTGCAGGGAGACGCCGGGCGTCTTTGTTTGCTGGGGGAGAAGTTAATTTCAAGCCTGGTTTGACATCATAAAACGTACACTTTAAAAAAGAAATACTTTTAGGCCGTCTGATTCCGGGTTATTTATCACTAGTGATTAAAACTAATGAAAAAAACGAAAGCTAAAATTGAAAAAAAACATGTAACATTCCTGCAAATGAGCAAAAACAAACCAAAACGATCTTGAGTGATTAGAAAAACCGACTTTAACGGTTCAAACACAGAAAATCTCCTTTGTTTCTCTATTTCTCAACAAACAGCAGCAGCTACTTTTCTCAACCAATCCAAGGCATTGCTCCCTCGTCTCCGACAGTCACCATGGTAACAGCTTGATTGACAGCCTCTTAGCCTTTAGCAACTCACGCCACAACATCTGATGCATTCATAGAAACTGGAAATCACAGCTACGAAAATGAAATGAATTTCAAAATAATATTCAAAGACAAAATAAAAGTAATGAAACATCCTAACTATTGTAACCGCTGGACAGAAACAGCAGTGAAAAGGTGGAGGATCAGACCAGGAAGCATCGCAGTCGATAGCCAGTTTGACAAAGCTGCATCTGTTCTGCAGAGACGGATGTGCGGACAGCAGGGGAGCAGGTACGAACCCCCGGAGGCCTGCCGGTGAAACTCCGGCCGATACTTTATTGATTTCCTCCCTTTTTCTTGAGACAGGACAGAGGAGGCGCTTCAAAGACGCCGCCTCCTCCGAGCCTCCAACCCAAACGAGAGTCGCCGGAGCCGGTGGGACTCCAGTCTGCGGAGGGTTTTTCAGGAGCTGGATGCTTGAGACATGAAACAAAGAAGGTTGTATCTTTATGACGTCCGACTACGTTTCACAGACACGGAGAAGAGGCAAAGAAAGGCCTCTCAAAGGACTGTCTTACTATGAAACGAGAGTAACGAAAAAATTCAGGATGTAAGAACTCAAATCAGCTCAGATTCTGGGAAAACGCTCCTCAAAGCACATTATTTCCAATGATCGTACATGGAAACACAATCGGTCATCTGGTTCGGTCCTTTTCATGAACTATTCTGCCCAAACGACCAAGTTTCTCAAGCATTTCAATAAGCGCCATCGGCTGGAGGTCCTGTCAGAGGCCAGAGTGACAAAACATCTCCAGCTGTGTGTCAGAAGCCGCCAGCCAGAATTGGTGCCAAATCGCAGCACGCTCGTCACTCGTCCGACGGCGGAAACTATTTTTATTCGCAGAAGGAATCCGTTCGACGTGCGCTTCAATCTTGGGCTGCAGACGTTTATCAGGGCAATAAAAGAGCTTAAGTTGCCCCCGTGTTCATTCACAGGAGACTCACCGTGGCAAACAAACAAGGAGAGTGAAAGACGAGCCCTGTTGTTTGGAGTCAACTACATCCTGTACAGTATAATCCCTGAACGGAGGTCTTTTGTTGTGCTAAAGCGAGCTAACTGCAGGGTGTGGTGCTGTTACAGTACCCTGCCTCCACAGAGCTGTCAGGATGAAATACAGCTGCCTGCAACTCGCACAAAAAAACAGGAGAAAGGAGAGGTGAGCTCCTGGAGGGGCCGGTGCGAAGCAGACGTGAAGGGGGGGGGGGGGGGGGAGAAAAAAAACAAAACAAGATGTCAATAAAACCCCCAGCACTGTTTTGTATTTTTTTTGTCCTGAAAACGCCACGAGGATTACGGCTCAGACAGGAGAAAGCTGGCCAGTTCAAATCACGCCCCAAATCAGGTGGTTTCGTAACGTTTCATCCCAAATGACAGAGGGAACCGGTGGCAGCGACACGCGGGGAACGCCTCGCCGGAGGACGGCGGCGAGACGCGAGAGAGCGGCTCGGCGGGCTTGTTATCGCAACAGGACGTGGCCGTTTGCCGCCGCAGCTGCAGGACGGCAGCACACGGACGAGCAAAAAAGGAAACCGCGCCGAGAAACACGCCATTGTTCCAACGCAGCGGCAGAATAAACACGAGCCGGGCTTGTCCAAACCAGCCGCGCCGAAGAGAAAACGGTGATTTTTGTGAGCCCAACGTATCAAAGTGTCAGGTATTGTTGAGGAATCAGAAGTATTTCTTGGCACATTTATTGTGATATTGAAACAACATTGAATTCAGGCACTGACACATAAATTATGTATCAATGTGAAGGCTTTTTTACAGATCTTTTAACACTATCGGGCTCCATTGATGGAGCAGTCACGCAAACGACCTTTGGACGAATGTAGCCGTCACACACCGGCAGCAGGACTCAGCGGCTGGTTTCTTTGATAAAAGCGAACACGCAAGCTCGTTTCTTTGCTTCTGCGTCTCAAAATGGAGGACTTGAAACGGTTTTGATTCATTGACAACAAAAGAAACGATCACATCATTTATTCTCCAATGTGATCCCAGTTATTTCATGTGTCTACAAACGTGTGCGTTAATTAACAGCTGCTCGTTCAGTAGTCTTTGTATAAATTTAAGTCTTTCATTATCTAAACATCTAACGGTCCCCCCGAGACTTCGTTATCTCGCCCTGCGGGACTCCTCCTCCCTCACAAACAAACATCTTCCACCGTCTCCAAAGTGCAGCGCGGCCTCCTCGCGGCTCACGCGCATAATCAGGACGAGGGGAAGAAACGCGAGGTCTGGCGGAGGCGGGACGCGGCGTCTGTTTCGGCAGCCGCGCAGCCCGCGGGCACGCTGGGCGCAGGCGGGCTGCGTCGGGTCAGGACTGGAGCCCGGCGCCCCGCGGCGTCCGTGGGAATCGGCACCGCCGCCCGCTTTCATTCCAGCCATCCACTCGGGGCCCGGCTCTGGCGGAATTGGTTTAGCCCCGGGTGGCGGAGGATGGAGAATCCATATTTTAAGGCGGAGAGGAAAATGCGTTGCGAGCAGCCGCCTGCGCATCATTTGGCTCGGAGCAAAAGCTTCGCCGTTTGGATTGTTCATATCAGTGAAAAAAACGTTTTTCTCTGGAAATCTGCATTTATACCAACTCCTATTTCATGTTGGAATAACACAGCCCCAACGTTTTTTTGTTCATCTCGTGGAATATAAAAAGATTTACAGCCGGGACCACATTAAAACTCGGCCGCTGCCCCCAAACCAGAGCAACACAAATATAAACATCTCTGGAAGTTCCTGCGCTCAGATGAATTCAATAGCTAAAACAAATGGCTGCTTTAACTCCGGCTCGCAGCCCTGAGCGCATTCCTCCACCGATGGATTTCTCATCTGCTGTCAGGAGCGTTTCTTTTCTTTTTTCATGCGTCTTCTGCGTCCGTCACGGGGAAGTTTCAAAACAGCATCAGTCTGAGGTGGGAAGCGTTTATGGAAACGTTCATGCCGGCCTGATTGGCCTCAGTTGTGTAAACGCCGGGTTCAAAACAAACACAAGCTCGAAAAAATTTGTGGTCACGCTGACTTAATACAAGAACATTTTCTTTTTTAAACGTTTGTAATGGTTAAAATGTTCTTGGACACAGTAAATACGAAAACACGCTACCGTGAGTCACTTCGGAAGAATTCTGGGAGCTTTATTTTGAAATACATTTCCATGGCGGACCACGTTGGGTTTTAAATGTTGGCATGAAAATCTACAGAAATCAGGAGGCGGAAAAAGGCCAGAAGTTCATTTCGATATTAGAACTTTAAAAAAAAGAAGGCTTAATTCACGTTTTAATATCTGAATTTCACATATAAATACTTTGACTAACATGAAGTAAACCGAGAATCCTGTATTAAATAGCTATAAAGCTAAATGCGACTTAAACGTCCAGTTAAAACGTGTCCTGTTGTGATTGGACGAGGTTTAATCGGGTTCAAACTGGTAGAAAAAACAACAAACATTCCTAAAACGCCACAATGAGTCCCAATTTGGCCTTTGCTGCAGGGGGTCAAATGAGCCAGTCGTTCTAATTTTGCAGTCGCGCTTCTCGTAGAGAAGCAACAGCTAAACGGTTAAATCTTTCCACGTCAGACGTAAAGGTCCCTGCGGAACCGCTGTGTGCACGGCCGCCTCACTCAGATCGACTCTGACTGCACGCAGGGACGCGGCACCCAGACGAAACCGCTCCGGATGGCCGGGAGCAGAAACCGGATCGGTCTCCCGACCGCAAGCCGGGCTGCGTCGGAGCACGAGCGTGTTTGGAGAAGCCATTTAAGCGGAGGGGGATTTAGGGGATGCAGACGTTGTGGAGGTCCGCGGCTCTCCGGTGGGGTTGACGCAGAGGAGACGGCGGGCCACTTTCTAAATATAAAAACGCTGCCGTCTCGAACGCATGTTTTGTATCAGCGCGTCTGTTGATGCTCAGGTTTCCTCCGGGCGGATCAGACCGATCATTGTGCGCCAACAATCTCTGCCTTGTTGCAAACATCTGCTTTGTGTGCACCCTAATGTGCGGGTGGCTGGATGATTGTTTTTTATGGTAGTAAACAACTCAGAGATGAAGTCAGAAAACAATCCAGTATGAAAAAATATCGTGCTTGACCAAAACTCAGACTCGGAACATCCAAATGAAGGGTCGTCGCCATTCAGCGGAATCAGGCGAGCTGGAGCGTTCGCTCTTTCGCGGAGCAAAAAGAAGCCCAGAAAGTGAAAAACTACTTGACAAAAACTTGCATTTGTAAACAAACATTGACAAACTCACAACCTTCAGCAAGCAAAACAATAGCAGAATTGTTTAATTAACCTTTTCTCACACCAAGCTGAAACTTCTCACACTGTTGAAAATCATAGTAATGACATATTGACGTTCTGTGTTGGATCGACAACTGGCTCGTTTTTATAGTTGGACATTGTCATGGTCACATGCTCCAAATCCCGTCCTGCTATTGGATGGTTTGTTTTCTCAGTGAGCTGCGGACGTCTGTTGGCTTCGCGTTGCCGACTTTTATGTTTTTTGTGAGTCCAAACGAACACGACCGTCTTCAACACGTTTCTTTTTTCAAGCCTTCATCCGTGTGGTGTCACACACGTCTGCAGATCTCAGCCGCCCATTGCGGCTTGATGCAATCTGTTTGTTTTCCATTTCACGCTACAGGATTGCTCCACGGTTCAGAGCGGCAGTGTCCCTCACTTGGCCGTGTCTCATCATGTCTCCCCCGCCGCCGCCGCCGCCCTCAGCCCGACACCAAATCCAGACGTGAGCCAAGCGCTCGCTTGCTCGCTCGCTCGCTCTGCCCGTCGGCCGCAGATCCCGGGCAGAGCTCCGCCGACCAGAGAGCAATCAGAGCCGCCCGGGCCCGTTTTCTACGGAGCCGCAATTAGATTTGTAGCGCTTTTTTTTTTTTCTTTCGCTCCAGACTTGGTGTGTTGAGCAACCGGCCAGGCCAGACTACACCCTGCTATGAGTTCATTAGGAAGCTACCCACACTACGCCCATTCATCTCAGTCAGCAGGGTATGCAGGAAACCAGAACCCCATTTCGAAGCCAGACCAGAGGCGCACAAAGACCCCAGCACGGATGGCTTACATTGTATCGCTGACTTTTCCTTCCTGCATACCTTCTGAAGTCCTGCGAGTGCGATCAGAGCCTGGTTTCGGCTGTGTTTTGGTAGGATTAGGTTAGGCAAACACATGCAGGCAGGTACGGCCACGGGGGAGCCGAACCCGAGGGGAGCGCGAGTCGGGCTGGTTAAATCGAATGTTGACGGCGCAGCAAGAGGGAATCTAAAAGTAGGCCACTCCACAGAAAGTACGGCAAGTGAGAGGGGCCACGGGTGGAGGCGAAGGTCAGGAGTCCCCCCCTAAATTTCGTTTTCCAAGTGTGAGTCTCTGCGTGTTTGTGTGTGCACTCTGGAGCAGCGCATTCACAAAGCCAGAGGCGACTGACGGTACTCGGCGTTCACCAGCGCGTTGGCAGGTTGGGGGGGGGGGTAGAGGGGAGGGGGCTGTTGCCTCTCATAGATCCTTTACTTCCCAGAATTCCCACCCGCATCGCCCCCTCCTGCCCACCGAGCACAAAAGGAGGGATGGCTCCTCTCCATAAATAACCAGCAGAGCAAAGCCAAAACCACCATGTTTTTCCTCTCCATGCTTTGTTTCTGAGCCTGCGGACAGAAAGTAGCCTCGCTCCAAATGTGAAGAAAGAAAAATAGGAGACGAGGAATGCGAAGGAAGGAGAACGAGACGGAGGAGATTGCAAACACGGGATCCTATCAAAGAGAGGAGACAAAGGAGACGCAGGATTCGCTGAATATCACCATCAGCGTGATGTTTACCGCTTCTGATGCTGCTCCCAGGTGTCCAAAGACGGACTGAAATTGCGTAAAGAGAGACACACCTGGTTTGCATCTCAAGGACTTCGATTTAAAATCAAACCTGGCATATTTACACGCTAACAATGCTGATTAATGAAGGGTAATAAGGCCATCTGCAGCCTGTCTTCAAATGACACTCGCACAGAAACACCTTCATGGTCTGAGACTCCGCTCAGCGTGTTTCATTTCACCTCCATGATGCTTCTGCTCAGCAGCAGCCTGGGATTAGTGGCCTGATTAAAGCTGCTCGCAAATCCCCTCCACACACATACAGTCAACACACGTGTACACACACACACACACACACACACACACACACACACACACACACACACACACACACACACAAAGACACACACATCTGTGCAATCAGGCGGAGAGCAGAGGGGGTCAATACACTCAGTCTGTCACCGTGCCAACCGGCGGTCTTATCACACCTCCAACCAGGCGGGGAAGCATCTGACGACGCAAAGGTGGGAGTCGACTCGTTATCGGGAATCTTCACCTGTAAATCACAAGCGGGACTCTAAAATCCAGGACCAAAGACCTGCTCAGAGTAATGCCCCCACCCCCAGCCCCCCCACCCCCAACTCAGGTATCACCAACCGCATCAAATATCATCGAATAACTAATAAAAACTGGAAGGCATCACAACATGCTGGCAGGTTTGTGTTTACGCTTTCATGTGGCGTTAGTTCGCTTGTGAGCTCATTGAATATTCATGAAAATATGTGTGTTGTGTGAAAGGGGCGTGGCCAAAAGTGTGTCACGGTAAAGTTGCGGTTATTTTCATGCAACCATTTAGCTTTCGTGTTTAATTTAGTGTTTCTTTCAGTCATTTCCTTCAGTAACTGATTAATTGAGGTAAAAATGACTCTTAGCTCAGCAATTAGTCTTTAGCTGGTGCTGATATTTTAAAGTTTTAATGGCTTGTGACATGTTGTGACACTTCAATTCTCCATCACCTGTAGCGACATGCTATCATGCTCTCCTGATTTCTGAGCCTGGCGGCCGTCGAACAGCGATTCCTTCATGCCTTCCTGTGTCTCAGCAGACACTCGGCGCTGCTATGAGAGCTCCTTGTCGGGGATTACGGTCCAGAGACTCCAGTTATCGGAGGAATAAACACTCATGTGGGGTGAAACGGTTCACACGAGCTGCGGATCGGGGCGACGGCGGTTGTGCGGCGACTTCGGACCGAGTGACACGTACCAAACGCCGCAGACTCATTGCTCACTGGAGTGGATGATTGGAAGTCAGAGCGGGAGCCTTAACAGAGTCAATATCATACGTCTGACCTCGACGCGCTCACATTCAGGGTGCAAAAAAGAGGCGTTTGGCGCTCGCTCGCCTTCCCCGGGAAGAGGAAAAAAATGGCAGCCTTGCAGAGACCTGTATGTCGTCTGAATTTTAAAACTGCTCTTGACACTGAAGCATTATCCTGCAGTGGCTGGTGACAGAATGATGAACAGTTGGCGCTGCAGCAGAATACAAGACCAATCCAGAGGCAAATTACTCACAGGGGGAAGGTGCGCGCCGGCAGTGTACAATGAATGAACAAGTGAGAGGGGTAGAAAAAACAGAGTGAGCGTTGAACTCTGGATTTAAAAGATGGCCTTGGCGTCCCGTTAAGAGTAATTCACATTCACAGTGAGCGCTTACGAGTGCAGCACAATCTGAGTCTAATACAGACTTTTATGGCCTTGTTTTTCACCGACTGTGGATCACTTATATCACTGCCAAGTTGAGGGCCAAATAAAGCAAAGCCTTCAGCCGCCTACAAGGAGCTATTCAGGTCATTGAAATACAACTGTGACAATCAGATGTAAATGAAACCCTTCATGTTGGCGGGGGCCCGGTCAAGCTGGAGCCGTGGAGCGGCTGCGGCGCTTTACTGCGGTCACTGTTTCCTCTGATCCGCCTCTGATTCGGCTAATGAAGCAGAAGGAAATCAATCTACTGTAAAGCGGGAGCCGTGCGACCGAGAACATTCGGCGCAGTGTTTCGTGGAGGTGGCCGCGGCGACGGCTCGGCCGCTTATCGGGCCCGCACGAGTTTAAGCTGCTACCTGAGCGTAACCGCGGGGAAGCGACACATTTGCAACAGACCGATCGTCACCCGCATACCTCGGGTTGGTAGCGAGCCGCCGCGAATCAATCTTGTGTACGTCAGCTGACAGTTGCTATGGCAACGCCACTTTTCCATGATGTACAGCGCGCGCAGGCATCGAGCCACGTGTAGCTCCCGTCCTCGTTCTGTGCGAACCGCAAGACACAAAATAACTTTACTGGCGATTTATTGGTGATTCACTGTAGTGTCTCGACTGTTGTATGGTCCCCATACAGTGGCAGGATCCTACATTCAGATACATTCATGGCACTGATCAAAACAATGTGTTAAATAAAGCAACAATAAAGTGATTTTTGTTGGTTTACGTTGTTTCACAACAGTTAACGCTTTACCAACATCTCTTATATTAAACCTCCCAATTATCTTTTTTCCTGATTGGCTGTAAGAAAACGAATCAGGACCACCGGTGGTCAAAAACGTTACAGTGAAGCCAAACTCTCCCACTCTCAGCACACTCTCACCAACAAACCAAAGCAAAAGGCTTCAAAATAAGAGAACTGAACAGCTCTCAAGGTCCCAAAAGTGTCTTATTGTGAGGATTTGTGAGGTTCATAGAGCAGGCAAAGCCTTGGGAACCACAGGTTGGGAACCACTGGTCCCTCTGGACACTGTTGTTGAGACAAATGGCAGAAAAACATCATCTGAGTGTCAGGCTCATTTTTCCTCTCTCGCCCTGCCTTGTGTGTTTTGTGCATTCCTCTGTGCTGCTGCTTGGCCACGAAGCAGCTCAGGGGTCACAGGGAGACACTCGGGACGAGCAGAGGGGGGTGGAGGTGGGTGGGGGGGGGGGCTGCCTGCCTGCCTGCCTGGGCAACACGGGTGGTGGTGGTGGAGAGCCCATAAATCTGCCTGCGCTGGTTTGCGAGAGTTTGAGGGACAGCGTTTCACAGGGAGCGGCGAGGGGCCACCCCGGTCTGGCCGGCACAGAGGAGCCGTTGTGCGGCATTGAGTCCGCCTCCTGCTTCTGTCCGTCCACGGAGACGCCGGCCAGCACCGCCCTGCGAGCTCCACTCACGAGAGACGTATGGCTGCGCTGGCCCCCTGGTAAACCCGGGCTCAGACCTGCGGGGGCCGCTTATGTAACCCAGACATCACGGGCACCTGGCGGAGATGAAAGGTGGCCGGCTCGTTTTTCACTCGCGCTAATGCCGCCTATTTCCGCGCTGAAAAGTCTCATAATAATGCTGACAGACCTCTGCACCTATAAAGAATGGCGGCTGGCTAATACGGCGGGCCATCGTCATGGCGACCCCAGCGCAAATCCTCCTCCTCCCCCTTGCTCCCCCCGTCTGCCGGTCGCTTGACTTCTCTGCAGGATTTTGGGCTGAAACTCCAACTGGTGGGCAGAGTTTTTGCACAAAGCTCTCCGCTTCTCTGGTTTCTGGCTGTTAATGCCAGCGCCTCGCTCAAGCAAAAACCCGGCGAAATGACGCGCCGCAGGAGACCCGAGACTGATGGGCTCGTTCGGCGCTGCCAAATGTTGGGAACAGGAGGGGGAACAAGCGTTCGGACTTCTTTTCGGGCTGCTTTCTTTCCAGGCGTCGGATATAAACAGATGGGAAAATAAGTTTTGTTTGTCATAGGAAACAGGTGCTGACACGCACATAATCACACGCCTTACACAGAGAAGAATAGCCCCCCCGTGCCCACTTGTGGCTCGGGGAGAATGGGCTCCAGCTGGGTACGGTGTACATTACACAAACGAGTGTTTTGAGCGCCCTTGCAGGAGGCATTCATCTGAGGATATGAGTGTTCGCGGGGGACAATGAGAGCCAACGGGGTCCCCGTGATTGTGATAAATGAGCCGACGCAAATTAGAGCGTTCGGAAACACGTGAGAGGCGGGCTGATTACAGGACGGTTTCACCCCCTTCACTCGCGCCCACGTCAGGCCTTCCTCAACTGGCGGGCTGACAGGATGCCGAGTTTGAGTCGGGTGAGCTCGCCGACATGAGACGTGCGAGCGCAAAGAGGAAGGACCCTCCGTTGGGCTGTCAGAGGTCAGACTGGGTGTCGTTTTCTTACCTCACTAAGAAAAACTCAGCTCTGCAGTCTCAGCAGTCACGCCTCTGCTCTGGACTCAAACTAAGCGTCAAAAACAACCTCTAAACTGTCTCAATACACAATATTTATTTAATTGAACACAACCTGAACATATGCCGTATTCTCGTCCCTGGTTAAGCAGTGAATGCTTCTCCTGCTTGTGTGCAGTTGTGAAGAAAATGTGCGGCAGTGCTAACGGGAAGTGGAGAGAACTAAATTTCTTCTGACCGATTAACTTTAAACATTTCGCAATAGTTTGTGTCTTTTTCATTGATTGAACATTTGTTGGTTTCTCTTTCAATTCTTATGAAGTAGGAGGCCCACCTCCACCTTCCAGGAAGCCTTTTGTTATTGACACTACATAAGAGAGAAGTGACAACTCTCATTTCATTTGGCAATGACTTGAGAATGATTTCAAGAACAAGTTAACCAAAGACTGAGGGGAAACCTAAGTTTAACGTGCAGCACTAATTATCACAGACGATTTCGTGGGTCGCACTCGTCTTTCCGATTCTTTGCCGTATTTTCCTGACAGCTAAATCGAAGCTTTGGACAGCCGGGAGCGGATGAGCGGCAGGTGCAGAATCGTATCTGATTTATTCATTTATTCATTGAAGCGCAGGATGACAGTTTCAGGAAGCAGCTTCGGCGGTGGATGCAGCAATCTTCTGAGCAAACAGAAACATTTCCACAGAGAGGAAAAAAAGCTGCATGACGACACTTTCTTCACACTCAGAGGCGTCACGTTTCTGAGACGCAGCGAACGCTTGTTTTTACCATCTGAGCTGCCTGATGTGTGATCAGGAGTCATGCAGACGGGCGATAACGACTGAGGGTTTTTTTTTTTGCCGCAACAGTAACTCAAATGTTTCTGAGGTTTAACAGTTTACACATTAACATTTGTATTGACGAGCTTCAACAAAAAATCCTCCCGTGAAACAATCTTCTTACAAACTGGCGAAACTAAACTCAGCTGTTTGCAATACAATATCAAAAGCTCTTGATCATTTCTGGAATAGTTGCTTTTATCTAGTTTTGCTCTTTGTCGCTACACATAACTTAGT
>JASSRZ010000054.1:186017-204597 GCA_032164315.1 Malacoctenus gilli | reverse complement strand
TAGTTATTTTAAGGGACGTCTTTGACTATTAAAAGATTCTCCATAAATTTTATTTCTAATCAGCCTCGTTTTTAATTCTAAAATCATTTATGTCTCATTGTTTATAGTATTTTTTTAATCGCTCGCATATCAATGACGTCAGTTGGTGGGAGGGGGCGGGCTCAGAGCGTCACTCCGGACCAATCAGCGGCTCGGTATGCTAACGAGCTGCGGGCAGTCAGTGAGCCGAGCAGCAGCCCGCCGCAGCGGCTCAGAGAGCGGCGGAGCACCGACGGACACATCGCGGCGCCTCTCAGCGTTTGTTCCCGTGCGTGAAGCTCCGGATGGCCGCTTGACTCCCGCACGGAAGGACCCACACTCTCTCCATCGCCCCGGGAGTCCCTCAGATGTGTGACTTGCTGTCGCCATAAAGCGGATATCCTTCACTTTTTCTACCGGAATCACTGAGAAAAAGAAAAGCTGCAAGATGAAATACAAAGTAAGTGCAGCCGGAGTCGCTCTTTCACTTCTCCGTGCGTCCAAAGCTCCAGTGCGTCGCTGTCACCAGCTGCCGACGTGGAAACTGTGTTGAACTCATCTCCATCTAACTTCTGTTACGTTCACGCATCCGGCTTGCTTGAGATGATGAGCCGAGGCTCAAAGAGTGAAAGACGGAAACTGCACCAACGAGATGCCTGCAGGTTCCTTGAAAGATGTTTCTGGTTATAAGGCGTGAAACGAGCCGCAGGCGACGTTTTTCTCTCGCCTCCTCTGTCAAGGCGCAGCATTCCACGTACAGGGGCGTAAATGAGTGGAAAGCAACTAACACCCCCCCCCCCCTTTATTCTACAATCATAAACTGAAGTCTTATCGTGTTATAAACTCTTTATTCCATCTAATAAATTAGAGTAAACGTGTATTAAGACAGGTTTTCCAATGTTGACGCAGATATTTGGACTGGCTGCTTTTAGGGGAGATTTGCTGGGCAGAACCACAGCTGGTTGATCTTACTGCAGGCTGGAGGTCCTTGCTGCTGACTCAGACCGTCCAGATGCTGTAAAAACATTTCGCTCCGAGTCAAATTACGCCGCGGCAGACGTGAAAACAAAGATCCGTCCCGGCGCTGCTCTGTTGTCATGCTGGCTGCTCAGTCTGGGGCCTCCACGTTGTTTGGAAAGTAGTTTTTCTCAGCTGAGATTCACGGCGGGACGTGTTGATAGAGTGAACTCTGTGGACCGGAGTCAGACAGGTTGTTGAGTTTTTGTGCAACGTCACACATTCAGCTTCACTCGCAAGGCTTTTGGGTTTTGTTTCCGTTTGTGTGTCGTGTTGGCACTTTTTTGTCATTATAAATCTTGCAAGTTTGATGGATTAAAACCAAAAAAAGTCCTAATTTGAGTTCCTAAAGCCTGTTTTTTTTGCTTCCTGACCCCTTCGCTCCTTAGTGACTGATTATTTTGGTTGCTGCACCCTCACACCGACAGAGGGGGTCTCAGATTTATCCGTCGCTGCTGCTTGTTTGGGTTTATTTAGAGCTGGACGTCACAGCTGGGTGTTGTCGTTAAACACTGAAGCTGTGACTTTATTTTGGAGCTGGTTGAAGCTGAGCTGCCCCCCCCGGCTGCCTCCGTCCTCTTCATGCTCTGAGTCTTCCTCGCCGTTGGAAGGGCAGCTCTCCGTCACAGTGCGGCGGTTTGGACGGGCCACGATCCCCTTTTCCTCTTTTGTCGTTTCCTGATGTGTGAAGTCGGCGCTTTCCAGAGTTCTGGCCGGTGACCGAGTTTGACGGCCGCCACTGGCTCGCCCCTCGCCGTCCGCAGGGCCTGGTGTCCCTCTGCTGCAGGTTGGAGGGGCGTGCTCGCTGCGCGTCTGCGTCACGCTGCCTGACTCATTGTCCTGTTAAGTACACAGTTCACGGAGGCGGCGGTGATGGGTTGGGCGAGAGGCCAGCCAGCGCAGCGAGGATCTTTACAGAGGGGAACAACTTTTCGCAGGTCTCCATGGTCACCGCGTCCACCCCAAACAACACGACCGGTCAGCGGCTGCGAGCAGAAGCGATCGGCGTGGCGTCTCGGGGCCGTTATCGGCCCACAGGGAGGAGATCCGTGCGATCTCTGACGTCCGCGCGTCTTTGTTTGCCACATCCAGGCCAGATAGCCGCAGCTCTTTGCTCACGATAAACATATCTGCGTTACGCAACGCTGCGAAAGGAAAGCGGGCTGGCAGCCGCGCGCACAGGTCCCCTTTTTAACCGCTCCTCGGTGTCAAAGTTTACAGAGTCTCGGTCAGTTATTTACAGCTATTTTAAGCCCCGGTTTCCACACTGACTGGTCGCGTTTCGCCAGACGCCTGATCGCTGTTGCTGCCTGGACACCAAAAACCAGGAGATGGTTTCCAACAGGTGTTCAGGTGAGAAAGGAAGTCTCATCTTCCATAGGTCAAGTCATGTGTAAATCCCCCCTCCACGCAAACAGATTGATCTCTTCCCGGAAAGATGGAGGCGGGGGAGGTTGTGTGGGGGGACGGTGGGGGGACTCCAGGTCATTTAGATAAGAAAGTGTCAATAAATTAGTTAAACACACCTGGATTAGCAGGTTGCATTGATGCCTGGATTGTTTGTCTGCAGGTAAACAAGCCTAGTTGGTGGTCCTTGCCTCCAGGATTAGAGTCGAATGTCACTTTCTGTCTCCAGTGTTGAAAAACAAACAAGAATTTGACATAATTTGGTAACGATGAATTAATAAACACTTTGGATGGATTCCTCCGAGTGGCTGAAGGCCTCTGTGGGTCAGAGAGACTCGATACAACATCCTGATCATCTGAGAAGTTCGGGCCAGAGAGGATACAGGAAGTAACTGTTGTCATGTAGAAGTCACTGAGTGTCAGGATTGTGTTTTCACCAGAGTTTGGCTTCACTGTGATTATTTGAGGATGGAAGAGGGGGTTTACAACCGTTCTTAGAGGGGATTTAGGGGCTTCAGGGGCGTGAGTTTTGGAAGCTCTGCTGCGACGACAGAAGAAGATGGCGTTCAGGCTGTTTTGTGAGCGTTATTCATTCAGTTTGTGTTAATTATTGAGCTGCTTAGAAGCTCGTCAGCAGATTTCCTCACTTCTTTCCACAGCCGGCGTCACCGTTTGAGGATCCTCCACACAGAGTGAATTAAACTAGTAGCTGCAGCTTCAACTCTGACACATATGGAGACAATATCTCACTGCTCATCTATTCAGCAGAAAACCCACAAAGCACATTTCCAAAAAAATGTGGAACTGTTGCGACAAAAGTTTACAAGAATCAACAAACCCGAGAAGAAAGTGAGAAAGAAAGAAAAAGAGGCGTCCAGCAGCTTCTTTAACTCATTCCTTCGCAGCTGATGTCACTGGAGCAGAAATAGCTTCACAACCGCACTGCAGAGTGATTAGGTGAACCCGGACCCCGGCCAAAATGTGCGTGTTTTCCTCAGTTTCTCTTTTTTTTAATGGGTTTGGGCTCCAGGCGCCAGTCCAACAGCAAAAAGGGGAGCTGAAGGAGAGCGTAGCAGACATTGTTCTGTGAGTGAGGAGGAGGAGGAGGAGGAGGCGGCGGCAGTGGAGGAGGAGGAGGAGGAGGAGGATCTGTGATACTGAAAGGGGCTGCAGAAAATGAAAGAGAGAGGAAGTGGTGGGGGGAACGAGAGGGCAAACAGAGTTGAATGTATTGTGGGGGGGGGGGGGTTGGCGGGGGGAGGGGAGGTCGAGGAGGAGCGCCCCCGTGAGAATGAGAGCATTCCAGGCGGCCGTGCCTGGGAAGGCCGTTCAGAAGATGCACACGATTGTTTCAAGGTGCCCCTTTACATTGTTAGCGAGTCCTGCCGAGGGCTTTTCCTCCGCCGGGCTCGTCTGGCGCCGCAGAGCGACGCTTTGTGCCGGAGGAACCTTCTCCCGGGAAGAACGCGCTTGTGCCAGAAGTTTGCGGAGAGGAAAAAAAGACTCGACGCGTCGTCGGGCTGCTTTTTTCTCCCCCTCAGACCGCCGTCTCGAAAAGTCACTGTCCAAATGTGACGTGTTTTTTTTCTCAGTGCAGATTTTTTTTCTCAGACTTTGCAGGATTTACAGCGAGCATGAAGAGCTTGTCTGCCCCCCCCCCCCGACCCACCCGCTTTGAATAGCCTCGGCCCCCCCTCCTGCTGCGCCCTCGCACCGTGAGCCAGCCATTAACATTTGAAAACACTCAGCGGGTAGACAGACTGCAATGTGTCCTCATTTCATCCAGAGAGCAAGAGAGAGAGAGAGAGAGAGAGAGAGAGAGAGAGAGAGTCGGTCAGCAACAATGCACGTAATCATTTCCATGTTCGACCTTTGGCGGAAATAATCGCGCCACCCCTCCTTCCTCCTGTCGAGGAATGCCAGCTATTCTGCAGGGTCATCTCTGCGGACATCGGCCCGGCTGGACGAGAAGCCGAGAGGCGCTCGGGCGTCCGGGGGCGGGAAGCGTCCGGCGCGTCTGCCCGGACCGCATGTTGAGTTGGGCCTGCGTTCAAGTGATTACAAGCACTTCTGTTATCATTCCTGCTGCCCTGAAACCAGCTTCACTACTTTATTACATCGAATCTGGTGGTTTTCCCAGTATACTGGTGGTTTCGCACCATTTGTTTAAACCAGGCACGTAGTTTGAAGAGACGTTGCCTCCGTTTTCTAATAGCAAGGTTGATTATTGAGAGTGGTGCAGTAATCGGCCTCCACTGCGGCCCCTCGTTTCACCTGGATGTGCTTCTGAACCATCTCACGTATCCTCGTCCCGCTGCTGCTGGTGGGAGTCGGCCGGCGCGGCGTTCAGCTGCACTTTGTTATTTCTGACACCTCCCTTGAAGCGGCTCCTGGAGAGCAGGTGCTTCCACGTGCAGGTCATTTGTAGGAGTGCGGAGAGTGACAGCGGCATGATTGCAGCGTGATTGCGGCTTATTGAGGCCTCCGTTGGAGAAAATTGGAAGCGGGTTCATTCCTCTGCTAAATTTCTCTGTGATTTCGATGAAAGATGGAGGAGGCGTGGAAGAGAGGGGCTCAAATCGCTCCATGTTGAAGATCAGCCGTCGTGAAACTTGTTGGATTGTGAACGTTTCAATCGTCTCGGCCAAATGGACCAAGTTTACGTCTTTTAAATGTCTGAATTTGCATTTTTTTGCACCGTATACCAAATATAAGTGAAAGATCTTTTCTTATCGACGTGAAATCTGAGGAAATAAAGACTTTTTGATTCAAGTGCAGAAGCTTTGCTTTCATTTTATTCAAGATTTTTGGTTCTGTTCATCAAACTCTGGTGAAAATGTTCCAGCTTAAATCTTCAGTTGTTATCTCTGCTGGTCCGTGTGTTGTGAAAAGGAAAGATGGCGGCCGCTTGTTTTGTTCGCCTTTTTTGTGTCTGTGAGATCTCCGCCCGGCGTGAAATCGAGGGGACACGGCGGTGAATCTCCAGCTCATTGACTATTCCTATATGTAAAAACCGCCCAATGTGGCCCTGCACAGATACCATGAAAACATATTTCACATCTCCACTAATGCCCCCTGGGGGGGGGGATTACCGCTCGTCTCCGGGGGTTACCACCATGCACGCATGTACCCTCGTTTGGCGTCGGCGCCGAGCCTGGAAATAATCCACGTCCCTCCTTTGCCAGAGCTCAGCGCTTGTTGGCTGGAGGCCCCGTGAATACCATCAAGGCTGTTTATTGGTGTCGCTGCCACTTCACTGATCCCGCGAGATGCTGTAAATTGTCCTCGGAGGTCAGAGGTCGCTGTCCGTCTTTGTTCCAGCGTCAGAGCGGGGGACAGTCTGTCTTTCTGCCGTCTCACGCAGTCGAAGCCCTTCAGTGACTTGGCAAAACACGTTGCACAAGATGTTTTCTCCCCCAGCGGCTCGTCTGCTTCTCAAAATCCGATCCACTTCTGGCGGAGTATTTCCAGGGTGGCTTTCTGCTCTAATTATAGGTTTCTTTAGGACCGCAGCGAGGGAGCCCGAGATTTGAGACGATAAGACGGGGTCTCTCTCCGAGGCAGGAAGCGCTGCAGGCCAAGGAGTGGGACGGAAACAGAGGAGGGCGTCACGCCGGGGTACCTTCTAGTTTGTGTCACTGTAAAAACAAAGAAGTCTAGGACGGTGAATGAAAAGACGGAGGGAGGAGGAGCCGCTGAGGAACAGTCATCGAGCTCTTACTTTGACGAGGAGTTACCCAAATCAGATCACTTCCTGTGAGTTACGTCCTGGAAATGTGGCGTTTCATCACGCCGAGAATCTAAAGTACACAATCAGAGCGGTAGAAACACAAAGGCCTCCTGCCACAGGAAGGCGCACACAAGTGAAGGGCTTCAACAAGACGCAGTAACTAAAAAAGTTTTGGTAACAAAGCAATACTCCTATTTTTGTAGGACTTTCCAATAAAAAAACTGCAAAATGTGATTATTTTGGCCACTTCCAGTAAGCAAAAGGTCCAAACACATAGGAAGTGCTTGGTAACAACTTGATGGTAAAAGTCTTATCAGTAGTTCGTTAGTTCCTGATAATCCGGTGGCTATAAGCTGACTAATAACTGAAGTTATTGCTGTGGTTCATGTTTGTGGGACTGAGCATGTCACCACCAAAAGGTCAGCAGCTCCAAAACTTTCACCAAACGGCTTCTGCTTCATCTACAGCCAGCCAAAACAACCCAGTGAAGCCGGTGGCAGAAAAAGACACTGTCACTGACACAGAAGCCTTCAAAATAAAAGCACGAGGCAGTTTTCCATGTCTACATTCCAGAACTCGTCCTACTCTGTTCTCTCCTTGAATCAAAGCTTTGACGACCCAAAAGCAGGCAAAGCCTCGGGCCATTGAGGCAGTGCCACTTTCATGCTGTGGGTGGCAGCAGCGAGTCACTAATCTTTCATTAATATTTCACATTTATTCTATTTGTCGTACTTCTATTGTTCGTACACCGAAGGTGTAAATTGTGGCAAGTGACTCATCACACCCACCTTGTGTTACATTCAGGTATTACAAGGCTGACTGTGCTACAGCGAGCTTGTTAGCTCATCAACGCGATTAAAAACCTTAAAGAAAATGTTTTTGTTTTTCCTCTTTTTAAATTAAAGTTGTTTGAGAGCCTTTTGTTTGGAAAGTTTGTAGTCATTTTATACAGTCGATGCACATCGGCTTCGGTGGACTTTCAACTCTCAAACATGTTGTTGAATACTCAAAACAGAAACAAACTCCTGATTTTGTGCCAAAAGAGTCAATTTGTTTGCCAAGTTACTTTGATTTTCCGTAAATCTCTGATAAAAATCAATGAAACGCCTCTGATTGACATCCAAGTCGTTACTTTCACTTTCAGGGACTCTCCATGATTGTGTCACAGTTTTACTCATGTTTTTTTGGAAACTGGGCGAATATTTCCACACCCAAACTGAGGGGCTTTAAACATCCATGGCTGTGATGTCGTCAGAGAGGCTGCTGCCTGTTCTTGTGTGACGCTTCTGAGGGTGTGGAGAGATTTTCTGAGCAGCTCGTGAATCAGAGCTGAGGGAGGGAGGCGGCGGCGGGCTGAGTGTTCACGCCACGGTGTTTTCCCGTGCAGTATATTCACATATCGATCAAGTCTGGACCAGAGCGACACAAAAAAAACGATCGGACGGTCTGATTTCCGAAGAGCTCCACGCCGCGCTAACTGTGTCATAACAAATATTGATTTACCGCCGCTTGCATAAGTTCCCAATCAATCACAGTCAAGCAGCAGCGCTTGTATTGGGTCACGTTCTCGCCATGTGGCACGTCCAAACGACAGACCTCTTTTTTTTTTTTCCTTTTTCCACGGTACTTTCTCGGAAACAGTCGCGGCGCAGTTTCACCGAGGCTGCTGTGTTATTATGTTAATACACGGCCAGTGGCAGCGCTTGCACACAGGCTGTAATCAGGGGGTCGGCCTTCCTGAAAACTGCCCAAATGAAGAAATTGCCATGTACTCGGCGCTCCGAACCGCTTCCCATGAGCCCGTCACACGGCCCATTTATTTGAACTGGCTCTCACCCGCAGCAGGCCGCGCTCGGAGGAACGGCTCGTAAAAGTCATCAGGTCCTCATTACCGTCATTACTATAATTATTTTCTATATTTATCCATGTGAAATGAGGCCAAATGAAGTGCGTAGGAACCACCCCCGGGACACGTGTGGCGGTGGTACAGCCCTAATTGTCGCAGAGGCGTTCTCACAGTCGGAGCGTACCACTTGTTTTGGGAGCAGGTTGTGTTTGTTTGGGTTCAAAACATCCTCTGAGAGCAGCGGCGCTGGCGTTGCCGTGGGGATGCGGGTTTTTTTTTACCCGTGCGGTTCCGTTTCTGGCAAAAGCAGCCGGAGACTTTGAGTATTTGTGCGCTTGTTTAGACCAAAGCCACCTTCATTATTACTAGATTGACGTGAACCCCACAGAGGCCCAGCCAGAACCACCCAGAAAGCCCCGACTGAAACCCGAAGGTGGGGCTCTTTTTCAGCGGGCGGCGAAGTTACGTAAGCCCGCCTATTTTTCCCCCCTAAAGTTTCTAGGAAGGTCAGCACGAGCTCGCCACACAAATGAGACACAGTTTATCCAGTGTTTGGGCTCAGGCGAGACGCTGGTGGAAATTAGTGTCCTGATGATGTGGAAGGGTGTGAGCCGGGGGGGAAAAAGAGGGCGGAGACGTTGTGGAACGAGCTCCAGGTGAGACTAATGATCAGACCAGATGAGGTTGTGAGAGTTTTCAGACGCCAGATGCTGGAGAGGGCCGAGTTGGACCCAAGAGACACCACAACACAACACTTTGGTGTGGAAGCTTTAACAGCATTCGAGTGAGATCTGGTCAGTCAGTGAAATGCTACACATCTGACTGGAGGGGGCGGGGCTTTTGGGGGGTATCTTTCAACATTTTATGATTGGCTGAATCCCTAAAGTGGGCGGGGCTTTTGGAATTTTCACTCTTTAACTCGGAAGCTTTTGCAACTTTCTCGACTTCCAATTTTAAACTTTTAGACCTGTTTTCTCTAAACTCAGATTTCTGACCATTATGGGGCGGAGCTTTTTAAATATCACCTCAACTAAGCAATACTGACTTGAAGAAGGCAGAGCTTTTAGAAATTTTTCTCCTTCATGAGGATTTCTGACCTTCGGAAGGCTCTTTTCAGTGTTTTTTTAAACCTTAGCTGTGAATGCTGACCTTGAAGGGGCGGAGCTTCGAGAACGTGAGTTTTTTTTACTTCAAACACAATCCAGAGTTCAGGGTTTAGGAGCCGCTGGATGCTCCGCGACGTCTGATTTCATGGTCTGACCTCGGTTGTTCACTCTGGGAAGCAGCAGGAATACTTCTCGCTTTGCTCACTCGTAACAAATAACTTCCTGACTGCTCATACTCATCCAAGGATGAAGCGAGAGGAAGCCTCCCTCCGCTCCCCCCTCCCACCCTCCTCCTCTTCAAACGGCACACAGCAGTGTTTACAGTGGGATCAGTGGCGGCCGACGGAGTCACAGCATTGTGACTAACCGGTGTTTATGGCAGAAATCTGACGCCCGCTCTAATAGGCTGTTTCACCTGCTCTGGACTGAAGCGAACACAAACACGAGGCTTCAGTGCAGCGTCACATCAAAAGGATCCGCAGCGAGCTGTGATGGCCGTTACATCCAACTACCTGTTTGCTCAGCGTGATAAAGGTCAGGTTCAGTGTGCTTCGCATGGCGCTTCAGACACAAAACCGCCGGACAGGCTTCGAAATCTCCCCCTGGTTCAGCCTCAACTGACTTTGAATAATCTTCATCCGCTTGCATAAAGCTGGCGTTCGTTTCCAGCTCCCATCTGAAGAAGCACCAATAAAAAATTCAGCTGCTCTGAGAAGAAAGTGAGCGCTGCGACCGTGTGCCAGGCTGTTTCCTGTGGGGACCTTTGTGGTGCACCGACTCACCACAACAGATAAAATTCCACACGTTTGCGTTTATCACTTCATTTTTTCAACGCATTCTGATTTCACACCTTTGCAGGAGTCGAGAATGCTCACGATTATCACAAATGCATAAAATCGCACTTTTTTTGCCACCCTTGAATATCTTTGGTATCATTTCTTTTTTTTACACTCCGTCTTCTCACACAGATGTGCCTTGTTAATAAAATATGTGAAGAAACCCGGGCTGTGCGGCAGCAGCAGCAGCAGTCATCAGTGTGTTGTTTCCTCATGGATGGCTCTGCCAGCTTTGATCAAGCTATCAGAAAGAGGGTTTCGGCAGCAATGACCCCCAGGGGTCACGATCGAACTGGCCGCGGCCCGTCGGTGGTGGCGCGCTGATTGTGAGCGCGTAATTGCGCGGTGGGTGTTGCCTGCTAATGGCCCCTGACAGCGTCCTCAGACAATAGCCGGCCGGCCCCAGCGAGAGATAACGATGCGGCGGGCGGAGAGTTTCACATGGGAACTGCTCGAACCCGGGCGGTAGGAAAGAGGAAGGCCAGCGAAGGTTCAAAAAGCCTCGGGCCGCCGGCAGCGGTGGAGGGGGCTTCCTGATTCCCACACTGCAGAAGCAGCTCCTGCAGGGCGCGGCGGTGACGGCAACGCGGCCCCGATAAGTGAAACCAACTGTGAGCCGCCGCCGCCGCATCTGGAGGCTTCGCCAAGCCGCCCGCTCTCTGCCGGAATATTCTCGTTTTCATCCAAATGTGCATGTCGCGTGTAGTCCGATTAGAAATCCAATTTTCCTCCTCCGCTCAGCCACTTTCATCAGCCCGCCGCAGCGACTTCAGAGCCCATGAAGATTTAAAGGCAGCAGCTTCATCCCTGATGTCCCCCGTTAGTTCAGCTTCATTATATATTTAGTGAGCCAATATGGCAGCACTGAATCACCCCTATTACACTCGCCTTTGAGCTTCCACCATCTCCAGACGCAATTACAGATCCGTCAGCAGTTATTCTGTGACGTCCTCATCAATTAAAGAACCTTTCCTTTCTTTTTCGCACCTTTCTGCTCACTCACAGAAATCCAGAGTCAATCGAAACTGAAATAAAGCTCATAAAGTTTCAATTGGAGGCAGGAAATTGCATCCGTTTCACTCAAGGGCAAATAAGTGCCACGTTCAGCGAAAGAAAACATCCAGTCGGACTTGAAGTTTTGGCACACTGGCTCCGTTTGTGAGCCTCTCTTCCCAGTCTGCCCCCGTCTCCCCGACTCCACTTCACCCCCCTCCCAGGGCCCTTCCCCCACTTTTTTTCCCAGCCACTTTCATTAGCTGATTGGAGCTTTTGTTTCCTATTTTATGATCAGTCCGTGGGGACATTTCTAATGCCGTACGTTGTTGGGACAAATTAAAGTGGCAGCAGGATGGCTTCGCACGCTGGGAGACGTTCTTTGTCCTCGTGTTTTGACTTTACTGCCTCAGATGAGGCAAGAACCAAACAAAGGAAGAACTTTGCTTCTTTTCTACCAACTTTACGAGACACATGGGCCTGGTTAGAAGTCTGACAGAGAGGTTTTATTTAGTCATTTATTGAAATCAATGTTTTTTCCCCCGTCAATTGAGTCATGAGCATTGTTAAACGTACTTCTTGGAGTATTTTATTTTTGGACGAGGGAGATGTGAGGCCTGGTTTCCCCCCGCAGCAAGCGTGCGCAAACTTGCAAAGAACGTGAAATCAATACGATGAACTCATGTTAAACGTTTTGTTCTGTCTTAGAGGGGGGTAATTTGAACAAAATGACGTGATGAGCCGAGGCGTGGAGCCTCTTAAAGGTGGCGCCATTAAGGAGAGGCCGTGACAGCGTCTGCCTGTAGACATGAATCACACAACCAAGGAAACTGAGCAACAAACACTCTCGCCGCACGTCGCAGTTAGGTGCCCTTGAGCAAGGCGCTTAATCTCTTCACAGTTGTGTCTATCGAGGCTTGCGTGGATAAAACGTATAGCACTGTTGAGATACGGCCGGGCGGCTCCCCGGAGTAAAATCTACGAGTTGAAAAGGGGCGTTCATGCTCAGTTAACTCATTCCCTGGTAGAAAAGAAGGCTAAAGGAAGACGACTGGTGTATTTACTGAGGCAATTAGTCTTAAATGCCCGTCTCAGACACACAAGCGGCACGCTCGGGGGGCTTTTCCTATCTCCTGAATCTGTGCTTTGGAGTCATTATCCCTCCACCCTCGGCGGACCTTTAGACGGCTGCGCCCCGAAGCCGGCAGCAAGCTGAGAAAATCCCATCAAGTTCAGATTTGGCTTGAAAGACATCTGGTGGGGAGCTGCAGGCTAATGGCAGCTCTGCACGGAGTTCACCAGCATGTCATTCAGCGGAGCGTTTCACAACCAGCATGACTAATGAGAGCAAACTGCAGTGCTGCAGAGGAGCAGTTTGATATCTCAGGAACCGCTTGCGTGGAGAGGTCGACGTGACTGCCGCTTGCACAACCAACACGGCGCTTCAGATCGCGGCTAATTCAGTTTGCATGAGGACGAGAATGTAACAGAATCAACTGGAAAAAAATGGGAAACTGTGACAATGACTCAGGGGTTTTTTTGTTCAGTGTGTTGTCTATTGTCTAAACATCGGCGCTTCTTTCCCCTGCAGAATCTGATGGCGAAAGCGCTGTACGACAACGTCCCCGAGTCCCCCGAGGAGCTGGCCTTCAGGAAGGGCGACATCCTGACCGTCATCGAGCAGAACACCGGCGGCCTGGAGGGCTGGTGGCTCTGCTCCCTGCACGGCCGCCAGGGCATCGCCCCCGGCAACCGGCTCAAGCTACTCATCGGACCCATGTTCGAGGCTCAGTCGTCGGCATCGTCGGCCGCCGTGGCGGCGGCCACCGCCCAGTCCCCCACCCAGGGCTACCAGCAGAAAGCCGGCTCGGGGGCTCAGGGGCTTTACCAGGTGCCGCCCCAGCAGCAGCAGAACCAGCAGGGCATCTACCAGGTTCCTCCGGGACAGGAGGTCTACCAGGTACCGCCAAGGAGTACCCTCGCTGCTGACAACACACCAAGCAAGGTGAGAGTGAGTCAAGAGCCTCGTTTTCAATCTCTACAGTAAAGAAACAGTTTTATATGTGGGCTGAAACTAAATTATCAGAAGTGAATCTCAGGAAAAATCGCAGCGAGGTGACTTCCTGTCAGGAGGTTGTCGCAGAGGCGCGACGAGTCGGCGTGAAACCCGGTGCCGCCTTCGCTGGCCCGTGTGAATCGCTTCTCATCACCTAACGGCGTGAATACTGCCGTGCCGAATCCTTGTGCGAACAGAGCTAATGTCTTCATGATGGACAGATGGCATAGAAACCCGCCAGTTAGGTGGCTCGTGACACAAGGCGGACGGCGATATCAATCAGATAATGGCGGGGAACAAAGAGCGAGTTCAGAGAAAGGGGGAAGGGGGGGGGGGATTGGAAGCGGGTTTGATTCCTGGCCTCTAAACATAGGTCTTTAGGATCACAGCGGATTTAAACATCAGCTCTTCTGGGCGGGACCTGAGCCCGCCAGCGCGGGTATTAGATGCGAGAGGACACGGCATTTGCGCATTTACACCATGACCTGTCATCCCGCCGGTCTGTCGCAGCCCTCATCAGTATGATTGCACTCTCACACACACACACACACACACACACACACACACACGCACACAAGTAGCAGAAGAGGCTGCAGAGATTGTGGGTCTGCCATGTGAAATGTGGACAGGGTGTGCCGGGCCTGGCGCTCACCACAGAGCAGGGTAGTGTTTTTGTGCCGCGCTGCCTTTTGGCTTTGCTTGTCCGTTGGCACAGCGTGTGCAGCAGAGCCAGTGGAAGCCGCAGAGCGGCAGCGAATATGGGAAAAGCTTGTGGAAAAGCAAACAGCGCAGAGCTGTTTTTTGGATTTTGGTGGAGCCCAGATGCCCGAGAGTGGCTTTATTCTGTATTTAAAAGCTGCGTACATGGTCACTGACTAACCCACTGCAATTGACTCAGACTCTCACAGTATAGTTATATATATAAAATCCTCTACGAAGCATGTCTATGCTGTGCGTTTGTTTTATTGGCGACATGGTGTATAATTTAAACATTTACCTCAAACTGCCTGAGAAAATTGACATAACATGTAACACAAATGGGCCCTCGTTTCCCATCCAAACAAAAGCAGAACTGGACAAAAATGATCTTTAACGGTATATTTTATAAGACTCACAATTTACACAGCAGGAAAATAAGATTTTAGAGATTTTTGATTCTTAGATGAGAAGAAAAGACTAACAAAATATTAACTGTGGTGCTGTTCGAACATAATCACTCACCTTAAACACTTTAAGTTTATATAATTTAATTTACTTGACGCACAGTGAACCGCAGTTTCCTCAATCTGTTCAAACTGTAAGCAAGGTTTAATCAACATAAAGCTCCTGCTGGTTAATCAGTCTTTGCAAGAACTTGTCGTGGTTAATGATACTTTGTTAAATCACTGCATCCATCGAATGTGTTCAGCGAATGCTGACGAATAAAACTCCCTTTTATCGATGCGTTATGTTGGTTGACATTAACCAACTTGTTATTTTGGATACTAGACACCACCAAGCCCGTCTGGTGCCTTTGGTTTAAGATTTAAGATAATCTCAGTCTAAACGCACCAGATAAATGAGGCTGGAAGTTCAGACATCGACTCCTCGTTAAGAAATGAAGTCATTTGCAGGTGTGCTGAGAAATATGAGGAGGAATTTTCCTGCTTGTTCATCCGTTTAACCAGTTCGAGCACCTCAGACCAGATCATCCCTCCCGGAGACGGGATGGTAATTATATGCTGAATGAGCTTCTGATGTCCTCGGGGTCTCTCTTTCTCTCTCTCTCTTTTTTTTAATTTAACAAATCAGCTCCAGCCATCACAGAAACGAGCGAAGGTGTGCAGTTTGGAGAGTAAACAGGCGGCAGGCGCCGGCAGCTTTAGAGGACTTAGCGCGATTCATTGCACAGGAGACGCTGCGATAAAGTCGGTCAGAGCCGGCGGGCCGCGAGCGGAGACCCGCCAATCATCCTGCACACATGCCGCCTTCAAGCACACGCGCGCACACACACCGCCTTTTCTTTTCCTCAGCAGACTGCGAGGCTTAGCGGAGGAATGGCATTAAAAAGGCTTTGGTGATAACACGGGAAATTAAATGTGCTTTCTAAACGAGAGCCTGTGTTTCCGTGTGTTAATCACGATGACTCAAACAGAGTCTTTGGTGTGTTAACTTTCACTCCCATCTGTGTTTGTCAAAGTTTTTGGTGGTGGTTCTGACCGTGTGTTACTCCATAATCTTCCAGTTACTGCATCGATACGCAGCCATGTCTTATTCCTTCACTGTTGGAGCTCCACTGGCCAGTTTGGCTGCAGCTGGTTCACTTGAAGCCTTTCAGAGAAGTGTTTTGGTACTGGAGCCACCGACAGCGCTGCCTTTGCATTTCTAGTCGCCTGATTGCTGAAGTTCGATGCGGCGCCGTTTCACCAACGTCTTCAATATGAGACTTGGAGTTGAAAAAGAAAGAGTCGTGATTATTGCTTCCGGTTTTTTTTGTCAGGTGTTTTCGTTGTTACCTTCACACACATGTTTCAGCTGACTCACACCTCACATTTACCGTTTCTTTCAGTTAAACAAGAATCAAAGCGAGCAAAAACGTTCAAATTTACCAGCCAAATATTCATCCATATTCTGTCTGAATCATTCACGGGGGTAAATAAACGTCTCCAACAGATTTCGGGGCCGTTCCTCCACTTATTGGTGAGTTATTTTAGTGCGGATCGATGCGGTGAACCGTCAGACCGACGCTGGCTCGACGTGAAGAAAGCTGAACTTCCCCTTTGGCTTGCTGCGTGTGGATACATCCTGGTTTTATTTGTCTTCAGCGATATGAAACCGAATCCGTTTTGGTTTTGGACCGTCCGCCGGCGAAAGAAAATGGGATATATTATGCCTTCTCCCGTCCTTCCTCTGCTACTTCATCACAGTTAAACTTTCCCGAGGAGAAAGTCTTCTCAGTATTCTCACCGCACGGCAGATTACTTTTTTTTTGGTGCCTCTGATTTATGACCTTGCCCTCTCCGGTCGGATCGCGGCGGCCGGCGATCCATCACAAACGCGACAATGGCGAGCGTCTGAAGGAGAGGCGGCCTCCTGCAGGAAGAAATAACTCACTTATCTGCTGCTGAGATTGTCAAGCCGCATGATTAGGCAAAGAAAATACGACGGAGGCAAAACAAATAAGCCATTCATTCCACGTAACCTGGTTTCCTCCGAAGTTTCGGCAAGGTAGACGGCGGCACGCCCTCCGGGACCGTAAACGGTTATCAGTGCACTTCCTCTATTGTGTGGGAGTTCATTTACTCTTTTGTTGCAGCTTCTTTACGGCACCAATGAGCAGATTTGGATCTCCGGGTATGACTGGGTGAAGGCAGGAAATGCCCATACAAGGAGCAGGAATGAAAAGGCCGTCTGGAGGGAACAGATAAGAGAAGATGTTTGAACTCTGGACCGTCAGCCCGTCTTTGAATTGCTCAGCGAGGCTGAGTCAGAGTCGGGAGCGGCGGGAAAAGGAGGAGGGATGAAACGGAAGACGGAGAAGAAAGCAGGAAATCAAGAGGCGGGAGCAGCTTCTGGCGGCAGGACGATAAAACGCCGCCGCTGCCGCTCTCCGCGTGAGGAGCCTCTTTGTGTGGCCGAGAGCTCCAGGCGTCGGTCCCACACGGTCCCGGCTCGAAGGCCGAGCGGCAGGAGGAGGGGGGCAGCTGTGCAGATCACCCTCCCCTCCCTCCCTCCCTCCCAGCAGGGTCACCCGGGGACAAGGCCGCAGCATCAAACCCAACGGCCAGAGAGGCGGCGAGCGCCAAAACCTCAGTGTGCCTTTATATACCAGAGCCGCCACTCGCCACATGAAGGGAAAATCACCAGTTGCCAATCTGGATTTGCGCTGCAGGCCTGGCATGCAACCCCGGGGGGAGGATGTGCGCAGCAGCGGCGGCGGCGCATGCCGTTCGGGCCGCCCCCGACGGCTTCGCAGTAATACGAGACGCGGATTAACAAGCGTAGGACGCCTCAGTAATCACAGGAGGCGATAGCTGCCGCGGACGCCGCGCGTCGTCACCACGACTCCGCCGGGACCAGTAAACAACAACGAGTTCGGTGTTTTCGCAAGCAAAGGGCAACGTTTAGGGTGCAATGCTAACGGGTTCATCCTGACTGCGACGCAGGGGAGCCGTTTTAATAACAATCAACAGATATCTCCAGAAGAAAAATTTCTATCTGGATGAAAAAATTCATCTGGGAAGAGAAAAACAACGATGAAAAAAGCCACAAAATTAGCTACAAAATAAAAGAGCACAAAGAACCTAATTTAACTGCCAGAAACGTGCTCAGTTACAACACTTAAGTTTTATTTCTTACATGTTTGGAGCCTCCATTAATGTAGATGGATCAAAACTTAAGCTGTCAGTCATCTGTGATTTAAGATCATAATCTTTCTATGTTTAGAGGAAATATGAGCGATTAGTTTCTATATTGAAGGTTAAATCTCACTCGAACGCATCGACAGGGTTTCTCAGCCAAAGATCACTTCACCCAAATTAGCCATAAAATGAATTTAAATGGGGATTAATGACCTCCCAGACATGAAGCCCTCCGCCCTCCCCCACCGAGACCAGCAGGCATGAAGCGCTAAAGGAGAAGCCGCAGACTCCAATCAGCTTCACCGTCGGCACAGCGAGCCTGACGAACGTTGGCGCTGTCCTCGTCATTGCTCTCCTTCCCACATCATCCTGCTTTTTTTTCCCCGGGAAATCAAGAGGATTTAGCCGCCGTTAATTTCTCCTCGAGAGTAAACACCGAATGTCCGTCACATCGACTCGCTCAGATAATCGAGCTGCAGGATTAAAAAGCCGCTTTGATCAGTGCGGATGAACAATGATCCGCATTAGAGCCAAAAATCACTCTGTTTTCATTTGGCGCCCCTCATTAAAGCGGGCTGTCTGTTTGGGTTTATACGCTGGGACGTGTTATGGAGCCGACCGACGGCCTCGCGGGATTGGAGAGTTAATTACCTGCATTAATTAGTTTGGCACTTTAATAGGCTGGTGCGGCTCCAGAGTGGCTGAGCGCTGTGTTTTCCGAGCGGCCCCGAAAAAAACGCCGCAAAGAGACGTGAGGGTGAATCAGCAAAGCGGTGGAGGAGAGGTCGCCGCGGAGCGCCGGGAGACAAAACACGCCGCGGAGCGTCCAGGACACCTCGCGGCGTGCGGCGGCGAGTTCTGGTGCAGCTGGTGGGTCGGATTTCAAGTTGGGAGACCCTCATTCAGGCGGGGATGAATGGCGGCGTGCTGACAGAGCCGAGGAAAGAAACGCCGTCTAGTCAATGGATAAATGGGAGGAGATGAGGAGGTGCGAATGAGGAGCCGCGTTGATGAAATTCAACAGGCAGCGTCGGCGCCGTCCTCATTAGTGCTGTTGATTTGTGTCAGCGGCCCATTAGCAGAAGGGAGACGCGCGTGTGCAAACAACAAAAAGGTGTGAAATGATGATTTCCTGTGAATTACACACAGACACGCACACAGACACGCACACAGACACACACACAGACACACGCACTTCCATAATTCACCCGCGGGCAGCTGTGCAGAAATT
>JASSRZ010000054.1:159308-174649 GCA_032164315.1 Malacoctenus gilli | reverse complement strand
TGGTCAAAACACAAACTGCAGCACTCTTACGAAGAAGACGTTGATTCACGAGAACAATGCTCACAGAGGTAAGAAAATTGATTTTCTTACATTTATTGTTTGAGAAACCAGGTTGTCCACAATATAGTTGACACTCAAAAATATCAACCAAATTGGGCTCGGGTGAATAGAGTAGACCATCAGTGTCAGTATCTCTTATAAGTCATAATGGAAACACACAAGTTCTACCGTGTCACAAAAAGTCAAGTGTCTTCATCAAAAACGGAAAAGCTTTGCTGACCAGTAATAGGAGAATTTTAGTACGCGACCGTTGGTATTTGAGCCCAAGTCAGTAGCATTACCTGAATAACTCATTTCTCGTCAACATCAGCTAATCAATAGTTCACAGTCGAAATTGTGAATTGAGAACAACACAAGGCCATTTTCCAATGGTCGTTGTTATCTTTTCTTACCTTTTCAGTCGAAAGAAAGCCATTTCAGGGTCCCTTTTTATTCCCAACGCGGCTCTGAGCTCCTTCCACGACTCTAATCCGTATCCGATGTTGACACTTGTCTTTGCCGGTCGCTCTCAAGCTTTGATTTTTTTAACGGCACTCGACAAGGTTTTTTTCCACTTTCTTCACCTTACGCGGAGTTGCCATTGGTGTCTGAGTTGAGCTGGATGGTCGCTTCTGAGTATCCACAAAGTCCATTTTCGATATAGCGCTTCGACTGTTTGCTACGCTGGACGCGTTTAACGTGAACGCGATTGACGTCACATCCGCAGAGACAGCGAGGGAACTTCCGACCCGAAATACATTCCAGAAAATAGGCTACAGGCTCATTGATGTATTTTGCTGAACTACTGAGGTGTCAGTCTGCTCATCAAACGATGCTTCAGTCGTAAAGGGTCAAATAAAAAGGCCATTGTCAAGATATTTTTCTGTAAAAACTTACAAAATGTCTCTTTTACGAAAATGACACATAATAAAAATGGGCAGGGTAACCAAAAGTTACTTGACAAGACCGAAGTAAATTTCTTACTGTTTAAAAGGCAGAAGTCGAGCTCACTTCCGACAAAAGAGCATTTGTTGGTCAACCAAAACAAGATATATTTTCTGTGTTCTTTTTTCAAACACATGATACAGATTCAGTTCGTTTTTCTACAAGCGTGTTTTGTTAATTTTAGTTGATAAAATCCCTGGCTGTGTAACCAATATTGTTGATTATTATTAAAATTAGCAGAAATAGAGGAAGGTTTGCAAGTTTTTACTCAAATGTTTTTTTGGGAGGAGCAAGGAACAAGATGTTGCCCAGGATGAGTATTTTTTCTGATCAATCTGTAACTGCTACCTAAATAAACAAGACTGGACTCAAGACAACTGTGGCATTGTTTATTTGACGCTATAGTGCACCACCGAAGAAGGGGAGAAAAAAATAAAGTCACTGTCGATAAAAAGGTGCGAGCATTGCACGAGTTTTACGTAGAGGGACGCCGTGTGACATAAACATGGACTTCAGCTTTGATTCGGCTTGTGGTGGACGAGAAGCTACAAAAAAGGAGGCCGTGTAACAAACGGTGGATATGCCGTGTGGACAGGCACTGGTACAGACAGAGGCACAGGGGTCGGGACAGGATTCAGACATCGCTCAGGCAGGAGTTCTGCTCTTTCCACACTGTTCAAGTATAAATCGATTTTCTTTTTCTTAAAAAAAAGGGGGCAAGGAAGTTTGTTGAAGGTCTTTTTCTTTCTTCACACAGCTGGAATGAAGTCCCATCATTCTTCCTTTGGAGGCTTTGGGTGTTTTTTCTCTTTTTTAACTCTACCAGGTGTTTCCACCTCTGCGTTGGGTTCATAATGGTAAACAAACAATGACGGCGTGGACATTCCTTTCATTGCACTTCATCCTGTTTCAGAGAAAGCCGTCAGTTACACAAATCACCGCTTCAGTGTACGTTGTAGTTTGAAATGGTAAGAGGTGAGCTTGTCAGTAATCTCACTACTTTATTTAAAGTAGATCTCCCTCTTGAATGAAAAAAAAAAAAACGAATGAAAACACGAAGATATTTGAGTTAACATGATTCCTGGCGTGAGAGAGCGTCTTCAGCTCGTCTCTCCTCGGCGCAGGACGACCGGAGGACCCCGAGAGGAGCCGCCGACTCTCTGGTCAGTCAGAATGAAAACACACCAACAGCACGGAAAAATGGACAGTAAAGTTCGTGAATGGCTTTTCCCTTTAAGACCAGAAGCTGGTCGGTGTAAAGTGTCCAGTGAGGATGAGGAGGGCTGACGGCGAGGTCCGTGCGTAGTGTCGGGTCAGTTGTCCAGGCGATTGTTGCTCTACGACTCGGGGGCGGCGTTGGCAGCAGCGGTGAAAGCGACTCTTTGGCGTGCAGTGCGGGGCCGGCTCCGCGTCGGGGCGCCCGCCGAGCGTTCGGTCTTGGTTTCGGACGGTTGAGCTTCGGCCTGCGGGGTGCTGGCGTCCCCGACCAGCTCTCGCAGGAACTTAAACTTGGACAGGAAGAGCTGCCAGACGACATACCAACCTGAGGGAGAGGGAGACGATTATTTACAAACTGGACAGTGAAAGCAACACACACACATCACTTTCCTTATTCCCCGTTTTCGTGCTACGACATTTTATCTTGGGGTTTAGGTTTATTTCTGAAACTGTAGGCTTTACTCGTTCAATCAGCATTGCTTCTCTCTCATGTTTACCTACAGGCCTCCTAAAGTTAACAATGTGTGCAGGATGACTTGTAAACAGAGTGAAGCAGGTAAATGGTTAATTTTCTCCCTGCACTCCTACAGATCTTATCAGTTGGTAAAGAGGAGCCAGAAGCAGACTCCTCCTCTGCAGGACACAAATAGAAGCTGTAGGCAAAGACATTCAATACAGCTGACCTGTAATACAGGTCAGACTTAAAGGAGCAGTCCGGCCATTTAAACTGAGACTGGTTACATTACAACGATCAATCAATTGACTCTTCTGCTAATCCTCAAGTTAAATTAACCTGTCCTCGTCGTGACATCACACGTGAAAGAAAGCACAGTTCAAATAAACGTCGGGGGTAAGTTAGGGGGATTCTTTAATCCAGGTTATTTGATCCATACTCACCGAACAGCATGAAGAGCAGCGCGCAGACCAGCGTGGCCACAATGACCAGCAGTGTGAGCCCGACACTCTGCCACATGTTAGCTGGACAGCATTCAGGACGAAGAGGACAAAGACAGCGGGGTGTTTTCACCCCTCACACCGCCCGATACAGGCTCTTTTACCCCAAGTGGTCCGAGAGCCGCGGCCGACGCCAGACAAATAAACAGCCGCTCATCGCCTGCCCTGCTAGCGCCGCGGCTAACTTTAGCTGCTTCGGCAAACCGGAGCCCCAAACGGTCCTCAAACCGGGAGGACTGGCGGCTTTACTGGCGGCAACCGGTCACAGCAGTGGTGTAAAGTCCCTGTGAGGCGCGCTACATCACGGCAACATGTATTTTACAGCGCTTACGGACGACACGGGGCAGCACGGTAACCGGGTTAGGACAACAAAACCAGCGTCATGGAACTGACGCACACTGCGGCTGCGCAGAGCTCCGCTGACTTGTGGGTCGTGTAGTCGAATTCACGTAAACTTGTTTGAGATACAGATAAACACAAATTAACGATATATACAAACCGAAAAGAAAAATGTATTTTTACTGCAGAAAAGTTATGAGTCTTTATAAATATAAAGGTTAGGTTTTTGAAAGGAGAATTGAAAAACTACTGATTTTAACCCTTATCAAAACTATTAGTTGATATAAAACGTATTTTTTCTCTATGTAGAAGTGGAAAACCACTTATAAATAGTCCAAAACATGCTCAATAACGACAGAATGAGTATTATTTCTTAACTACTCCGAGTTTGAGATTGTTTTTGGACTAGTCCGCCAGGGGGAGACATTTGGCGCGTTCAAAACTGGTTTGTGAAGCAAAGTGATTATTTTCACGGTTTTCATACTGTGACATAATTTTGTATGAGGTCAGATTATTAGCAGGTCAGATTCTATGAATACAAAAATAAACTCCCCTCCTCTGTTTCCCAGGAGGACCGGGGGTCTCAAATAGTTACGCGTGTTTCTGAGAGGAAATTCGAGGTCACGCTGGCTTTTACTCTTGCTCAATATCACTGGGAACTGAAGGAAAGAAAAAGAGGCGTTAAAGTTCAATGACTCCTATCTCATGAAGAACTCTTTAAAAAAAAGGAAGTTCTTCTTCATCCCGTTTCTAATGTAGCGGAGCGCTCCGTGACTTGTGCACACTTGCAGTAAAATGAGCCCTTTCACATGAAGCGGCCTCAGAATTTGCATATTATACCAGACACAGACAAAACCTGGCTCACGGAGCAGCTTGGCATCCGAAGAATGCAGGAGAGGAACACAATGTGGGCCCGCAGCAGTGACACCGGCCCGTTCGGCCTCCTCGCTGCACGTGTGTCTGCACTCGTTGCTCCAGCTAATAAAAGGGGCTCCAGTTTTATTGTTGTCTTTGGCAAGCAGATTTGTCACATCTTGATCAAGAAATAAAAACACACCAAAGATTTTATCACACGCTGCAAAAAGGTAACTAGGTCAGATTAGAGGTGTGTGTTGACAGCAGCCTGGGTTCTTCCACCTCTGTGTGAATTTGATGACAACTTGGTGTTTATCTACATGCAACGATAAAAAAAGGAAGTGATTCCACCCCAATCTTCATTTTTAACACTAATACACTCAAAACTCCATTTCTCTTACCAATACTTAAAAAAAACACAGAGAGAATTTGACTGATATGAACCAAGTATTGTTGACAAAAAAGCTGAAGGAGTCTAAATGAATGTAATTTAAGGGCTCAGAAAAAGACGCCACAAGTAAAAAAAAAAAAGATCATAAAGAGGGATGCGATGGTGTGGCGAAGCAACCAAACGAATAAACACAAAGTGGCCGAATTAAACAGAAACTATGACAGAAAATGACCCAAAACAAAAATCCAACGAAGACAGACCACAAAAATGACTGACAGAGGTACAAAACCAAAAAATGAGGCAAAATGAGACACAAACACTCAAACTGAGAACAAAAATCAATAACTTGTGGCTGTAAAAAGAAGCAATCAATCAAATCAAATGGGATTTAAATGTTTAAAATAGAACACAACAAAATGAACTCTCTACCGTTTTTCTTCAAGCAGCATGTTGTCGTTTCAGTATTTCTTTTGCAGCATTAATGCAGGATTAAACGAGGTCGTCCGTGAAGGTGTGGGGTTTTTTTTGCGTCCAACATGTGAGCGAGTGATTTAAAAGCAATTACGGGCGCTTCGCAGGAAAACTGTCTCCGTCGTTGAGTCATAAATCTCCCGGAGACTCTTGTCAGCGTTTCCCGCCCGCGGCGGTTTGTTGCCCGAGTTTCACAAGAGTCCCGCGGCCAAATGAACCCGCAGATGACACCGACGACGCCGAGCCGAGCCGAGCCGCACAGCTCGCTGTAATTCACCTCCTGCTTCATGCAAATCACGAAGCGTTTTATCGCCGCCTCTGATCCTCCTGCACACCTGATCTGACCTTGTTTACCAGCAGCGTGACGCACGTCAGCTTCATCACATTATTCATGTGCAACCTCAACTGGCACAAACCGTCTAAAATAACACAGCGCCCGCTGAACAAGTTGGGAACATTTTGTAGTCTTGCCATCAATCACTGTAAAAGAAACACGGAATATTACTGTACTTTCACAGGCTGTTGTTGTGAATGAAATTAAAGTGATCTGTTTGCACAAAAGAACAGTTCAATGTGACTTAAGTGGCCAAGCTGAGAGACAGCGGCTCCGCATCTCTCCAGATGACCTGACAGCAGCAGGTAATGAGCTCGGAAAACTCCCGGAAAACGAACTTTTGTCCTCGGCGGCGATGACTTGGTATTCTAATGTGGGCGGCTTCCATTGTTTGTTCGGACTCGGAAATGTTTGCTGAACACTTGTTGAGTAAACAGCCACCCGTGCGCTGTGAAAACGGCAGGCCTGCTTTGCATATACTGTCAGCCTCTTTGTACTCACGCTTCCTGCCTTCATTTGCATACAAGCACTGAACATGTAAACTGTGTCATATAGGAACTGTTCCACCACTTTAATCTAGTTTATTGTGGACCAGTAACATCAGTTTAGTTCATCCACACCACCACAGTGGACCAGTCTGATCATCAGGGGTTTTCTGGATGCCAAAAACGCTACTTTCAAAGTAAATGGAGTGCAAATAACTAGATAAAGAAGTTAAAAGTTATTGCTTGTTAAGTTAGGATGAAAACCAAATTACTAAATTAAGATTATTCACACTGAACTTACTTGCACTAAGTTCTCACTTGTTACTTTTTACTCTATTGTTCAATAAGTTACTAATAAACTGACATTGTCTGTATAATCCTCAGTACTTGTTGGTTACTCATTACTACGTTACTCATTACGTTGAAATTCAAACCAGTGACCGACAGTTCACCTCTCCACTCCGTCGGCCACCAAAGGTCAAGAAGGTCACGAGGAAATGAAGTCGAGTTAAACTTTAGGGACTAAACTCCAAGTGACTGCTGTTACCATAGTTACTAAGAAAAGAACAGGTATGTTTCTGTTTGATAATTACCACCTAATTAGTTGAATGAGAATGAAAACTGGTTTGAACACACTCAATGTGAATCACCATCAGGTAGGATCGTTGTCCGCCTGAGAACACGAATAAAAACCTCGATATTTACGCTTTGGTCTGCTTACACTGGTGATAATAATCAATGTTTGCGTTTCAAAAGGGAAAAGGGAAAATAAAATGGGATATTTGGGGGAAAAAGAAAATTCAAATGAGCTAAAATCAGGAAGTATTAAATTTATTGGGGTTCTTTGGAAACATTTAGACCACAAAAACATCACAAAACAAGACGACACAGACGTGAAAACCGATCAGTGAAGTGAGAAATGCACGCCGATTTTTCCCAGACTGTCTAACGGCCTCGCCGGCATCTGTGTCGGATCGGGTTTCGAAATTATGCAACGTTAACGACTTCCGAGTTTCACAAACACGTCAAATCACCTGAAGGTGGTGTTACTAAGTTACTGTACAATAAAGGACAATACATGAGCACAATGCCAATATGACACACTTTTCACAAGACGTAAAGTGGCCATTTTATTAGGTACACCTCTGAGTGGCAGGAGTCGGTTTGTAAACAGGAGGAGTGGAAAAAACCTACAAGTTTTGTCAGATTGTTCATCAAAATGGAATAAATTACAATTATTAAATCACTGCAACACACAGTGGGAATTTAATCAGCCGTAGAAAGATAAATAAGTCAGTGCATGTACCAGTTAATTTCAATATCTTGCATCGAGTTCAAAAATGGGTCAAGAAGATACAAAATGTGACGTTTTTCGACGTTCTCTTGCAAAAATGACAAAACTTGCATGTCAGTTGAGAAAATGCAGATTGAAAAAGAAACCCTGCCACATAAAATCGGTTCAGCCCCCCACCTGCTTGTTGAAACCGACTCCTGACACAGAACATGCTCGAGGCCACAATATGAGACATCTCACAACACGTCAGAGGCCCAAAGGTCAGAGGTCAGAAACGCCTCCAAAAATGCTTGAAGTTTCTCCACCAAAGCGGGAGGGAACAAACTGTCCAGGTGTACCTAATAAAGGGGTCGCTTGCAGAGCATCAGTTCCTCTATTCAAGTGAAGATAAAATCCACTTTTTTGTTGTTTTAGTCGCATTTTTGCTTAAATAAAGATACAATTTGCATCAACTGCACACTGCTGGTTTCTCAGCAGCTCACTGTGGCGACAGAAGAGCGTCGCGGGTTTGACATGACGGTGGATACCACGACGTAAACGCACACACACATATACACACACACTCGGGTGCGGCTCTGGTCGGTGGTTGGGGGAGGGGGGGCACGCTCATCGCAGCGAGCGGTTCTGACTCTGCAGCGCGAGGATCTCCGCCACCAGCACCTGCGGGTCCATCACCTGAGGGAACATGTCCATGGCCGTGTCCACCAGCTGGGCGCTGAAGATGGCGAGCAGCTTCTTGCGGACCACCTCTCGCTCCTTCCGTCCGGCGCTCGGCTGCGGGCCCGTCTCCCAGGGCGAGCGCTCGGCCGGCACGCCGCGGACCGGGTGATGCGGGAACGGGTCGGACCAGTAGGCTGGCGCTTGGTGGTGGTGTTGGTGGTGCGGCGGCGGGACCCTGCTGTGCTGGAAATCTGACGGCTGGCTGTACGCAGCCATGCTGACGGGGTAGCCTTGGTACGCAGGGTAGTGAGGAGGCCCGTAGGAGGTCACAGTACCCTGGCTGCACGTGGGCGCCGTGCACCCGGAGTGGTAACTCGGCGGCCCCAGAGACGGCGGGCTGTGCGAACAGGAGCCGCACGGCGCACCCTGAGGACGGCAGTACTGCTGTCGCGCTCCGTGGCAGCTCCCGTAGGACGGCCCGTACGCCGGGTCGCACAGACTCCACGGAGCCTCCAGCGGCTGACTGTCAATGGAGCCCAAACCCGAGTCCAGCTGATCCTGCGAGCCACGGTGCGCCGCCGGCAGCTCGCGGTCCATGGACGCGTTCTGGCCGGCTTTCTCCCTCCTGGACGAGGACTTCTTGCGGTGGCCCGACTTGGCCGGCTCGCTCTTCTTGGCGGAGCCGCTCTCCTGGTTCAGCGTCAGTTTCTTGGCCATGTGCTCCACCAGCAGGAGGCTGAACCCGGGGCCGGCGTGGGGCGGCGGCGCCCTGGGAGCCGACGGCGGCTGCTTGGCGTTCTCGCGCAGCTCGTCGGCCAGCAGGCGGTTGGACTGTTTGGCTCGCTCCAGGTGGAGAAACTTACACTTGATTCCATACGTGCATTTCTTGCCTAAAAGATGAACAAACTCGTATTAAAACGAATTATCAGCATCAAAGAACTTATGTCGTTAAACTTTCCGTCCATTGGGCTGAGCAATGCGGTCTCATTTGATCTCTGCTGGTGATCAGCTGCTTTTTGGAGTTTTCTTGACTGATGTCATTCAGAAGAAATCAGTTTGTACTGTTCAACTGATTTCCTGCATGAAAATCCTTCAACTCTGTTTGGCCGTAGATTCACAGTGAAATAAATGAAAGCTAGCCAAAACACACGCTCACACAAAACTACAGAAGCAGGAGCCTTCAAAATAAAAGTATTGGGCAGTTTCCTCTGTCTGCTCTACATTCTACCAAGTCTTTTATTCTGGCTTTCTTTTCTGTGTGCGATTTTCACCTTGGAGCAGGCAAAGCCTCGGGTCCTGCTGTGATCTATAGTGGCCCCCTAAAGGGTCTCAGACCCCCATTTGGGAACCAATCAACCTCAGATACTTCACTCATGTAAACATGTCTCTGCTGGCGTGCGAATACAGAGCAGTAAAGTCTAAAAACACCCAGATGAAGTTGGTGGGAATGTTTGTTTCTTTTGCAGGTGATTAGTGTAATTACTGAACGTTAGACCTCAATGTAATTACCGAATGGCGATCATTAAAATCAGGTTATTAATCAGCTGAGACACTAATACCAAATATGATGGTGCCACAAAGCCACTTTGTGGTCACCAAGAGTGGAAGAGTTCCAGCGTTTTCTGGTGACAAACTGAAGTTTCCCACGACTGGCAGTCGGCTTCATCGGCGCCACCGTTTCAGCGTTTGACCGGTTTTAACGGTTCACCGAGCCGAACCCACAGCGGAGCAACTCCAGTGATCCAGCTGGGACGTGAAGTCCACTGCCCCCCCCCCCCACAAACCTGCAGCAGCAGTGCTTTCTGGGAAGTTTTTGACTCACCGTAGGGACACAGCTGCTTCTTCTGAGTCTTCGGGAATTTCCTCAAAAAGTTCTCCAGAGACGGTCCGTGTCGGCCCAGAGGGTCGTCGGGTGGCATGAACCTGCGGCGGGGGGGGGGGGGAGAGGAGTCACACGTCCATCGTCAGCGTTCGCTCGTTGCTTTGGGGCGGACGCCGCGTGTCGCGCCACTCACTTGTTGTTGACGAAGGAGTACATGAGCAGCCGCTCCTCGATGAAGCGCTTCCACTCGGGCTTCTCGCCCTGCAGGTCGCGGTACATGTCGTTGGACACGACCACGCCGTCCGACTCGAAGCCGTGCTTGACGATGAAGCAGTCGTCGTTGCACACCACGCGCTTGCCCGCCACGCGGCGCGACGGCGTGAACACCAGGATCTTCCTCCGCTCCAGGTCTCGCAGGATGTGCTGATCTGCACACAGACAAACGTTTGGTTTCGATATCATGAATGTTTTTTACATGGGAGCAACGATGCCGTTTGATTTGGGGTTTTTCCCAGTCAGCAGATTTAATCTCACTGAATGTCAACAGGCTCCAGAATTACTTCCTGCTGCTTTATCAACACCAACGATCAGTTTATGATCCGTCTGCGGAAATCAAACCAGCGCTGCGAAGGCGACAGTCGGGTTTTTCTGTCACCAACTGTTGGAAACCCCCCAAAAAATGTCTCTTCAAAGTTTCAGAGGTTTGCTGGTGGGAGGGAAAAGATAAAAGCGATGCAGAAACGCTTCTCATTTAGAGAGACGGCAGCCGAGTCGTGGTCAGTTTCATTATTAGGAGATGAGGTTGTTTAAACCACAGAGAAATGTTTCAGCCATCAAAGCAGCTCGATAGGGAAAGAAAGGATGCAACAAAAAATCTATGAGGTTCCAGGAAGAGAAGAAAGAAAGGAAGAAGAGAGGAGGAAGACTACAAGAAACTGAATACAGAAAAAAAAACGAGAAAAAACAAAGGAAACCAAAGATCAAAGGTCCAAATCTCAGCCATATTTTCAGCTCTGATGATACAAAGAAACTTGGCGGCTCCTCAGAGTCGGGTAATGACGGTGGCTCCGGGGTTCGGCGGATGGACGGCGTCTCACCAGTGATGGGGACGTCCGGCCTCGGCTGCTCCTTCCTCCACGAGGGGACAAAGACGGTGATGTCGGTGTGGCCGCGGTCCAGGAAGTAGTTCACCGACAGCTGGATTCCCAGGCAGGAGAAGACTTCCTTGTTCCCGTGGCTGAAAAACAAGAACATTTTACAGATTTTACACATTTTACAGATTACAGAATTTAACATGATGAAATTAATAAAACTAAAAACATGTCAGTTTTAAAATAATGTAAAATTCAAGATAAGTCATCATGATGAGAAACTGCATTGAATTCTTCGACTAAACTTCGATCAAGTTCTTTGTTTTCAGGACTAAAACATCAACATGGCAAGGAAAATTCTCTAGTTATACCTCCTTTGTTATTGCGATATTAAGCCAAAAAAACAACAATTAAAGTTTGGATTATTTGGGGAGTGCTTATAAAATACCAAATATCAGCCAAAAAAATTCGATAGAAATCGAACCCGGTGGAGAATTTGAGCATTTAATCACATGTTTATAAACAGAAGGAAGCAAAGGTGCAATAAAAAGGGTGATAAACTTGGAAAGTCTGTGAGTGAAGCTGTTTTTTGTTTACCGACACTTTTGTTTGGAAAAAACAGACACAAAAACAGATTAACTTTTCCTTTTCCTGCGAACGAGGGTGTTGATTAAAATCACAAACGTTTACAGAGTGAGAAAACGAGTGAAACACACGGAATTTATTCCGATCCGGCTCGGAGACAGCTGAGGGATCAGTTTCACGACGGCGACATCACGTCACTCCAAATTCTTCTGCTTCACTGACGTGAACATCAGGCCGTCTGAGGGGTAATTACAGACTGTGACAGTGACACGCCGCGTGTGTGTGTGTGTGTCTGTTTTTACTGCTGAAGCGACGCTTGCTTCAGTGCCTGCAGCCCTCGGGGGCATTTCCAACATGTCAACTGCGAGGACGCGCTCGAAGAACCAGGGAACATGAACGAGGCGTAAAATGCAGTCGGGCCTGTTCCGACTCAAATGAGCTTTTTGTCTATAAGCTGCTGAAAAAACACCTCCATAGGTGCTCGCTGATTTGCATACTGGAGGCGCCGACAACGTGCCTGTACCTGTGGTGCCCGCAGGGGGAAGGCAATCAACAGAAGGGTGTGTGTGTGAGTGTGTGTGTGCAGACACACACCAGGTTTTTCCCGCTGTCTCGTCAAATTTTGTGTCTGAATAAACTCTCTGGGAAAAGCCGGAGCGCAGCTCGCCGGCGCCCGGCTGCCCGCCAGCGAGGGCGATCATCCCCGCCGAAACAATGACTGAGTGAATCGTCAGCGGGTCAATCCAGGTGAAGTCGAACGTCGAACTGCTCCGCGCTCGTCTTCATTCACCTGTCGACCTCGTCGCCACAAAGGAGCTGGAACTGTTTTAACGTGACGCTGCCAGGAGGAACTATTGCGACCAGAGGCCACGCCCCCATCTGAGCCCCACAGACGGTTTATTGCAGCCGGACGCTTCCTGTCCTCTGATGGAGGACATTTAGCACAAATTGTAGGGCAACGCTTTACAGTTTATCATCACATCTGACAACTTATTAACTTCGTGTTTTGACACAAAACAAAGATTAAAACACTGAGTTGGTTCTGACCAAAAATCCCCAAACACTCATTTCAATCTCAAAAGCACCAAAACAGCAATTAGACTTTAAATTCATTGATTGTTGTTGACTAAAATAATGTGGAAGGAAGAACCTTTTTCAGAATTTTAAACCACAAAGTGAAAAAAAATGACACTTCCTGGTCATTGGACCAAATAAGTAACTAAAATATCACAAACTAAACTTCTTGATTCAGCCTCAAACAGAAACAAAACCGTGTACGTTTAGTGGCTTCAAAGCCAGATTGTGTATGTTAAAGTGTTAAAAATGCCTGAAAATCAAAGTTTGCAGCTCTAAAAGATGCTAAAGCTGAAAAAATAGAAGAGTTTCTCTTAAAATAAAAAAAAACCTAAAAGAGGGATGTTTTTATTTGGGTGAATTTATGAACATAATAAACGTGAGTGTTCTGAATGAACACAGAGGAAAAAAGATGGTCAATTTTGGGTCATTTGGTGAAATAAAAAGTGGTTTTAACTTCGGGAAATTCAGCAGAAGCCTCAGTTCTCACCTCATGGCCACGTTGCTTCCGTCGATGACGATGGGTCTCAGAGCGTCCTCCTCCTCGCCGCTCTCCTCGCCCTGGCCCGTGAGGGGCAGCAGCACGGCGGGGGCGGCGGCCTGGCCGTCCCCTCTGGGCACCAGCACGGACATGGTGGTCACCGGCGCCGACGGGCCCTGTTTGGCCTCCCGGCCGGCGCCGATCCGCACCAGCTGGCCCAGCATCTTGTCCGTGTCCGAGGTGGCGCCGAAGGTCTGCTGCACGGCCTGCACCTGCGCCGTGGAGTAGCCCAGCTTGTGGAAGAAGTCCAGCTGGGCGTCGGGGAGCTCGGGGTCCGGGGACGGGTCATGGTTGCTGGGGTGCATTGTCTCACAGCACGGCGGTGGGAGCGGCCGAGGGAGGTCCCATGCAGAGGTGTCGGAGTGCGTGTGCGAGTGTGAGGCTCAGAGGGAGGCGCTGGCGGTAGGAGTCCACGGCTGCTCAATGGGGAGGGGGCTCACGCCTGTACGCATCGCGTCCGGGGTCCACGCACGTCACACCTGTCAGAGAAACACACCTGCAATGATCATTTCTGACATTTAACTTCTAACGTGCTGCCAGAGGAGAAACGAGAACGCCGCGGTTTGAAGTCGGACTCCGAAACGAGCGAAAAAACACAAATTTGTCAAAGATCTGACGACTTTTTCCATACACAAAGTGACTTAGTTCCCTGCACACTGACTTAGTTCCCCTCACACTGACTCCTCTGCGGAGCCTCAAGTTACCACAGCATCACAGAGAGATTCAGCAGCTTACAAGCAGCATTTTAAAGCGCATTTACATCTCTTATCCAAGTTTTAAGGGTTGTTTTTGAAAGAATAGAGCCAATAGTTCATTGAAACACAAAACGAAGTTTCTGTTTGGACTCACATTGTGAATATGAGTCAATTTTCTTCCATCCATTCATTAGCAAAATGTGAGTTTTTAAAGTTTTTGTCACAAATAACGTAATATCATAAGAGTATTTTGCACAACAGTGTCAGCAAACAAACTAATAATTCATATCAGCGTAATTCCTACTTTTATTTTGTACATTAAGTTTTCTTTCTCCCTAAATCACGACGTGATTCATTATCAGAGCTGCATGTCATGATGGACAGTCAGGAAATCGTGTTTACACCATATTTGTTTGTTAGTTTATTTGTTTGTTTTGACTTCATCTGATGCTGTCGTCTTCAAATCGCCACATTTAAACCCTTTCCTTTCCCTCCAAATGAGCGCAAATATAAACGTTAAACATTACAAACGTCGTTCGTCGCTGAATGGATCACACGCGGGTGAAACTTCTCGGTTTCTTCCGCATCGTTGAAGCGTCTTTCACAACAAACTAACGCAACAAAAACAAACTCACCCTCGGTTTCATTCAGGTCTCCGCGTCTTTTTCTCGCCTTTTTGCGTGTCCGTCGCGTGCTTTCCGGGTGGGTTGTGACTCCTGAACCCTCCCGTCGGTTTGTGAGTCGATACAAGGAAGTTGTGTCGCTTTTTTTTCCTCCCCTTTTTTCCTGACTCAGCAAACAGTCGCAGCGTGGAAACACGCGCGGCGCCGTTTCACAATAAAGGGCAGTTAATAATTACAGGAGGAAATATCAGGGCCATAATTACCTCCGGGAATCAGAGGGAAGTTAAGTTTGACAAGTAAATTACGATTCAATTATCGGTGTTAAAAACACAAATGTAACTCAACTTTTAGGTTGAGTTTTCTGTGATGTCCTTTAAACTTTTTGGGATGTGTTTTTTATTTGAGGTGTGTGAAATAAGCTGCTGTGGGGGTTTCCAACATCCGGAAGTGGGTTGAAGAGAAGATAGAAAATGAGACAATAAATAAGATTAGAGATATATTAGATGCCAGACGGGGGGATAATATTGACAAAGAAATCAAACCACATTGAGGAATCAAACACATCAAATACACTTTTTTTTACTCTTGTTACAAGTTTTACCTGAACTTTTGTTTGATGGTTTTGCTGCCACCTGCTGGTCAGTTTTAGTTATGACACCAGTGCCCCAAAAGTCATCTTGAAAGACCTGCTCATATAATATTTTCGTGTATTTACTTGCCATTTTTGTATACTTTTCCAAGTATCTCAAGGGATGCAAGTACTCCACCTGAGAACACTTTGAATTGGGGTACCCCTTGGGGTACTCGAAGATTCCCAGAAGGTACGTCAGAAAAATCATCATGTAAAATCAGCACACACACACACACACACACACACACACACACACACACACACACACACACACACACACACACACACACACAC
>JASSRZ010000054.1:140020-150553 GCA_032164315.1 Malacoctenus gilli | reverse complement strand
GTGAGGGAGGGCGTTACTCCCTGAAAGCCCACAACCTGCTGGGGCCCGACGGCATCGTCTGGTTCTCCTGGAAGGACTCCGACTTCTACTCGCTGAAGGCCGTCGCCATGATGATTCGACCTCGCAGCTTCAGGCCACGCCTGTCGCCATAGCAACTGCCCCTCAGCTGTCACCAAGCAACCGTTATTAGGAACCTTAAACGTGTGTTTTTTTCACTGAGCTGCTGCATGTAACTGTTGGAGAGACTGCAGGCGTGTCCATCCGCTGCTTAAAGTAGGTCCAACCAAACGGGCCATCCCGACCTGCCTTGAAGATTTTTCACTTTTTTTTTAACTTTTTGAGCCAATTTTCAGGGATTAGTTTGTTTGTTTGTGGTACCAGGTGACAGGAAACATTGAGACTCTTATTTTAGGGTGAAAAATTACTGTGAAAAGGTTCAGGTCAGTTTTTCTTCTATTTACTGTCCAGAATTCACCCATGACTGCTTTAGAGTTCTAAGACAGCCTGTTTACTACTGCTTCATTAACTCTGCTCTACTTAAAGCCAAACATGTCACAAACATCAAAAAATGTTTTTAGTTTTTTACTGAATCTCATTTCTGTTTTTCATGCCTGTTTTTACTTTTGTATGAATTATTTGAAATTGGCACTTTTCTTACTGCATGTTTAAGTTTTCCATGTTTCAGTTTTTGCTTTATTTTTCCTTGTATGTACTTTATCCACCCACATATACAGTTAACTTTTCTGAATACATGTCTGGCTGCTTCTTCAGGCTCTTCTTCTCAGTTAAAAAGGAGTGTAGCAAAATGCCGAGTTTTTTTGAAAGCAGTTTCTGCTAATGCTCATACTAACAGTAGATTAAGGGGAAAGAAAGCAGCTCGGCAGCTTTCCAACTAATTTCATGCACAAGTCAACTAGTTCATAGTTTCATTCACTTCCACATGTAATGGGATTACACCTATTCATCATTAATAAGTCTAACACTCCTACAGGTACGTTTATCAGTTTGTGAACTAGGTTTGGTACACAGAGTGTTTTATTGACACTTTTATTGAGGAGAATAGTTACAGGTACTATGTGAAACATCGCAGTTTACAAGTGGAGGTCAGAGAGCCTCAGAGCAGCAGTAGCACAGGTGTGACCGAACGCCCCCTAGAGGATCGGAGGAGTTCCTTACATGGGGCGCTCGCGGGGGCGGGTGACGTACTGCCACCACAGGGGGGGGAGGTCGCCTTCCTTGCGTGCTGGTGGAAGGGCTTCGGTTTTGGGGCCGTCGGCTGGCGTCTCGGCCTCCAGCTGGGCCACCTGGAGGCAGACACAAGCATTGTCAACATCATCATCATCATCATCATCATCATCATAAAGGTGATGGTGGAATGGTAATGGCGGCCCACCTCGCTGGCCCAGCTTTGTGCCCTCAGCTTCTTCCACTGCTCTCTCTTGGAGAAGTAGTCGGGGTACATGGCCTTCTCTGAGGGGTGCCAGTGGTCCAGCAGCCACTCTGGGATCTGCATAAAGCACAACACAGCCTCAAACACACAAGCACGTGTAACACTGACATAAAGGAGCAACCGCAGCAGCAGCAGCATGAGGGGGAAAAAACAACAACACAGAATAAATAGCAAAGCCTAGTGAAATTAGACTTTATTGCCATTCGGATTTAAATTCAAAAAAAGATTTTCTTTACACGTTTTGAACATGTTATTTTGTGCAACATTTCATTTCAAACAACACACTATAAAACATATTGCAATACAAATCATATTTTTGTTGTTGTTGGTTGTTTAGCACCCTTTTAATTCCCTCCCAGTCCAGAAAAGCTCAGAGTGAGCTCTGCGGCGGCAGGTGTTGTGGCAGCAGGGCTCCTGATGACTGAGAAGACACTCGCCGCTTCCTTGTCTCACCTTGTAGCACTCGTATCTCTCGTAGGACGTCCCTCCAGGCGAGTCGGGGAAGATGTAGGGCTGTGGATGCTGGTTGGCCCAGAACTCCTCCTCTCCCGCCTTCAGCATCATGGTGGCCTTCACCATGTCCTTCTCGTTCTTGTTCTCATCGAAGCGCGCTCGCATCACGCAGGCGTAGAAACGGTATTTGTCTCTGCAACGAAGACAACGCAACCACAGCTTTACACTCAAGCACACAACAAACACACTTTACATGTTTAACCTAAATCGTCGTCCAGTAACAGTGTTGACATCCTGGTTCAATGAGATCCCTCAGAGGGAAATGGCGGAATAAACCAAACATCATTACCAGCACTCTTGGGTCTTGGATAGTTGCATTACATTTTGAAAACTCTGTTAATAGTCATGTTTATCTCTGTTAGATGTTGCAAATCTAATAGCCTTTCATAACATTTCATGGGGTGAAGTTCAGGTCTAATTTAATGTGATGATAACGAAAAACAACCACATTGAGAACCAACGTTGCACATTGAGGGTATTAAGTCAAAGTACAAAGCAAATCAATAATGTATGTATGTTAAGACAGCGAGAGTAAATAATCCTACTTTAGACAAATTAATCTTTGAAATTTAATTGGTCTTATTTTGACGTTGCCTGGCGCCATGTAAACATCCGCTGTGCAACGTCAAAACGTGAAAAAAATGACCCTTACACTGAATCAAGAGACAGAAAAAAAGAGTTGTTGTAGTTTGTAGGCAGAAGACGCAAATATACAGGTTTCCGGATCAGTAAACGTCAGACTGGAGCTCCGAGTGACCTGTTAGCAGTAGCTAAGCTAGTTAGCTTAGCTGCACCGAGAACAGGCAACGAAGTCGGCGTTTTCCCGTTATTCTTGATGGATTTCGCGCAGAATTTTTGGGAGCGGTTCCTCTCACCTGAACACGCACCACGACTCCAGGTGTCGCAGAGACCTCTTGTAAAGCCGCAGCACTTTCTGCTGGTGGGTGAGATACGCGGAGGCCATTTTCACCGTCCGCTGTCACCTTCTGCCGGAGCTTCCAGTGCGGAGCATTCTGGGAATTTTTCTACTTTGCCGTAAACAACTCTATAAGACGCAGCTACATATTCAATTCTCTGTTCAGGGTCTAAACTCAAGCTGATACGGTGTGAGATAGAAAGGCGTCATTATTCAGACTGCAACAGAAGATATTTGATCACTGAAAAAAAATCAGCCTTAACGTCACAATCACCACATAACGTTTGTCGCTCTGCTTTCGTTATTACGGTACCGCAGTAGCGTCATGCTGAGAAGTGCATGTGTGTCTTTTTGGACTTCTGTCTCAGCCATGGCTCAACACAAGTTTATAGGTGAGGGACGTGTTCCTGTGGCAGACACGGCACAGGGATGATGAAGGACACGCTCGTTCTGTCACTGTCTGCCCGTCAGTGGGCGTGAGCCAGAGCAGCTTGAATGTTTGGTTAGCGTGGAAGCTAATGCGTTAGCCCTGCAGAAAGTGACAGCACAGCAGTCCCGCTGACAGCAGCAGGTTCAAATGTTGCTGCAGCTGAGCTGAGCTTAATGCAGGCGAATTTTCCTCTGTTTTCCAAGTTTTCTGAAGGTTTTATTGAGTCTGCAGATTTTTTTTCACAGACTTACTCTATTCTGTAGCAGTAACATTGAAGAGTCAGCAGGATGATGGAGATGCGTCTGTTTTTAGGTTGAACTTTCATCTCTCTTCCTCCTCTCAGATATCGGGGTGAATCTGACTGACCCCATGTTCAGAGGTCTTTACAGGGGGAAGCAGAAACATGATGGTGAGCCGCTCTTTCTCTGTGTTCCTTTAACGTCTGCTCGTGGACTGAAGTTTATCAGATTTCTTCCTACTCCCTCAGATGACTTTGATCAGATCATTGAACGAGCGCTCAAAATTGGGGTGGAAAAGGTGAGTGCAAATCACAGAATCTCACTCCCTGCCCTACACGTTGGTGTGTCGCTGAGGCCTTGGGTTTGCATGGATTGGCAGCACACAGCCTGAAATGTCTCATTTGTAATTTGTACGTTGCATTTTCTGGTTACAGCTGATGATCACCGGAGGAAGTCTGGAAGACAGTCGGCAGGCGGTGCAGTTGGCGCTGACCAGAGGTACCTGAGTGGCACAGAGGTCTCACCTGTCAGTCTTTGAAGATTCACCCCGCGACTTCTGTCCCTGCAGATCAGTTTTACTGCACAGTTGGTTGCCATCCCACCCGCTGCGGCGAGTTCCTGCAGAGTGGCGAGTCGCAGTACTTCTCGGGCCTGATGGAGCTGGCGGCGGCACACAGAGGGAAGGTGGTGGCCGTGGGAGAGTGTGGACTGGGTGTGTCCCTGCAGCTCACCACTTCACGCACACTCTGGCTGAGAAAGGCACGTTTGACTGAGACGACTGTATGACATTCTCCTTTCTTTCTGCAGATTTCGACAGGCTGGAATTTTGTCCCAAAGAGACTCAACTCAAGTGAGTTTGTGGCATCGTTTTCACAGGAACATGTTCCAGGATCCCTCCTTTAACCTCCACAGAGCTGTGTGAAACTTTGAACATCCTCATTTAAAGGTTCCTGTGATACTTTGAAATGTTTGTTTTACCACAGTGCAGAAAAACTAGATTTCGGGCGATGAAGTCGAGCAGATTCCACCGGTTCTTTCTCTCCTGGTCGCAGGTACTTTGAGAAGCAGTTCGATCTGGCAGAGGAGACCCGGCTGCCCATGTTCCTGCACTGCAGAAACACCCATCAGGACTTCATTGGTAAACAAGCAAACAAACAAGCGCTCGCGTCCATCTGGGTTAATCGGGACACATGTTCTGTCTCTTCTTTGTCCCCGGCAGACATCATGAAGAGGAATCGGGAGCGGTGTGTTGGAGGCGTGGTGAGCGCATCACTCAGTTCTGGCTCAGCTGGAGGAGACGCCTGATTGGCCGACGGGTTTTCAATATGTTGTCCTGCAGGTTCACTCATTTGACGGGACACCAGAAGACGCCGCTGCTCTCGTTGATCTCGACCTTTATATTGGAATCAATGGATGGTGAGAGGACTTTATTTTGAAATGATTCAGTCTCTGAACCGTTTATGTTGGCAGTATTTTAAGAATACTTTAAAGCAATTACTTTCAAATTAAAATAATGAGTCAAAAATCATTTAAATTTTCAAAATTTCACTCAATTACTGGAAAATGTGTCAGCTCCTTGAAAACAGAAGCAAACCTCGAAGCCATGAAGTCCATCCCCACCGAGCGCCTCATGATAGAAACAGGTGAGCACTGCCATGACGCGCTGCAGCTTTTTGTTATTCTCTCCAGTCGTCACATTTGTTATATTCTTGTCACTCACCCTCAGATGCTCCGTGGTGTGGAGTGAAAAACACCCATGCGGGCTCCAAATATGTGAAAACTACGTTTCCCACAAAGAAGAAGTGGGAGGTGGGACACTGCCTGAAAGACAGGAACGAGCCCTGCAACATCATGTGAGTTGGAGATGCCTGCTGACCTGCAATCACTGCCCAATAGTTTAAGAGGGTTGAAGTTATCTTGATAAAGTTGTGGGCCTTTTTTTTTTTAAGGAAGTCCGAATAATTCGACTCATATAAAAGTTCCTGACTGATAAACTGTAAATATTTGTTTCACCTTTAACCTGCAGACAAGTCCTGGAGGTGATGGCCACGGCACGGGATGAGGATCCGCTGGAGCTCGCCAGCGCCATCTACAACAACACTGTCAAAGTTTTCTTCAGCTGATCATATGTTAATATTTCCGCTATGGAAATCTGCCTTCCTTACTTCTGAATAAAAATAATGTTTTCTTAACTAAATCTTTCTCATTTTGTCCCTAAAATTCTACTTTTTTCGTTTTAGATATCTACATCATAAAGTTATATATTTGATTTTTTTAAATTGGAAATTGTATGAAATTAAATAGAAGTTTTGACTTTCAAAAGGTATCTTATTTTGTACTTTTCTTCGGAACTGATTTGAAAATCAAGCGTCTGACGTCATCGCCACACCCACCGGCGCTGGAAGTTACGCCGCGTTACGTCAGCTGAACTTCTGGTCTGTCGGAAGCAGGACTGTTGTCAGTAGGGACGTTGGCGAGCCTCGTCGGCGTGTTTGGGCGCAGCTCTGCACGAAACTTCGCAGTTGAGCGACTGGCGGAGACAAGAGCGCAAGCGGAAGCGACGGGAGAAGAGAAGCAACAGGAGGTTGAGCGCGGCCATCATGGCGGACGGCGGCAGGCTGCCAGCTGACAAATAAACGTCAAGCAAAGCAAAACCGAAGGCGAAGGGACCCCCGCCGCGGCAGCCACCGGGGCCCGGCCGTACATGGAGACCCGGAGCTGCCCCGGACTGTGACCCGCCGCTGAAGCCGCATGGCGACCACTCAAGCCCGATTGGGCAGGCAGGCCCTGGCGGTTCTGGACGTGGCTCTCAGAGTCCCCTGCATCTTCATTATCGACGCCATTTTTAACTCGTACTACGACCCGGGTCCGGGATGGGCCGGGGCGATGGGGAAAGTGCTGGTCCGGGTGTCGGGTGAGTCCTCTCCGTGGGGCGGGTCAGCAGCGTAGCCGGCTAGCGGCGTTAGCCCGCTCCGCCGAGCGGGGCGCAGAGTCCGCTGTCAGTGGCTAAAGCCGATTTAACCGGCACTTCCAATGTTTACAGATCCGGTTAGTTCCCTGACCAACTGTTTAACTCGTCCCTGAGACCTGTTTACTGGCGCGCTGACGTCTCTAACCGTGTGTTGAAGCTGTCGGAAGGACACAGGTGTCTATTGTGTCTCCGCACTGAGCATCCGGCTCGTTTAAGGATTTCACCACCCAAACTAAGTGTAACCACCTTCCTAACCAGTGGTCCATGTCGCTGCTTTCCAACCAGCCTGTGTTGCGGACTGCATTGACTTGAATCCGCCAACAGTTTAATGTCCAGTAACTTTGCAGCAGCTCTGTGACACGCCAGGTGATTTATAGGTGGAGCAGCACAAACGAGCAGTCTGCAAACAACACGAGAGAAACACGAGGAGGAAAGACTGAGACGAACTTTGGACCCTGACCTAGGTTCAGTCGATGACCTGATTATTTATACAGCCCCAGCAAAACCTTCAAAGAGCCTCACGGAACCCCCTCAGAGTAAAGCTGTCACGTGTTCTCCTGACTTTATTGTCTACTCAGTCACTGAACACATAACCTGGTAAACTATTAGTTTCAGCTTCCTTTTCGTGAAGCTTCTTCAGGAGTGGCAACAAGACACAACCAGCAGTGAAACTTGGTCCCGCAGCAGTTAAAATAAATCAAGTTGATGAAAACAAATAAGGGACTGTTGCTTAGGATTAGTAGTCCTGGAGGTGGCGCAAAAAGCAGCAGCTCTTCTTTAAACTCAAGACAAGGAAATATGTTGGTGGTGTGTCTCGCTGGCATGTTGTCTGCTGAGCGGATTGTTAATGCAAACACACAAAATCCCCTCTGCTTAAGAACTGCAGTGTTTCTACTCACTGCATGCAGAAACCATTCAACGTTTGTCGAACTGGTGTGTTAAACCACCAAGTGTTGCTGTAACGAGAAGCACGCCTTCCTGTGCGCACACTGTCACGCCCAGCTACACCTGGTTTACTGAACTGACCTCTTGGTCTACAGACCTTTGGACTGCTAGGGTCCCCTGAAAGTTGAACCTGCCTATTCACCAGGGCAGCGAGGACTCAAAGGTGTCTAGGTTCAGCCAACCTTTGTGATTGTGCTGGAGGGAAATCTCACCGTGGCCACAGGAATGTAACTCTAAACTCACTCTGTCCCACGATCAACGTAGATTTCTGCTGGATCGCTGATATTTTCATAAAATTGAATAATAAAGACGAAAGAGTTAATGGGTTTTGCTTTGAAAATACAACTTACATACCTGATTCACCATCATCAGGATCCTGCATTTTATTTGGTCTGTATGACATATTTATTGCAGGATTTGTTTTAGTTTTGCTATGAAATGATAAATTTGTTTGTTTTTGTTTTCTCAAAAAGCCCCAAAAGTTCCACTACCAATAAGGACCAAGAAAAAGCTCAAAAGTGAACACACTTCCTGTTAGTTGTTCCTAGTTAAAGACGGATGCAGGTTCACTCTCGTCCTGTGTCCTGTGTGTCCTAGGCGTCGTCCTCTCCAGCGTGGTGCTGCTGCTGTCCCAGAAGGCCTTGTTCAGGTTCTATACGCTCTTCGTTGCTGTGCTGCTTGCAGCGGCAGCGGTCCTCATCAACTACTACGCCACCTCCCACATAGACTTCTACAGCGCCTACTACAAGGCGGCGCTGGGCTTCAGGCTGCTGCCCAGAAACGGGCCCACGCTGTGGCTCGGCATGGCCGCCGTCCAGCTCGTCTTCGGCATCGGCTACGTGTTCCTGCTCAACCTCCAGTCGGTGTTTGCCGCGCTGGTCGTCCTGGACATCATGATCCCGCTGTGGGGGCTGATGATCGAGCTGCCCGCTGACGTGCGGCAGCTGGTGGCCATGTTTTCGGGGCTGGCGCTGGCCCTCAACACGGCCGTGTGCCTCGCCATGAGGCTGAGGTGGTTCTACTACTCGTGCAGATACGTCTACCTGCTGGTACGGCACATGTACCGCATCTACGGGCTGCAACTGCTGCTGGAGGACACCTGGAAGAGGATCCGCCTCCCGGACGTGCTGCGGGTGTTCTGGCTGACCCGCATCACTGCCCAGGCGCTGATCCTGGTCTATGTGGTGCAAGCAGTGAGTAGGGAGAGTGGAGACGCCACCGGAGGGGCCACAGACGGCAGCGCCGACTCACAGGTCAGTGATCAGGCGGGTCCTCCATTAAAAATGAAGAAAAACTAAAACCACCAATTAATGCCTGGAAGTAAAACTGTTGTTTTGTTGCTTCGAATAGTGAAGAGTGGGTGTGTTTGTGTGTGTCTGTGTTGCTTTCAGGGCTTCCTGCTGAGCTGGGACGTCTTCTGGGATCTGACCAGTAACCTGATCATCTCCGGCTGCGACTCCACACTCACCGTGCTTGGCATGAGCGCCGTCATCTCCTCGGTGGCGCACTACCTGGGCCTGAGCATCCTGGCCTTCATAGGTAATGCTTAGCCTCCTGCAGAGAGCAGCCCGTCCTTGATGTTCTCAGCGGGTTTGTGTGTCACTGGTGACAGGACGTTTGGCACAGCAGCCCCTAAAGTGCTTGTCTTTTTCTGGTCCAGGCTCAACGGAGGAGGAAGACAAGCGTCTGGGCTTCGTGGCCCCGGTGCTGTTCTTCATCTTGGCTCTGCAGACAGGCCTCAGCAGCCTGGACCCTGAGGAGCGCCTGGTAGGTTCCCCGCACGGCTGACTTGCTCGCTGCTGCTCAGCCACGGTTCTTTGTGATGCTAACTGAGAGTCTCCCTCCGAAGGTGCGCCTGAGCCGGAACATGTGCCTTCTCCTCACCGCCATCCTGCACTTCATCCACGGCATGACCGACCCCGTCCTCATGTCCCTCAGTGCTTCCCAGATCCTGTCCTTCCGCCGCCACTTCCCCGTCCTGCTGGTGTCCTTGGCGCTCTTCGTGCTCCCCATGGTGCTCAGCTACGCGCTGTGGCACCACTACGCCCTCAACACGTGGCTGTTCGCCGTCACCGCCTTCTGTGTTGAGCTCTGTCTGAAGGTGAGGTCGAAGCCACCGCTCTCAGGCTAATGCTAAAGCTACACACGGTGGGACTTATTTCATGTTGCTGTGAGGAGGGTCGATGTAGCGACTGTTCACTGGGCACATGGGTGTAGAGATCGGGTCTAACTGCGGTATGACTTCCTGTCCTGCAGGTGGTGGTCTCGCTGACGGTCTATGGCCTCTTCATGGTCGACGGCTTCTCCAACGAGCTGTGGGAGAAGCTGGACGACTACGTGTACTACGTGCGCTCTACGGGCAGCATCATCGAGTTCCTGTTCGGTGTCATCATGTTCGGGAACGGCGCCTACACCATGATGTTCGAGTCGGGCAGCAAGATCCGCGCCTGCATGATGTGCCTGCACGCCTACTTCAACATCTACCTGCAGGCCAAGAACGGCTGGAAGACCTTCATCAACCGCCGCACCGCTGTCAGGAAGATCAACTCGCTCCCTGAGGTGCGCGGCGACCAGCTGGCCAGTATCGATGACGTGTGCGCCATCTGCTACCAGGAGTTCAGCACCTCGGCCCGCATCACTCCCTGCCACCATTACTTCCACGCGCTGTGCCTGAGGAAGTGGCTGTACATCCAAGACACGTGTCCGATGTGTCACCAGCGGGTGTATGTGGAGGACGCCCACAACCACGTCGCCTTCAACAACAACGGGGGCTTCGCAGGACCGCAGGACGCCGCGGCCGAGGGCCCGGCCGAGGAGGACAACCACCCAGAGGAGGAGCCAGACGCTCAACTTCCAGGTGACGGAGCAGCTGCCGCACTGCCTGCAGGGGCAGCGGCAGCGGCGGGAGTGGGTGGGGGGGAACTGGACAATGGGCTGCTGGAGGATAATGACAGCATAGAATACGACGAAGACGAGTGGGGGACTCAGACTGGCAACGCGCCGATAGAAGAAGACTATATAAATGATGATACAGACTCTGAGGAAGACTGACACACAAACACACATGCG
>JASSRZ010000054.1:71014-83517 GCA_032164315.1 Malacoctenus gilli | reverse complement strand
ACACACACACACACACACACACACACACACACACACACACACACACACACACACACACACACACACACACACAACAATGAACACACTCTGCTGCCTGAGCACCCACTCTGTTCTGTTTGTGTGCGTGCGCATGCGTGTGTGTGCGTACATAGTGCGGGCGGGTGTCGAGCACCCCCAGCCTCTGAGGGTCGGTGTTCCTGATGCTGTGGATGTTCATCTCCAGGATGAGCTCGAAGCGCGGCCACAGCAGTTCCAACACGGCCTCCCAGTACCTGAGCCAGTGAGGCAGAGGAGGCAGCAGATCAGATGAAGGCTCGCCCCTGCTTCAAGTCCAACACCTGATAAAGCTGCGACTCGCTGATCTGTGGCTGACTTGTCGAGGGCGGGGATGGTCCTCTTGGCCGTGATGGCTCTGAACCGCAGGATGATGTGGATGCAGAGGAAGACGGCGATGCTGTCGTAGCAGTCGGACACGTAGGTGGACATGCTCTTCTGCAAGAACACACACACACACACACACACACACACACACACACACACACACACACACACACATTTCAGATATCTGCCGACCGTGATCAGGATGAAGAGGCGCCGTCCTTCATACCAGGAACATGCTGAGAGTTTTTCCCATGATGCTGTTGAAAAGGTCCAACGCGGAGTTTCCCGTCACCATGAAGAAGTCAGACAGGAAGAGGAACTCGCGGCAGCCGTTATCCAGCAGAGCGTAGTGCTGACTGCGAAACAGCGTCTCATATGGGTACTGGGGGGGGCAGAGAGAAAGCGTACTAATATCACTGCTGTATTTGCGTGACGCGTGTTGGGAAGCGTGTTGTGTGAGGTGTGTGTGCGGTGCCTCACCCTGCTGTCCCCCCTCTGGGCCGTGTGGGGGACCAGGATGGGCCCCTCCAGCTCGGCGGGACTCAGGATGGCCCCTCGCTGGCCCAGCGTGAAGATGGTGTTCCTGCTCTTCAGGGACGGTTTGGAGAAGAAACCTGCAGGTGGCGTTAAGGAGCTTCTGTGGTGACCTCACACACCGCGAGCACGAGTCAGACGAAGGGTCAAAGGATATCTTTCTTGGCCGTGTCCTCCACGCCCATCAGGTCGTCTTTGTCCGCCACCTCCTCGTACTGCACTTTGAGCAGCCGCCCGCTGTATGACTTGAAGTAGCTGAAGTAGATTTTGCTCATGGTGTCCACGTACTCGTCGCGGATCTCCTTGGCGACCGTCCTCTCGTTGGCCAGTAGAAACTGGTAGAAAAATCTGCGGGGGACGAATGCGGCGTCAGTAGAAGCGGCGTCCGCGTGGCCTGGCACACAAAGCGAAGCTCACCTGTACTTCAGCAGCGTGTTCTGAGGAATCTGGTAGTTCGTCATCGGCTTCTTGAAGGACGAGATCTTCTGCAGGATGAACTCGCGGATCTTCGACACCGCCTGACCAGGAGGCGGAGGGACAAGTACACACTGTACACCAATACTTACATCCAGCCTATACTGTACTTTACTATATTACACACCGTCAGAGACAGACCTTCTCTGAGGAATTTAAAACAGCTTCAGTACAGAATTAGATTTTAGGGACTTTCCAGCTTTACTGTGATTCTGGATCTGTTTCTGAAGCTGCCATCTCTTGAAACGCTGCGGACTTAGAGCGCCACCTTGAGTTTGAGGCGGTCCACGATGTCCTGGATGTCGGAGCAGGCCAGCGTCTCCCTGAAGCTCAACTCTTTGGCAAAGTTGATCTTGTTGTTGAGCTCGTGGAGTTGCTCCAGGAATTCCTGCTCCGTCACCGGGCTGTCCAGGATGGTGCTGCGCCCACACACACACACACACAGGTCAGTCCAGGACATGCAGGGACAGTGCCTGCTCCGGCGCCTGGTCACTTACGAGATCATGGCGCCGGGCACCACCAACTCGTCCACCAGCTGGCTGAGGTGGCTGCGGACGGCCTGCCGGTTCTTCAGCCGCACGTTCATGCTGACCGACTGCTGCTGCAGCGTCTGGATCTCACTGCTGATGGAGGACAGGTCGCTCTGGAAGCCGCTCAGCATGCCCTCCATACGCTGAAACACACACAAACACACAAGCACAGTGAGCATCAGCCTGCAGTGCATGGTGGGAGGTGTGCGTGCTGCCTCACCTCCAGGATGGAATCGCAGGCGGTGATCTGATTGTGCAGCAAAGCGATGTTCTGACTCTCCTTGATGTCTGAGATGAGCGGTCAGGAAGCTGCGGCCAGAGAGCGGCTCACACACAGCTCACACTCAAGTTCCTCCCACACCACGTCCTGTCAAGGATACAGTCCCTGATGGAGGCCTGTTCGATCCTCTGGAGCTCCGCCTCCACCTGTTTGGAGTACTGACGCAGGTCGACGCCCTGAAACCACATGACACCGTCACAAGAAGGCCGCGCAAGCCCTGCTCCATTCTCAGGGAGTCTGATGAAGCTTCGTGTTCTCCTACCGTCTTCAGCGCCTCCTTCACCAGATCGTCCTCCAGGTTGGCCTGAATGTGAACTAAGGAGACACAGTGAGGAGGACGGACGCTGGTCAGCATCACCCTGGCGGAAAACTCAGCAGGACGAGCAGTGAGCGACCGGCGAGGACTTACTGTCCACTTCGTCCAGGATGAACTCGTCTGTGGTGAGGTCCAGCTCCCCCAGGTTCAGGTTGGCCATGTCTCCATCAGTCTTCTGAGGGACCCCCAGTGTCCAAGCGGACACAAACAGATGCAAAACTCAGCTGAATCCGTATAAACTTGCATTTCCACAAACAAAACCTGTATCCTTTTTGAGGGGCTTCATGAGGTGCTCAGATGGTGATGCAAACCTATGACACCCCTTATTCTGCTTCTGTTAACTCTTGAACAGCTGTGAACACTCTGATGAGACGTGCAGACGACTGGTATTTTCAGTAACAGGTAGAGAGCGAGTGAGTGAGTGAGTGAGTGAGTGAGTGAGTGTGTGAGTGTGAGTGTGAGTGTGAGTGTGAGTGTGAGTGTGAGTGTGAGTGTGAGTGTGTGTGTCCGTCCGTCCGTGATGGACCGGTCTCCTGTGCAGGTGTGCCTGCCTTTGCCCACTGAGATCTGTGCTCCGCTCCATAGGAGGAATGGCATAGGAATGAACCAATGACTGGATGAGTGTCCGAGCTCGGTACTCGCGCACAGTGCACAAACACTCACGTCGTCCTGTAAATAGGCCATCGCCACTTCTGTGGGGTTTCCAGCCGAGTTCCCATCGAGTCCCGCCGCTCCGGCCGCTGCGGCTCCCTCCGCCATGACGGCGGCTCACGAAAAACCTCCAAGAAAACACTCCGGAAATCAAACCTGTTGCTGCGTTACAGCCTGAGACCAGTTACTAACTGATGATTTAGTTACTTCTGTGGTCAACTGAGGACCAGTTCACACCGTGTTTACCGGTGTGAGGTAAATACGACACCAGTATGCGGAAACATTCATCCTCACTGGGTGACGTTTTGTTCCGCACAGCCCGGACGGTTTAAAGGGAAACACACACTTCCGTTCGCGATAGAGCTCAAACTCTCGCGAGAACGGAGCGCCTTCCTCTTCGCACGGAACCTCCATCCAAGATGGTGAGTAGGATTTTTACCAGCCCGAAACACTGTTAAAATCTGCCGTCATCCTGCTCCAGCCTCACCGGTTTCAGTCACCAGTGCAACCTGCAGATCTCATACAGCCTCACTGACCGCACGGGAGTTGGATTGTCGTCATCCTTGCCTCAGAAATGCCAAAAAATACTGGAACTTCGAGCGGACCCTAAACCGTCCGGACACACGGCGCACAACCACCTGGTTGAGCCGCTCCTACCCTTTATTGCCTCCCGTTTGCCTCCGCGCTGTGACCGGGAGGACGCTACGACGTTATTAAGCCTGGTTTAAAAACACGCGTAACTTTCAGCGCTCAGCTGTGGGAGCTATCTAGCGTTAGCATGCCGGTGTGAGCGGGCACTGAGTGAATGGTCGCCGACCAGGTCTGCGGTCAGTCTGCAGGTAGTTACAGAGTTATTAAACCAGAAACGGAGCTACGTGTGTATCAAAGACACAGCTGGACTCCCGGATCCTTCACTCGTGTCTCCCAATGTTGTAGTGATACTCCGTGACGTCACGTGTTCTTGTGTTTTCAGTCTCTGGTCATCCCCGAGAAGTTCCAGCACATTCTTCGTGTGCTCAACACGAACATCGATGGCAGGAGGAAGATCGCCTTCGCCATCACTGCCATCAAGGTGAGGTGACATCCTTGTGGTCACCCCACAGAGCTGGTTCCCCGAGCGGCTCCTAACGTGTGGTTTGTGTTCTCAGGGTGTCGGCAGACGGTACGCTCACGTCGTCCTGAGGAAAGCCGACATCGACCTCAACAAGAGGGCGGGAGAGCTGACAGAGGAGGAGGTGAGCACAGCGAGCATCTGCAAGATGCCTCTCAGATCAGAGTGTCCATCCACTCACCGGCAGAAGTCACATGTGTCCAATCTCTGTCCCAGGTGGAGCGTGTGGTGACCATCATGCAGAATCCTCGCCAGTACAAAATCCCAGACTGGTTCCTTAACAGGCAGAAGGACGTCAAGGACGGCAAATACAGCCAGGTCAGTACGGGGGGGCCACAACCTGGACCCCTGTGCTGCTGGAGGCTCAGCGCTCTGAACTCTGTTCTGTCCTCTGGTGGTTTCAGGTCCTCGCCAACGGTCTGGACAACAAGCTGAGAGAAGATCTGGAGCGTCTGAAGAAGATCAGGGCTCACCGTGGACTCAGGCACTTCTGGGGGTAAGAGAGCTGCTCCAAATGTGTCTGTGTGTGTGTGCGCCCGTGTTTGCTGTGCAGACGAGCCTGTCCTGGAAATCACTTGAAATTTACCTGAGCTGTTGTTCACGCCCTTCGACTTGGTAGCTCGTTAAGGTTTTGACGTTGCCATTTGCAGAAAGTAGTCAAATTCATTTGATGCGTTTGCAACATTTAGACGTCCTGCAGAAGTTTGGCGTTTGCATGTCTGAGTCGTACACTAGGTACTAGTCTGACACACTGGACACTAACTGTCCTCCGTCTCTCTGCAGCCTGCGTGTGCGTGGTCAGCACACGAAGACCACCGGCCGCCGTGGTCGCACTGTGGGTGTGTCCAAGAAGAAGTAAACTCCCCCCGCTTCCTTTTTGTGTCAATAAATGGATTCACACAAACGTACGCTGTCCGAGTGTCTCTTCAGCTGCAGAGCTGCTGTCTCTGCTACATTCTCATTGTCTGCACGTAACCTGAACCGTACATTTACAAGTTTGAACGACACAAATCCCAATTTCTCTGATGCACCAACTCCGGGTTTTTTCTCTGAGCTGTTAAAACGTCTCCGTTCATAAACACACACTTGATACAGGCTGGCGTCAATGATCCCATGCGAACATCTGATTTGTGCATTAAGGTCTGCAGCATGACTTTCCTGCTCAGTTACTGTTCCAAACTCCTTGTCACCAAAAATCAGTTGTTACCACGGTGATTTACGCCACACACTCACTGCCCGGGTTCAACAGTTTATTGTGCTGCCGGCTAACAGAAAGTTACAGTTACATGTAATCCAGAACATACAAACGATTAAAAAGTGAGGTAAAGCAGGAGGAGCCTCATGAAGATTTATGGCTTTTCAAGAGGAGGAAGATCCTCCATGTGTCTCATGCTAATGCTCAAAACTAAAGGATGAAACATGGCAGAGTTTCACCTCTACACTAAAACGTATCTGCTCCTACAAAATAAAGCTTCCAAGATGTGCACTAAGCTCAGCCAATGAGCTACTTCCTCACGCCAAATAAAAGTCCAACCTCTTTGTCTGGAGTTTCATCAGTTTGTGTCTGAAGACAAACTGTGTTTAATGCCAAGTGTTTAAATCGGGGGGGAAAAAAAGTAAAATTTGCTGAGGTTTCAAACGTTTGCTCAAATATTAAAACTTCTGGATGAAAAAAAAAATATTTACTTGAATCTTCACCTTAAAAAAAAAAAATCAAAATGAGCTTGAGCAGATAATTTTTGTTGGCTGTACAATGGAAATGTTTTAGGAATTTGGTTTAATTCAGTGTAAAATGTTTGGATTTCCTTTTTTTCCCCCAAATAATTTTCTGTAAATTCTTTCATTTTAAGGCAAATAAAAATAGAGCAACTTCAACATGACTGACTTCTAGGCAGCTGTGAACTGTTCTGATCCTGCTCACTGTGTAACTGCTGCAGACACTGATTGTGGCTCCACTATTAAAGTAAAGCTACAAAAGGAACAGTGTCTGCGCCAAGCTCGACTTTCACGTGATGAAATGCGCTGCGCTGCCACCTGGCGGTCAAAACGTGCTAAGCAGGATTCATTCGGTGTCAACCTTTAAAAAAAATCTGACTTTGTCTGTAGAAGTTTTGAACCCGGCGATGCTAAAAGCAGCACATGAACAAGAGGTTGAACTTTCTCGTAGAGTTTTTGAAAGTTAAAAATAAGAAAAACGATGGAACTTTTTCAATGATTTTGTGGCTCTTTCCTTTGAAAAGTTCATTCATTCTGAATGATGAACGTTAAGTACAGCCTTGTGCGCGTCGAAAAAAAAAGGGAAAAAAGCACTTTCCAAAAAGTTTAAAGAGAAAAATGTGATCTGGTGCTTTCGGTTATTTGGCACCAGCAACGCTCACACAGTGCTGCAGTAACTACATCATGTCGCAATGGGGACATTTCCCACATTTCCCTGATGACTCGAACGCACCACAGCCCGTTTTCGAGGCCATCCAGCACGTCAGCAGATTTCACTCAGGAAATCAGACGCATGCACGGCCGGCGCACTGAGAAGGTTACCGAGGGGGAGGAGTCAGCCTGGGGGTCCCTCATCCCTCTCTCTGTGGGGGAGGAGACTTCTGCTCCTGCTGCGGAGGTGGGGGAGGAGGAGGAGGAGGAGGAGGTGGGGGAGGACCAGGCTGCTGCTGCTGGTCCTTGGTGGGAGCGTAGTACAACTCCAGAGGCTTCCTGACCTTCCAGAACTTCTCATTGACCAACTCCAGAGTCAGAGAGCCGTTCAGGGTCTGCGGGGGGAGAGAGGGAGGTGAAGCAGGTCAGTAATGATGCTCTGTTGTTTTATCAACCAACTCAACACAAGTGAATGAGAGAGCGAGAGAGAGAGAGAGAGAGAGCGAGAGAGCGAGAGAGAGCAAGAGAGAGAGAGAGCGAGAGAGAGCGTGTGTGTGTGTGTGTGTGTGTGTGTGTGTGTGTGTGTGTGTGTGTGTGTGTGTGTGCGTGCGTGCGTGCTCACAGTAAACTGGCCTCCTCTGGTCAGGATGTAGATAGTGTACTGTTTCTCACTGATGTGGCCAAGACTCGTCCCCTCTCCTCCTGCTGCTCCTCCTCCTTCTTCTCCTCCTCCTCCTCCTCTTGCCTCCTCCCTCCCTCCCTCCTCCCCCTCTCTGTCGGGTCGTCCATCCTCCAGGGCGATGCGCAGGGCCAGATATTTGGACAGGTGGTCCACAGTGGCATAAGCTGTCGTCTTCACGTATCTGCAGCAGGACAGACGTCAGCACACGGAGGAGAACTTGCCGGGCGGTGTGTGGATCTGATCGGGTCTCACCTGGTCTGGTTGTAGTCGTGTGCGTGGACCAGCTGGGGGTGTGGCCTGAACACCAACTCGATCTCAGACAAAGGCCTGTCCTCGTGGCGCCTTGGAGGGGGAGGAGTGGCGCTCTCGCTGTCTGCCTCGGGCCCCGAGCCGTCCTCGGAGCCGCGGGGTCGCTTGCGGCTGGGCCCGGCCTCTGGCGGGGTCTGCCCAGGTGGGTGGGGAGCGTGCGAGGGGGCGGAGTCGTGTGACAGGTGCGAGCGAGAGTCTCCGTTGTCCTCGCCGCCGCTGAAGGTTGTGTTGTCACTTTCCTGTGTGGGTTTCTTCACCCGATGGTTCCTGTGAGGATGAGGCACACTGTTACACACCCCTCTTCCCCCTCTTCCCCCCCTCCCCCTCCCCCCTCCGACCCTGACCTGTATCGCGCCTGCTGCCGCAGCCCCTCTTCGATGCTGGAGCTCAGAGCCTCCTGATTGTGCAGCCTGTTGAGGCGTTCCAGGACGCGGCGTTGGTGGGCCTCGTACTCGTCTCGGCTCGGGTAAATCTTCGAGATGAGGGCGTCAAAGTTTGAGTCTCTGCGGAGCGAGCGTCTGGAAACCAGCTTCTTTCTGCATGTCGGACACTCCTTGTTCCTGCAGGTGGGTTACAAGACAACACGCATCATCATTTCCTGCCTTCTGTGTGTGTATTTGTGTGTGCGAGTGTCTGTGTCTGACCCTGATCGCAGCGCGGTGACGATGCAGTCGGAGCAGAAGCGGTGCAGACACTCTTTGGTGGTCATTGTGTTCTTCAGCATGTCCAGACAGATGGGACACATGAGCTCGCTGTGCAGAGAGCGAGGCGACACCGCCACCTCTGTGCCATCCATGATGGCCTCCTGAGAGCACACAAACACACTCCTGAGATCAGCTGCACACAAACACACATCTATGTTGTAAAAAAAAAGCCTAATGTCAGTAGAACGCAGTGTACAGTTAATATGATGTACCTGCGGGCTCCTGTGTAGCTCATACAGACTCAGCTCCCAGGTCTTACTGGGAGCCTGAATGTTTACAGGAGCTGTCATGGCTGCTGCGGATTCCTGCTAAACTCACAGGACTGAAACACAAACACAAACACACACACACACACAGTTATTTGAAGTTTAGTAAATGGCTCACACAAAGTCAGATGAGGTTGCAATTCTAATCACACGCCGTCTCCTCATTGCATCGGAGCTGCCGGGCTCTTCCGGGTGTCCGAGATCCGAGCAGCTACCGGGAGTAGAGGATCACCTGGCGGCTCTCTGGCGGACAGCTGCCCGGAGCAGAGCGACCCTCCTCCGGCTACACAAACACACACACACACGCTGCCCACCAAACGCTCCTCGGAGTCCCACCGCGGCACTCACCGCTGAGTGTCCGCCCGCCGAGGCTGCGCCGGTACGTGTTCAGGCGTTTAACGCTCCGCCCGGAGAGTTAAACGGAAAAATGGTTAAAAACTAAACATTTTCTGGGGGCAGTAAGCTAGCTGACGTTAGCTCCAGCCACCTTTACTCTTCTTCTCGACGGAAGTCACCTCCACTGGCGCTGCCTTTATGGTAGCGACACTTAGTGGACTCTTGAGGTACTGCAGTAGAAATATTACCATTACCAGGGTCGAGATCGTCGAAAAAAGTTGACCACTGCTGTAGAAAGTTAAGTTGTTTTAATTGTCTTGTTGCTCAAATAAATCAATCCCATCACCAACTGTGCCTATCATCAACCCTTTAATGAACAAAATTACTTCTTATTTTCTCCATAGTGGGGAAAATAGTTGGAGGAATGTGACAGTTGGTTGAGCTAAGTCTTAATAACTTGAGATTGGTTCCACGCAAGGTCATCTTCATATCTGACCCAGTCCCACTGAAGACACATTTAAATCTATTCTGGAACTCTTTTCTTTCTTTCTTTTTAAGCCAAAAGCAGGAAACTCATGTAAGTCAAGAAAAAGCTGTATCAATACACAAAACCTAAAGATGAAACATACGTTCAATAAACCAGGGTGGACATGATTCAACAACATGTCTTACAAAGTGCAGAGAAGTTTCTGTGACTGCCCCTATTGTTACAATTCAGATCCTAGTTCCAGAAAACTGCTGTAACCATAGCGATCACAACAAGGACACCAGATGTCTTCAGAGGCGCAGGGGAGACACCTGAAGTGGTCTGTGCAGGTTGAGCTCTGTCTGGTGTTGGAGAAGTCGTGTTTGCAGAAGTGGTTTCCGGAGGTGCGCTGGTCTGACGTGAAGTTCTTGAAGCTGTACTTGTCGAATTAGCAGTCAGTGGAGGTGTGTTAGTTGGATGTGCAGTGGAAGAAAGGGCAGTGGTTGTCGTGGCTGCGCTTGAAGATGCAGTGGATGCTGTCATGGTTGAAGCTGTGGTGGTTGAAAGTGCTGTGGTACCTGAAGGTGTGGTAACTTTAGCAGTGGTGGTGGTTGGACGTGTGGTCGATGAAGGCGTGGCAGTTGGATTTGCGGTAGTTGAAGATGTGGTTGTTGGAAGAGCACGAGGTGAATGTGTGGTGGTTGAAACGGAAGTGGGCAGATGTGCATTAGTTGATGTGGAAGTTAGAGCTGTGGTGGTTGAATGTGCAGGAGTTAAAGGTATGGTGACTGGAGGTGTGATTGGTGAAGATGTTGTGGTTGAATGTGCACTGGCTGAAGGTGTGATGGTTGGAGCAGCGGTAGTTAAAAGTGTCGATCTTGGTTGTGTGGTGGTTGAAGGTGAGGTGGGTGGATTTGCAATTTGTGAAGGTGTGGTGGTTCTTGCTGTGGAGGTTGGAGGTGCAGTTGAGGAAGGTGGGGGATCTGTAGTGGTGGTTGAAAGTGTTGTACTTGCAAGAGGAGTGGTGGGTTGAGGTGGAGCAGTGGTTGCAGGTGGGGTGGTTGATGGAGAGGCCAGTGGAGAAATAGTAGATGAAGGTTTAAAGTATGGAGGAGCAGTAGTTGAAGGTGGGGTGGTTGGGGTGGTTGTGGTGGTTTTAGAATTCGAGAGGGGAGGAGCAGTAGCTGAAGGTGGGGTGGTTGGGGTGGTTGAAGGATTGGAGGGTGGAGAAGCAGTCGTTGAAGGTGTGGTGGTTGAAGGAGGGGTAGGTGGAGGAGCAGGAGTTGAAGGTGGGATGCTTGTGGTGGTTGAAGGATTGGAGGGTGGAGGAGCAGTAGTTGAAAGTGCGGTGGTTGAAGGAGGGGTAGGTGGAGGAGCAGGAGTTGAAGGTGGGGTGCTTGTGGTGGTTGAGGGATTGGAGGGTGGAGGAGCAGTAGTTGAAGGATTGGAAGGTGGAGGAGCAGTAGTTGAAGGTGGGGTGGTTGTGGTGGTTTTAGAATTTGAGGGGGGAGGAGCAGTAGCTGAAAGTGGGGTTGTTGTTGTGGTTGAAGGATTGGAGGGTGGAGAAGCAGTCGTTGAAGGATTTGAGGACAGAAGAGGAGTAGTTAAAGGTGGGGTGAGTGAAGGGGTTGTGGATGGAGGAGCAGTAGTTGACGTTGGGGTGGTTGTAGTGGTTGATGGATTGGAGGGTGGAGGAGCAGCAGTAGAAGGATTGGATGGCGGAGGAGCAGTTGTTGAAGGTAGGGTGGTTGAAGGAGACGTAGGTGGAGGAGCAGGAGTTGAAGGTGGGGTGCTTGTGGTGGTCGAGGGGTTGGAGGGTGGAGGAGCAGTAGTTGAAGGATTGGAAGGTGGAGGAGCAGTCGTTGAAGGTAGGGTGGTTGTGGTGGTTAAAGGATTAGAGGCTGGAGGAGCAGTAGTCGAAAGACTAGAGAGTGGAGGAGCAGTAGTTGAAGGTGGTGTGGTTAAAGGACTTGTGGGTTGAACAGCAGTAGTTGAAGGTGGGATGGTAGAAGGATTGGAGGGTGGAGGAGCAGGAGTTGATGGATTGGAAGGTGGAGGAGCTGTAGTTGAAGGTGGAGTTGTGGGTGAAGGAGTAGTAGTTGAAGTTGATGTGGTTGAAGGTCTTGTGGGTGGAGAAGCAATCGTTGAAATTGCAGTTGTTGTGATGGTTGAAGGGCTAGAGGGTCGAGGAGCAGTTGTTAAAGATGGGGTTGTTGAAGGAGTTGTGGATGGAGGAGTCGAAGGTGGGTTGGTTGTGGTGGTCGAAGGATTGGAGGGTGGAGGAGCAGTAGTTGTAGGATTGGAGGATGGATGAGCAGTAGTTGAAGGTGGTGTGGTTGTGGTGGTTGAAGGATTGGATGGTGGAGAAGCAGCGCTTGGAGGATTGGAGAGTGCAGTAGTTGAAGGTGGGGTGGTTGTGGTGGTCGAAGGATTGGAGGGTGGAGGAGCAGTAGTTGTTGGATGGGAGGATGGATGAGCAGTAGTTGAAGGTGGGGTGGTTGAAGGACTTGTGGGTGAAGCAGCAGTACTTGAAGGTGGGGTTGTTGTGGTGGTCAAAGGTTTGGAGGCTGGAATAGCAGCACTTGAAGGATTGGAGGGTGCAGTAGTTGAAGGTGGGGTGGTTGAAAGAGTTGTTGGTGGAGGAGCAGTTGTAGAAGTTGCAGTGGTTGTGATGGTTGAAGGATTGGACGGTTGAGGAGCAGTAATTAAAGGTGGGGTGGTTGAAGGAGTTGCGGGTGGGGGAGCAGTCGTTGTAGGATTGGAGGATGGAGGATCGGTAGTTGAAGGACTGGAGGAGGGAAGAGCAGTCGTTGAAGGTGGTGTGGTTGAAGGACTTGTGGGTGGAGCAGCAGTACTTGAAGGTGGCATGGTTGAAGGATTGGAGGGTGGAGAAGCAGGGGTTAAAGGACTGGAGGAGGGAAGAGCAGTCGTTGAAGGTGGTGTGGTTGAAGGACTTGTGGGTGGTGCAGCAGAACTTGAAGGTGGCATGGTTGAAGGATTGGAGGGTGGAGAAGCAGGGGTTGAAGGACTGGAGGAGGGAAGAGCAGTCGTTGAAGGTGGTGTGGTTGAAGGACTTGTGGGTGGAGCAGCAGTACT
>JASSRZ010000054.1:23619-48824 GCA_032164315.1 Malacoctenus gilli | reverse complement strand
TTAGAAGCTGCAGACGATGACCTTCGGACCCTTTCCGACCCCGAACCGGGAAGTTTTATTCAGCTTTGCGTTTCTTCCGTCTTTCCTTCTTCTGAGTGGCGGCGCGCTGGTCCAGCCTCTGGCGCCTCCTCTGGCAGCTCCGAGTTGTTGTCGGTGTCGCTCTGTAAAAGTTTGCATTTGGCTGCAAAGTGCGAATAAAGTCGAACGAGACGAGCAAACATTTAGCGCGTGCGTGAGATGGTTGAAGGAAGATTCACACACACACACACACACACACACACACACACACACACACACACACACACACACACACACACACACACAAAATGTTGTATGTTGTTTTTGAGCCTCGGCCTGTCCTCATCTTTGCAACCATGACAGCTGTGAGTCTGTGACATGATGATTTTAACTGATTTAAAACTGTCACCACGAGAGGCCAGTTGGAGGACGAGGCTGGTGTCAAACTACAAGCAATCATTGAGTTCTTCACTGAAGCAGCCACTGACTCAGCAGATTTGTCAAGCCATCATGGAAAAAGTGAGCGCCTGTTTTCCTTCCACACAAACTGGACCCAATCAGACGGCTGCTAAAAGGTACTGCGGAACGTTTAACCTGGTACTTTGATAAGTACCTGAGTACAGTTGAAACCATGCTGTCGTAGTTGTGTTGTTTTTAGCGCTCTGATGTTCAGACCAGTTTTCCTCTGTAAATGGGACACTGAACCATTTTGGCATGTTTTCACGGAGGTTTTAGTGGTGGTGCCGCTGCCACTCAGGTTCTCCACTCAGCGGTAAATCAGGAGACATCCCAAACAAACATGTTCTGCAGCAGCAGATTTAAAGCTGTTTACGGTTTGAGTGTGTGAGCGTGGGAAGACATGAAGTGATCCTGCATGTGTTCATCCACTGAGAGGAAGCCCCCCAGCAGGGGGGGTGGGGGGGAGGTACAGTTACAGAGGAGAGCACATGCAGCAGGAGCAGAGGAGAAACAGCTGGTTTCAGACTCACCCAGTGTCAGCAGGAGGAGGAGGAGGGCTCCGAGGAGCAACCTGAACCTGGTCATGATCCACCGAGGGGGGGGGGCCGAGGGGAGATGGGGGACGCAGAGACAGAGCAGAGAGGTGTGATGGCCTGAAAGACTGAGCTCTGAATGAGAGGAACATGAACAGAAAAGGGGAGGAGAGGAGGAGAGAGGAGGAGAATGGAGGAGGAGGAGGAGGAGGACCTGGTCTTTCTGCCAACTCTGTCCTGTGTTTGCCAAACATGGGGGGTGGGGTGAGGGAGGGGAGGGGGTGGTTGACTTTACAGCCATGTTTGGACTGAAGGAGTGGTCCTCTCTGTGACTCCACCCCTGTATATGACACACCCCCTGCACAGAAACTCAAGATCAGCTGTTTTTCTGAGGTGGGCGGTCCCTGAACCCCTCACGCCGCTCACCTGGGTCTCCCTTCGCCCACTGGCCTTTCATCCCTCTAGCAATTACTACGATACCCATGATCCTCTGCTGCTGCTGGAACAAAAGGCCGAGTTTGCATTAAAGCTGATTACTTCAGCGTAATTCAGTTAGTTACAAATATGAATGAGTTAAATTGAGGAGCCACCGTCCCTCTAAGAGCTGCTCACTGTTAGCGTTATCATTTCATAACCTGGTCTCATCAAGGTAAAGCAGCTGTTAATATTTCGACAAACTCCTTTGCGTCTCTCTGAACCGTGAATAAACCACATTTTCAGCATGTTGATTCAACTTGTGTTATTTTATTCAGAGATGACAACCAGTTGCAGAGCTGCTGTCTCTCTTTTCACCATGAGGCTCACTTTTATCTTCAGCATTCGTGTCATGAGAAGCTGTTGTCTCAAAAAAGACAAGCGGCTTACTTAGCATTTTACTAAACTTTCAATAATCCTTTATCTCACATCAGTACTTCTGAGTTATGTTAGTATGCACGCCGCCAGCGAGAGCGAAGAAGCAGCAGTTTTCCTCCTCAGATTGCAGATGGCAGAATCATCTGAGATGCTCACTTCAGAACCGTCTGTGCTGGACGCAGACTTTTGCAGACGTTTTACAAGCTGCGGTCTCGACTCGCAGAAGCATCTGTTTTCCTGTGTACCCCTGAACACAACACATTGTCTTCATGGGCCAGGAAACAGCTGCGGCAGCATCCAACGTACCGCGCTCTTCACAGCTGCATGCCAAACAATGCAGCCGCTGATCTCATCAGTGATGTCAACATGGCGAAACCGAATCAATGATTCACCATCGCCGTGTTCCTGTTCTGACCAGCAGGAGGTGCCGCGACACCGAAGTTCAGACTATTTTCTGAAAAGATTTGCTGCAAAGATAAACGGGCGAATACAAAATACAAATAATGTTAGTTGTACCAGTCAGTTGTACTTGTAAGATATACTACTTTAGTTGTACTAGTTACACTCCTTCAGTTGGACTCGAAATGGTGCAGCAGCGGTCAGGGGGGACGGGTTTATGAAGTTTTTACCAGGCAACAGTAAGACTGGATTTTGTCCAAAGTAGTTAAATTGTACATAATGTCTATGAAAGGAGTGTTTTAGTGGGGCGGGGCCTCAGGCTGTGGGTGGGGCCTTGGAGCCACTTCATGTCTTCTCTGAGTGATTATGAGAGATTTGAGGATTTGATCTGAAATCCTGCAGATTCTGGCACACACGCGGCGCTGACGGGAACTGGTCCAAACCGCTTTCTGCTGCAGCAGACAGGTACTAGCACGCTTTACATGAGCTAACACGTGCTAAAGCTACTTGGCTAGCAAATGCTAGCACATCTTAGGGCAGAAGGCCCAGGACATGCTAGCACATGCTGAAACATCGTCAAGGAAACACTGAGACCAGCAGGTTGACTGATAACAAACTGACACAAAAAACAGATTTAATGTTCTCACTGCCAAATAATCTCAGGGATTTGATCTGGTTTGGGAGTCGGGTGTTGCTATTCACTCTCATCTTTGTCTGCAGGTTCATCAGGAGCCTGACGACACTCAGGCTAATTTCCCCCTAAAACTGCCTGAACCCTTCACCCATCAGTGCAGCTGCTGACATGTATCGTGGGAAACGTGGTTGAATGAGGGTCTGTGATCAAAAGAGGTTTATCAGATCACACATGTTCAGACACGCCTGCACACGTAGACACACAAACAGTCCTTTAGTTAACATGACCTTCATTCAACATTGGAGCTACCAGTTAGCAGTGGAGCAAACAGAACTAACCGGTGGGACCATTAGCATCCGTTAGCTCTGTTGATGACCTCCGATTCCCAGGATCGATCTGAATCTATATTTAAGTGAGGTCAGGGAGTCCTCATACGTTTCCCATGATGCATCTCCCAGCTGGACAGTAGTGGTGTCCTTGGGGGGGGGTTGGGGGTCACTGCCTTGGCCTAGTGCATGCTGGGAAACAATACTGTTCTCATGGCTTCTATATTTACCAGTGACAGCAGGATGCTTCACGCTGCTGCTGATGAGGTCAGATCCACTCGTGGGGGCGTCTCTCCTGCCCCCGACTCCCCCGAGGGTCCCGAACCCCCTGTTGAGAAACTGACTCCGTTTCTTCTCAGACCAAGTGGTGAAAACGTCAATTTCTGAATAAAAAAGTTCGAGCACGGTTTGAGCTTTGTTTTTATTTTCAGGCCGAGTAGAAATGTTTGTCTGCCACAGCTCGCAGCTGTTCTCCAGGTAGCAGGGGGAGAACACGGGGAAAATAGGGGCATTCTTACAGGAGGAATGAAGCGCCACTGACTTGTGTGTTATTGTATTTGTGTGACCAAAAATCTGTGTTTTTACAAAAAATATCTGTAAAAATATCAAAAAGTTCCTTGGTGACGCTTCAGAAAACAAAAATGATCAAAGAGGAATTTATCCTTGGCTACAGGAGGAGGAAGAAAACACTAAGAGGAGCAGCTGGAGAAGGAGGAGCAGAAGGAGATTCAGGACAGGAAGTCCATCAGGCATCAGAGAGACCATTGACTGACTTGTGGTCACTATCTCCGTTACAGAACTGAAAAACAGTCGACAAGCCTCCATTTAACAGCTCCTTCTCGTGTTTCACCTCCTTCAGCTCCTCCTCCGCCACCAGCGGCTGCTCCTCCTCTGCTGTGTCTCCTCCTCCTAACTCCTCCAGGCTTTGGATCTCAGCTTTAGTCATATCTGCCATTGTTGTCACTGACTGGTCCTCCTCTTGTTTGATGTGAAGGATGGCACCTGCTCCCCCGACTCCTCCTAGTTTGCCGACTCCTCCTGCCTCGTTGACTCCTCCTGCTCCTCCTCTGGCCTCCAGTGGACAGGTCACGGCTTTGCTCAGCTCTGCGATCATCTTGACCACCTTGGACCGATTGGTGAGCTGCTGCAGGTCGAACACGGAGCTGAAGGACCTGAGGTGGTTACCATGGCGACAGAGACAAACATCAGTGACACCACAAAAGAATAATTAAAACTGCAATCATCCACGAAACATCTCGGGTAACACGCTACATCACTTTCCCATGGTTACACACACATAATCCTGGCGCTCTCACCTGAGCAGGAAGTGTGTCTGTGAGCTCAGCGTGGAGGTGACTTCGCTGAGCCAGCAGGCCAGAGTCAGAGCCAGCTGTTTCAGACTCAGGCCTTCCAGACCCCCCTCAGAGACCAGCTGGGTCCATCGCGCCTGAAGGAGGACCAGAGGGAAGGGGGCAGGTGAGACGCTGAGGTGAGAAAGGACATGGTTGTCATGTGGTGAGTGTGCTGCGGTACCTGCAGGAAGTCCTTGAGGACCGGCACCACGCAGACTTCAAGGGGCTGCAGGCGGCAGCAGCAGCAGGTGGGGAAGTGGTGCGTCATGGTGGACATGGAGGACAGGTTGTCCCTGAACATGGTGTTCAGGTGACCTCTGTAGGAGTCCAACATCAGGAGGGACTTAGCTCTGCAGTGCGAAGACACATAGGGGTGCCACACCTACGGAGACACAGGAGACGGGTGAGACAGGCGTCCGTCCAGCGGACTGCGGGGGTCTGTGGACCAGTGGACAGTCGCCGACCTTGTCAATCCAAATCTCCAGACGCTCGAGGTTGGTGAATCCTCCTGCCCGTGCCTCCAGCAGCACATTGTTGGGGAACCCTTCTGGAACCACTGGGGTAACGCCATTGAAGAAAAGCAGGGGGGGCAGGAGAGTCCCATCCGACAGGGCCGACAGGACCACATCCAGCAGGGGGCGCTCCTTCTGAGGACTGGATAGCTGGAAAGCCAACTGGTCCTGACTGAAGAACCGCTTGGAGTTCATGAAGACGGGGAACTCGTCCAGACAGGCCACAGAGTGCGGAGGCAGGCCATGGATCTGGATCTGAAGGGGGGGGGGGGCAGGGGTTAACCTGGGCAGAACTGAGCAGTAACGAACAGCCCGTAACAGCCAACTGAGCTTAACCAGGCAGCTGCTTGAGCACCAAAAATGTGAACTTGTTATTTGTGTTTTGATTTGATAGTAAAAATGATTCATTTCAGTCAGTTTATTCATCCAACTCAGTTTTGTATTTTGAGAGCAAGTAACAATAATCAGATCAGGTTTTCCTCCCAATTTTTTTTTTTGTTGATTTATCTCAGCAGCTAAAATTCAATGCGTCCTCAAGGCGTCGGAACGACTGGGTGGGAAGCTCCACTACCCAGGAGGAGCTCAGGGTAGAGCCGCCGCCCCTCCACTAGCTGTGATGGCTCAGGGATCGCGTGCCTCCTGGGCACCTCCTTGGGGAAGTGTCCCAGGCACGTCCCACCGGGAGGAGGAGACCCCGGACCCTATGAGAACTGGAGGATGTGTCCAGGGAGTGGGACGACGACTGAGTGATTCAACAACTGACGAACATGCCCAGTGACTGGTTAAATACAAATGAAGGGACGAGTTATCGAGCTGACTGACCAGTGAGCGTAGTGACTGGATAAAGCCACGGCTGCGATCCATGATGCTGTCTGGCAGCTTGCCGGGCTGACTGTGGTTCTGCAGTCCCAGTTCCTCTCGCAGCATGAAGTCCACCGACCAGTTGTAGCAGTCCAGCAGCAGCTGCTTGTCCTCCCAGATCTGCGACTGTCTCCCAGCTTCCAGGCTGTCCATCGCATCCCGTTCGGGGCTCATCGGCGGCTCTCCGTCAGCAGTCGTGTGGCCCGTCGCCGCCTGCTTTTCCTGCCGTAGGATCGACCTCGCCATCAGCAGCAGGATGTTTTCGTTCACGCTCAGCTGATTCTCGCGGCAGCTCAACACCCACTTGACCTGCGGCTCCACCGTGGCCGACCGCTTTCTGTGCGGAAGGCCGCACTGCTGCCGCTCGATCCATGATCGGATCATCATTGGAGATGTCCGGAACCGCAGTGCCGCCTGACAGACGCCGTGACACAGCGAGGACAGAACCACGGCGAGCTGGAACCTCGAGAGAGGATGCACCTCCAACAGAGAAGAAGAACATCATCATCCTTCAGCTGAAATACTCGTCATCGTCATCATCATCATCATCAACAGCATCCTACTCCTCACCTGTGGAGGAAGCGTTCGCTTAGGCCCCAAAAACTTGATGGTCATAGCAGCAGGGGAGGAGAGGGGGGAGGGGGAGGTGAGGGGTTTGACTGACAGCTGTGAGGAGGTCTGATGGGCAGGGGGGAGGCCGATGGGGAGGAAAACTCCGCCCTCAATGCCAGATGATGTCACACTGAGAGATGATAGGGAAAAAAGTCTGCTGATTACTGATGTCATCAGAAAAAGGACAGGAAGGATGAGCTAAAAGTCAAGTCTTGAAGTGGTCACCTGTCCATGCTGTATGGAGGAACGTTGTCTTCACTCTGCTCTTGAATCTCGCTTTCTGTCCTCATCTCGTCCACACACACAGACGGTCCTTCGCAAACAACAACAGGTTTAACTCGCCATGCCGAAGACGCGGGAACAAGACGGGTAAAACTCAGCTTCCTCCAATGACCGACTGAAATTTTCAGTCTGTTAAGTCATTTCCAAGTTTCACTAAATGCCAGACAAAAGTTTGATTTCAAAGATGCAAACAGTTTCAGGAAGTAGAGAGTCAGAGCATCTGATTGGTGAAGGAAACACAGGAATAAACGAACGAAGCGGACGAAACGTCATGTGAAGTTATGTTGAAGTTCATCATCCAAATTGATTTTCAATATTTAGGATTTCTATTACTTTATAAATGAGCTAAAAAAAAAGTTAGTACATTTGTCATTTTATCGACCACGTTGTCCTGGATCTGCAAGGAGCAAAAACTGCTCACTTCAAACATATTTTTTTCCTTTCAAATTATCAGTCAATAACAATAACGCTGAATCACTGACAAATATTTAGAGTCTCGGTTGTTTTGGAGAAGCACACATAAAATTCACTATCACTGCACCTTTTTTTGACATTTTGACATATTAAGAAAATCATGTATGATTGATTCTTTTTACTCTGCTGCCACCTGGTGGTTTTGTGTGTTACCTATAGGAAGCATGATACAGGTGTGTTCCGGCTGTTCTATGAGGTGATTGGCCATCACATCTCCACTGTGGGTTGAAAGTGTGCACGACACACACTGCAGAATCTCTGACACCCTGCAAAACACACACATACACAAAGATACGTCTGCTAATGCTCATGTTGCCGTGGTGCGGGTGTGTTTGCCATGCTGTTACCTGGGATTTGATGTGAAGATGGTCTGATACTTGGCAAGTTGGAGGTTCTTCCTGTGAACGATGTGATGACTGCAAACACACGTGACAATGAATCAAACTGAGTTCCTCCACACACAGACTGAGGTTTGGACTGATCTGCTGCAGGGGGGAACAAAGCTCCAGTGCTGAGTGTGTGCAGCAATGTGGACATGAACCAGGACAACATGACAAACTTCATCTGCTGAGAAGGTGCTGCGACGGAGCCGCCTGCAGTGGAGAAAATGTATGTGACCTGTAGTGACCTACTTGATCATGTGGTTGGCGTAAGAGGTGGAGCAGCAGGTGGAGAACCTGCAGAGCGAGCAGTGGACGAGCGAAGGGAAGTGGTCTTGGAGGTCTGGGACAATGGTCCGACATTCGACGCAGAGAATGGACGCCACAGGAACACTGTAAGACACCGACACTGTGTTACTAGGCTACATACGACTGATGGTTTCAGGTCCTGTGAGTGTTTGGTCACCTGTCTGGACCAGGACTCCACAGCAGCTGTCCGAGACTCTCCATCTTCCTCCTTTTCTGGGGGGGCTGATTGAACGGAGGAGAGGGGACGTCTACCACCTGCAGAACGCAGCAGAAGATGAGGCAGAGGTCAGAGGTCAGCCTGCAGGTCACAGTGTTTGTGTATGGGGGACCTTACCTTGCTGGGCGCCAGACTTCCCACCATAGAGTATGTCCTCACAGTCACCTGCAGATACAATCAGGTGAGCGGTGTGCCAGGTAACAACAGTTCATTAATTACAAATAAGGCCTACAGGTGTGTGTGTGGAGGGTTACAGGTAAGATGTGCAAGGTGTTACCTTTGTTCCTGGTTTGAGTCCGCTGAGTTGAGGAGGTTTGATGTGAGTTTTGTGATGCAAAGCTTCATGTTCAAGACGCTCTCGATTGTACAGGAAGTGAAGACGACACTTGTAACAGCTGAAGGCCTGTTTACTCTACACAAACACACACACAAAAACAACACTGGCAAATAACTGGTAGTAGCAGTAGAAGGAGTAACAAGAGTAGTAACTGTAGCAGTAATTGTGAGAGTACCTGGTGCTGGGTGAGGTGCTGCTGGTAGCAGGACGGGCTGCGCAGGACTCTCAGGCAGTAGTGACACAGCAGGTTTCTGGTTCCTGCATGAACGTCCTGAAAATGAGTCCAAACGCCAGAGAAGAAGGAGGACCTGAAGTCACACACCTGTAGACACAGAGCAGGGTTCAGTTCGCGCCTCAGGCTGGCCTGACAACCAAGGAGCCACAGGGTGAGGAGGCTTTGGGACCTGGCAGGTGTACGGCATTTCTCCTGGTTTGTGAGTGGTCTTCATGTGCCACAGGAAGTCAGGCTCAGTGCCAAACGCCAACTCACAGATCCTGCAGGTCACTGTGAAGGGAGGAAGAGTCAGAGCTGCAGCGTGGCTTCCTTCTGTCACAGTGCAACACACTGCCGAGGACTTGTTACTGATCCGAGAACATGATGCTCACCTGAGGACTGGCGGCGGTGCACCCTCTCCACGTGGCGCTGCGTCGTCAACACTGACAGGAAATGACGGAGGCAGTGGGGACAGAAAGGGACGGGGTCTTTGGTGGCTTCGTGTTGCAGCATGTGACTCATCAGCCTGTAGAACACCAACAGAATCAGTGAAGCTGAACCCACTTCATGACAGGTCACAAGGTCAAATCTGAGACTGACTAGTGGACACCTGGACCTGCAGCCTGGCTTCTCTGGCATGTCCCACCTGATATTGTTGGGTAGCGTGTCCTCACACCGAGCACAGTCATATGAGCCGGAGACTTTCTGAACCAGAAGGTTTGATGTGACGAAGCTTCGTCCAGGGTCGGAGCCGTAGTAAAAGTCCTCCACGAGGATCACCAGTTTTCCCTGAGGAGGCGTGGGATTCACCTGGGTGGGGCTGCGGATTGGTGGCAGTCGTGCGGGACTAGTGGGCGATTCTGACAGTCGGTCGTCTGACGGTCTGTGAGTCTTCCAGAGGGATGAAGTGCCTTTAGGCTGAAAGAGACAGAAGATGCAAGGTGGAGAATGACACCACTGGTATCAGAAGGAGGTGGGACCGAAAGAAACGGGTCAGGACAGGTGGAGGTGGGACAGAATGGGTGGATTCTCACAGGTGAGTCCTCAGCAGAGACTCGACTCCTCCTGGTCGTCTTGTTCTCCTCTCTGCTTCTCCTGCAGTTTTTGCCCCCCTTCTTCTTTAGATCCTTCAGACTCTGAGCAATGGCAGGACTGCACATCTGGAAGAGAAGGGGCTTGTTAAAGGGGGCGGGGCCATGCTGGCTGATGTCACAGGTACAGATATGGTGGGCATGACTGCATCACTTACACACATGAAGCCTCGCAGCTCTGAGATCAGTTTGTACTGAAATCTGCACACAACACAATCAGGAGGGCTAACAGGTCCCAGCTCACCTGAGGAGATAAACAACAACATACGAGTCAGAGTCAGAGTCAGTCAGAGTCTGCCCTCAGTGTGGCTGCATGCTGGATCAAACCTTTGTGTAGCATCTTGTGAGATGAAGCATGTCTGACGCTTGCTGGCTGTTTGGTTGTGAGGAAAGATGGAGGGCTGGTGTGGGGGGATGGGAAGCGGGTGTCTGCAGGGGGCGGAGTCATTCGTCTTGTAGGAGCAGCACTGAACTTCACATTGTTGCCAGTGAGAACCTTATGAGCTGCTTCGCCTGAGACCACACCTGGAGACCACAGAGACAGAGCGGGTTGGCTCAGAGACCACCTGAGGCTCCCTCACCTGCAGGCAGATGGTGTCTGTACCTGTGATGATGGGGGTGGGGCCTCCAGCAGGTGTAGTTTCACCTGCAGAGGTGCGGTTGGGTGGAGGCCTTTCAGGACTGTGGACTGTCAGGGTGACTGGAATGGTGACTGAGGTGAAGCCGCTGGCTGAACCTCCAGGGTGACAGCGTAATATCAGCTCAGTACTGCCCCCTGCAGGTGCACATAAAACATAACAATCCCAGAAAGCAAAGTATATCATACATTAAGTTCTGCTGGTCAGAAGGACCCACTCATCTGGACTTAAGTGATCTGACCTCCAGGCTCCGGGGAGACCAGGTGACCGTTGACCCTGAAGTTCAGAGTAGCAGGACCTGCAGACTGAACACACAAGGAGGTCAAAACAAAGGTAACCGAAGGTGATCGGCAGCCAATCAGCTGCCACAATGGTCACACCATGGTTGCGGTACCTCCAACGGCATCTCAGCTGCTATGCGGCTCTGGAGCGGCTCAATTGGAATGGGAAGGATCCTGATTGGTGAAGAGTCGGTTTCCATGACAACATGTGGCAGACCTGGAAAAAAGATGAACACAAAAGACACATAAAAACCAGTGAGAACTCACAGAACTTTGATTACTGAGCACCATCCAGTCTCTGGGTTTAGTCTTAGTGTGGTTGTCATGTTTTGTCCCTTACCTTCATCCAGACCCTCCTCATCCTCCTCCTCCTGTCTCCCTGCTGATGGAGACCATATGTGCTGCTCGTCTTCCTCACATCCCACCAGGTCTGCTCCTTCAGCTGTCGCCACCTCCATTACCTCCTGCAGGCAGACATTCAGGGTTAAAACCTGCACACACTCTTTCTCTCTCGCTCGCTGACACACACACACACACACACACACACACACACACACACACACACACACACACACAGTCGCTCTCTTTCTCTCTTTACAGCTGGTAACCTCGGTTTAAAAGTAAACTGGGTTGAACGAGTTCACAAGTGTGGATAATCTGACCTTTCACTTCTCAGCTCCCACTAAAACAGTTAACAACACAAATCACTTTGTTGCTAATTTAAGCTTAACATGAGACAAATCTCGGTACTAACGCTCCAGGTTCTCCAGGTTCAGGTAAGAGAAACAAACTCATTTGGGAGCCGCGTGCAAGAGGACGCCCCGCCCCCAAACTCACGTATGCGTTGAGCTAACCGTGCTAGCAGGTTACTATTAGCAGAGCAGCTAACTCACAGACTTCACTAACTCCGCGACAATAATGCGTTAAAAGTGCGCGGGAGGCGCGCTCACCATGTCGGCTCCTTTGCTGTGTGGAATCAAAATTTGTTTGTAAAAAAAGTCCGCGTTAAAACTGAGAAATAAACCCAATTAAAACGAAAAAGAGCGCATGCAGAGTAGCAGCTGATAGCTGTAGGCATTCAGCACTCACACGAAGCTGTTGTCGTATCCCTCCACCACCTCAGCCGGACTACTTTCAGTCGCAGCGGAGTGATACAAGGCGCAGGAGCAAGACAGACGAATAAAAAAATCTCAAAGCGGCTGAAAACCGCTTTGTTTCTTTCAGCAGTGTTTCATAGTATAATGTTTTAAACCTGTACTGACTCTGATTGAAACCGGAGTAGACAACAACAACAAGGCACAGTGTGGGGAGCCGCAGCACTGCGCTAACCCCTGTTAGCCTATGAGCTATGGATAGTCACCCATGCAGATCATCACACAAACTGAATTGTGGAACAGCTCAGTTACATGTTCACGCTGGGTTAGTCGAGATACCAATGAAACCATACTGGAGATGGCAAACATCTATAAATCTTAAATCTTATAATCTTAGTTCTAAAATGATATAGAGACTTTATACTTGTAATACGTATTAAAAAACAACATTACTGTATCAGTGCCCCAGAAAATAAATGCACACGGATTTTCTTTTGGTCCGGTAATAAAAACGTTTGATAAAATAATGCCTGACATTACAAAAATGCAGTAATTTCGTTTTTTCTTTCTGATTGCGAAAAACTTTGAAGGTGAGCAGATCATTCAGCTTAGCTTGGCTTGCTCCTGAGCTGTTCCTGTTAATGAGCTACACTAACTAGTAATTATACATGTCTAACCCCATTAAGTCATGTTGATACACTCACTTAATGTTCATGTTAATACACTTGCTTTTAATATCTTATCGTATACATTGTGATGTATGTCTGATACTTTTTTCCTGGTGTTTTGCTCTCTGGCATTCGCCTATTAACTGGGAGCAGCTCATTCAGAAACAAAATAGAAAGAACAAAATACTTGCAGCAAACTCGGAAAATCTCGACAGCAACACAACCTACCTTAAACAGATGAGTGATCGCGGAAAACACATGGAAGTTTATCTTTGTGTTCAGAGCCTAAAGGAAGAGAATAGCAACTCAAATAGCGATGATGATGCCAACTCCAAAATCGTGTGTTCCACTTAACAGTGTGGATATAAACAATTTAAATCGGCTCCAAAAACGTCCGGATTTACAGCAGGGGAGTATGATTGGAACGGTACCGATTTGTCGCTACGCTGGAACATCATTGGACGCGATGACGCAAACTGTGCGCGAAGCGCGGTGACGTCAGAAACACGGAAGTCAGAGACGCTTAGCGGAGCTGTCGCAGCAGAAAGAGAGAAAAAGACTGTAAACAACCGATTTTGTTTGTCTGTTGACTTTCTGCGTCGCCACCATGAACGTGACGCTGGCGGTGAAACAGTACATCTCCAAGATGATCGAGAGCAGCGGGCCCGGAATGAAAGTGCTGCTGATGGACAAGGAGACGGTGAGGGATACACGGCACAAAGCCAGTACACAACTCGGACTCACAACACCGAGCCAGTACACTACACAGACACAACACGGACATACAACACTCAGCCAGAACACAACATAGACGCACAACACTCAGCCAGTACCCACAGACACAACACGGACACACAACACTCAGCCGCTACATTGATACGGACATACGACGTTGCTACAAGTTTCACTCTCCAGATGACTTACACATATGTTATCGAGTTGACACTGAATGGTTTTCCTCCTCTTTGTGTGTGTGCGTGTGTGTGCTGTGCGTGTAGACCAGTATAGTGAGTGTTGTGTACACTCAGTCTGAGATCCTGCAAAAGGAAGTTTACCTGTTTGAGCGGATCGACTCCCAGAACAGAGACAGCATGAAACACCTGAAGGCCATCTGCTTCCTGCGACCCACAAAGGTAATACACCTGTGACACAGGCTTGTAATACAGTATAGACGCACTCCTGTAACCATTTGATTTTATGTGTGTGTGTGCAGGAGAATGTGGAACACCTGATTCAGGAGCTCAGGAGGCCCAAGTACAGCGTTTACTTTATCTGTGAGTCTCTTTGGTAACAACTCAGCATGAACCAGATTAACACTTAGACAGTTACCCTTTAATGTAACTGTGTGTGTGTGTGTGTGTGTGTGTGTGTGTGTTTGTGTGCTTCAGACTTCAGTAACGTCATCAGTAAAAGTGAGATCAAGTCTCTGGCTGAGGCTGATGAGCAAGAGGTGGTGGCTGAAGTTCAGGTGAGCCCCATCCAGCTACAGCGCCTTGTCGTCATAGAATCATGGCGTGCCACCCAAATTACTCAACACCCATTGTGTGTGTGTGTGTGTGTGTGTGTGTGTGTGTGTGTGTGTGTGTGTGTGTGTGTGTTTGTGTGTGTGTGTGTGTGTGTGTGTGTGTGTGTGTTTAATCTGTGCAGGAGTTTTATGGAGACTTCATTGCTGTGAATCCACACCTGTTCTCCCTCAACCTACAGGGGGTCACCCGGGTGAGCTCCACTGACACACACACACACACACACACACACACACACACACACACACAATTCAGTCATGACATCTCGGTTGTGTTTGTGTTGCAGGGCCGGAGCTGGGATCCCGCCCTCCTCTCTCGCTGCACTCAGGGTCTGACCTCGGTCCTTCTGGCTCTAAAGAAGTGTCCGATGATTCGCTACCAACTGTCGTCGGATGCGGCCAAGCGCCTCGCGGAGAACGTCAAGGTCTCCACAGCAATCCTTTTCCCTCACTGACCGTCAGAGTTCTTTCGCTTTGTAGTACTTTTACTTGAACAGTGACTGTGACCATGCTTGTGTTTGCAGCAAATCATCACCAAGGAGTACGAGCTGTTTGACTTCAGGAAGACGGAGGTTCCTCCTCTCCTTCTGATCCTCGACCGCAGCGACGACGCCATCACGCCGCTGCTCAACCAGGTGACAATGATGTCACATCACCTCTGCTGCTGTGTGTGTGTCTCTGTGCACTAAAACTGTGTGTCTTCCTTCTGCAGTGGACATACCAGGCGATGGTCCACGAGCTGCTCGGACTCAACAACAACCGCATCGACCTGTCCAGAGTCCCCGGGGTCAGCAAAGACCTCAAGGAGGTGGTGCTTTCGGCCGAGAACGACGAGTTCTACGCCAACGTGAGTCGCAGACTGAGAGACGGACTAGCAACATCGCTTGTTCGGTCTGGTTATCTTCTGTAGGTGGAACTTCTCTTTTTCTGTTTTTCCTTATCAGAATTTGTACCTTAACTTTGGTGAAATCGGCACCAACATCAAGAACCTGATGGAGGATTTCCAGAAGAAGAAACCCAAAGAACAACAGAAGCTGGAATCCATCTCAGACATGAAGGTCAGAGTGCTTTTCAGTCAGCAGGAGCTCAGATCCCCCAAACGACCAGTGAAAAGTGTTTGTTCGTAATACAAAATCACTGAATGAGCTGAATGTTTTTGATGACACTGAAGGAGAATAAAGGAGGAAGAGTGGCACTGTGGTGTGAACTTCCTGAGCTGAGCGTGCTCTCGCCCCCTGCAGGCCTTCGTGGATAACTACCCCCAGTTTAAGAAGATGTCAGGCACTGTGTCCAAACACGTGACTGTGGTTGGCGAGCTGTCACGGCTGGTGTCGGAGCGCCAGCTGATGGAAGTGTCGGAGGCGGAGCAGGAGCTGGCCTGTCAGAACGACCACTCCAACGCTCAGCAGGTAGAGCCAGCTGTCTGCAGCGCCCTCTACAGGAGATCACGCACAGCCGTCGCAGACTAACGAAAAACCCTCTTTCCTGTCAGAGCGTTCGGCGCCTGCTGCAGAACCCTCGTGTGTCGGAGCTGGACGCCGTGCGCCTCGTCATGCTCTACGCTCTGAGATACGAGCGCCACAGCAGCAGCATCCTGCCTTCACTGATGGACGAGCTGAGCAGGAGGGGCGTGTCCGAGCGCCACCGCAGGGTAACCGCTGCGCCGCTCGCATTGTGTGCTGTAGCGTTCCTCTTAATGGGGGTGGTGTTTCACCGTGTGCCGTCTGTCTCAGATGGTTCAGGCCCTGGTGGAGTATGGAGGGAAGCGAGTCCGGGGGAGTGACCTCATCACGGCCACGGACGCCGTCGCCATCACAAAGCAGTTCTTCAAGGGCCTCAAGGTACAAACACTACATTTGCTGTCCGTCATCAAGGCAACCGTCAGCCGAAATGTTAACCTCTGGTGGATGTGTGCGATCAGGGGGTGGAGAACGTCTACACCCAGCACCAACCGCTGCTCCATGACACGCTGGACCAGCTGATCAAGGGTCGTCTCAAGGACAGCCAGTTCCCCTACTTGGGAGCCAGCAGCCTCCGAGACAGGTGAGACATACCTGAGAGACGGGAGAGACACGTGCAGGCAACAGGAGACACAGTTGACACTCACCTTTTTTTGTGTGTGCATGTGTGCGTGCGTGTGTGTGTGTGTGTGTATCAGGCCTCAGGACATCCTGGTGTTTCTGATCGGTGGAGCCACGTATGAAGAAGCTCTTACAGTGTACAACCTGAACCGCAGCACACCGGGCGTTCGCATCGTGCTGGGAGGAAGCAACATCCACAACACCAAGAGGTCCCTGAGCTTTGCTGCTCTTTGCACATCCGTCCAAATGTGGAGTCATTTGACCTGAGTCAACCAGTGTGACTCTGATTGATTCGCGTTACAATGGGCTGTAGAGGTTTTCTTATGAACGCTCTCCAGATTGCAGTTTTTAACTGATCCTTCTGATGTTCTGGTCGAGCACAACTAACTGTCTCTCTTTCTGCTGTGTTTGACTCAGTTTCCTGGAAGAAGTGATGTCAGCAACAGGTCACAGCAGCGGCAGCGACAGATCGCTGGGTCGGCATGGCAACCGACATTGAGCTGCACACATACGCTTGTCCTCCTGCCACCATCATTCCCTGCAATTAACTGAAAGTGGATCCTGTTTGTTTGTTTGTTTATTTGTGGATTTCTGTACAGTGTGACTGAATGTAAACATTGTAAGTAAAAAAACAATAAAGCTGGACTGTGACGCTCTTGTCATCTTTTAGAAGCGAATGTTACCCTCTAGTGGTCAGTCTGTCAGTCCTCCGCAACAGAAAATGTCCCATTGCAACCGTAAGTTAGCATGAGCATTAGCAGTATAGAGCGGAGCTGTGCTGAGGTTTGAACCGCAGTCAGCTTCCTCTTAGAGCCGTCTGTGTGCGGCTGGTTCATCAGTTGTTTATTTGCTGCTGCTTCTCGTCATTAGCTCATAAATCTGTTTCTTCAAAGAAGAGCTGAAATCTCTTTGTTGGACGCCGGGTGGTGCTGTCGGGCTCTTCATGGAATGTAGGCTACCGTGCGCGTCCGCGTGAGAGAGCGCGAGCACGGAGCAGAAGAGCATCTGCCTCCGAGCGGCCGCGCACGCGCAGAGCGGCTGCAGCCTCGGCGGAGACAACAGAGGGAGAACCGGGAGGACCGACACCGAGTCCTGTCGCAGCCGGCCGACACCGCCTCCTCCCCGGCCCGACAGAGCACACAGCCCCGTAGGATGAAGAGGAGCAGCCAGAGCCGCAGGGTGAGTGCGGCGGAGGTCCTCCCGGGTCGGAGGCGCAGAACTCCCGCCGCCTCCTCCTCCTCTTCCCATCCTCCATCCTCCATCCCTCCATCTGCAGACAGGCAGCTGATGGAGGGAACCTCCATCACTATCCGCGTTTTCCGTTGTGAAGCGGTTCCGTGAGGAGGTTCCCTCCGTGTCTCTGCGCAGATTTCATCCTGCATGCTGAATTATTTATTTCCGCTCCTGTTCGCGCCTCTGAAAACAGACGCGGCGTCGCTGAGAAACAGCGCGAACCGCTGTTCTTCTGTTCGCTGATGTTCGCTCCTCCTGAAATTCGGAGTTCTGCGATTGTCAGGTGTCCCACGTGTGTCCAGGTGGACATCCCGTAGAGGGAGTTCTGGTGCCCCCCCCCTCCATCACCTCAGTACTTTGCCCCCCTTTGCCTGTAATTAGCGTGCAGGAGTGAGTAAGAGTGTTCATGCGTCTGTGTGCAAAGTAGGTCAGACTGACAGGGAGCAGCCAGATGATGACAAACAAGATCACACATCTCTGCGCCTCTATCACCCCTTTCCTCCTCCTTTCCACCCTCCAGGAGGTCCACCTCCTGTCTCCTTCAGGCCCGTGTGCTGCTCCTGACTGACTCTCTGTGTTTTAGGGCCTGCAGGACTCGGGCACCGCGGCCCCCCTGCAGCCCGAGAAGGCCGGCTGGATCAGGAAGTTCTGCGGCCGCGGCATCTTCAGGGAGCTGTGGAAGAGCCGCTACGTGATGCTGAGAGGAGACCACCTGTACGTCTCCGAGAAGGAGGTGAGACACACACAAACACTCACACACACTTCCTGTGTTTGTTGTTCTTTTGTGTTTCAAGTTTTTCTTTAGCTGAGAACAAATAGTTAGTTTAGAGTCCTAATCTGTCTGACAAATCTGTTCACTTTGTTCCGATTAATCCTTTACTCTCCTCTAGTTGGTGTTCTTTCTCTCTCTCTCTCTCTCTCTCTTTTTCTCTCTCTCTCTCTCTCTCTCTCTCTGTAGTCTGCCCTCTCTCTGTAGTCTGTCCTCCCTCTCCTATAGTCTGTCCTCTTTCTCCTCTAGTCTGTCCTCTCTCCCTCTCTCTCCTCTGGTCTGTCCCCTCTCTGCACATTCTTGTGGGATCTCTGACTTATATCAACTCGTTCCTGGTTTTGCTTCTTTTGCCATCAGGAGTTTGTTGAGTTTGATTGGGTCCTGTTGTGTTGACTGTGTTCACCTCGATAACAAACAGACCCGCAACTCACACACACAAGGTCTGACGGCTTTGTTAAGTAGGTTTCAGAAGGGACAGTGTGTGTGTTGTGGTAGATTTAAAGGGACAGTACGCGTGTTTCAGTAGATTTCGGGAGGCCTGACAGCTGAGAGCTCTTCTGGTCTCAGGAACATTTTAACATGTCGCTGCTAAATGAAACATGGAGTCGAGTCGACTCGATTAAGTCAAAGTGAACCTTTTAGCCAGAGCGGCCATTTGTAAGCTGCAGGCGAGCTGTGAGGTTCGGCTGCATGAATCATCATGTTATTACAGTACTTATAATAGTGTTCTTATCCTGTATTTCTCATAATACTACGCTGTACAGACTGATTAGGTCTAAACAGGGTGAACGAGCTCATACAATAAAATGTGAATCTATTTAGAGTCGAATCGTTTTGGTAAACTGAGCTGAGGTTTATTTAGAGAGCAGCTGCACGCGCGCACACACACACACACACACACACACACACACACGGGTGTAGTGACACAGAAGTAACTTGTTATATTTGTGTGCAGCAAAGCATTTGATTAATTTTTTATTCCAGATTATTTTTAGAGACACAGAAATTCCTGCTCTCTGATTGGTTGACAGAAGCAAACAAACGAATCGCCTCCTGACGTCACTGAAGGTGTGATGATGTCATCAGTGGTGCGTTGTGTCCCCAGGTGAAGGATGAGCGTAAGGCTCAGGAGGTGTTCGACCTGGCTGACTACGAGCGCTCGGAGGAGCTGAGGAAGGCGAAGAGTCGCAGCAAGAAGAACCACAGTCGCTTCACTGTGCTGCGCTGCAGGAGGCCAGGAAACGCCGTCAGTAGACCTGTCTGCACACCTGTCTGCACACCTGTCTTCATCTGTCTGCACACGTCTGCTCCCATGTTTACCCTCTGAGAGTGTCTAACCTACACGTACCTCATAAGCCCCGCCCCCCCTCTGTCCACCGAGCTCTGAGATTATGACATCATCCTGCTCGGCTCACATTATCGCCTCATTGGTGGATTTCTCGCTCCATCAGTCAAAGGATTGGTGCCCCTGGCAGCAGAGAGCCCTCCCCTCTGCTGGGGCCTCTGCGATTGGCCGATCATGTTTTTTTTCTCCCGTTAGGAGGTTTAATCTGCAGAATCCCATTAGAGCGTCAGAGGACGAGTTCCAGCAGATAATCCTGAAACGCTCTCACACAACGGCTCAGTCAGAGCCGCTATGCAACACAACTGTAACACACGAGACAACTCTAAAACAGTGTCTGTGGTCCGGACACTCAAATGCGAAACATTTGCAAGATGTAACGCTGTCATTGTGTGATTGTGAGAGGGTCACTTTGTCATAAATCATCAGAGTCTGGTGCTTTGGTTGACAGCTGTACGGTGATCATCAGAAGGCTGATATGGCCGATATGTCGATGATCACATGATGACAGTGAGAATCATCTGTTGGCATTCATCATGCTGAATTGAAGCCTCAAATGGTATCTTCATTGCTCTGCCGTCCGCAGACTGTCATTCCCTCAAAATAAGGTGCTCTGTAAGCGTCGCATAACGTCACAGCTCATCTGATCAACTTGACGGCACCAAAACAAAAGTCTTCTTTGATGGCGACGCATTTATGTGTGTGGACAGGTTCCTAACTTGGTGTTTTTGGCTGTGAGTCCGGAGGAGAAGGAGTCCTGGGTGAACGCCCTCAACATGGCCATCATCAAAGCCAAGAACCGGGTCCTGGATGAGGTGAGATACCGCCAGGGTCACAAGGAGGCATGGTGATCAGTTTCTGTGATGTTTTAAAAGAAAGTCCGTCAGACCGTTCAGAGCAGGTTTTTGTGCAGGTGACCATCGAGGAGGACGGCGTCCTGGTCCATCCCACCAGAGACCGGGCCAAGATCCCCCACAGCCGCCGGCTGCCAACCAGAGGGCACCTCTTGGCGGTGGTACGAGAACCTCCCCTCCGCCTGTGTGCTGCGCCACCGCCGCCGCTCTGATGTCCGTCACGTCTTCCCTTGCAGGCCTCCACCTCCTCTCACGGCACCCTGACGCTCGACCTGGTTGCAGAGGAGGACGGTTTCTCCCCAGAGTTTGACTGTCAGGAGTCCTGGACGGACAGCTTCCGGGTGGACCTTCAGCGCGACAGCTCCGGTGGACCCCGCGGGGTCGGAGGTCGCCAGCGGGCCAGCACCGATGTGTCGAAGCTGCGGGCGGTGCCCAAAGAGTCCAAAGTGAAGACGGGCAGTTTGCCCCGAGGAAGCGAGCGGTCATGGGGCAAGCAGACCCACCTGGAGGTGTCCAAGGGCCCGCAGGCTCAGGTGAGACCACGAGATCTATCACACCGAGCAGTCCGGGTCTGAGCGAGGCAGCTGATGCCGCTCACCAGCAGGTCACCCGCTCGGACCTGACACGGCACAGAAAGTTTGCAGCGCAAACAGACGTTTCAGAGAACCTGAAGACATCCGGTGTCCCCACAGGTCCTGCAGGCTCAGTCTCAGACGCCACAGCCGGGGAAACGGTTCAGCCTGCAGGGCCGCAGCCGCTGCGCCTCCATGGACGAGGTCCTGTCCTGCAGGTAGACTCACACACACACACTCGCACACACACACACACACACACACAGAGTCATATCTCCCTGACCATCTCACTTCCCACAGGCCAGCCATGATTCGCTCGGAGCTGCGCTCGGCTCTGCGCCGCTGCCCGACAGAGGAGGAGGCGGGGGGCGGGGCCTCGGTGCAGCCAGTGGGCCAGCTGCAGAGCCTGATTGCCCAGCGGATGCAGAGAGCTCAGGAGCTGCTAGAGGAGATGAGGCTGCAGGTGTGAGAGCGTCTGTGGTGGGCTGCCCGCTCGCCCACCCGGGTGTCACGCTAACGGCTGCTGCTGTGATTGACAGGAGCTGCAGAAGGCCAAAGCCGAGCGCGAGCACGGAGGCAGCTCGCCGTACCTGAAGGGCATCGACTCGCCGCGACTGCACCACCTCCGAGGCTCCGACTCGCCACACTCCAGGTGAGTCCCTGCTCTGCGTCCCCGGCCAAAGCTTCCAGGAGAAACACCAGCAGTTATGTTCCAGTTTCAGAGTGTCTCGTGCATCAGGGTGGGGGCGGAAGGGGGTGGGCAGCATCCTGCTGCTCACAGCTGATCACATGATCCTTCTCAGCAGGTCTTCGGGGTCTCCCAGGAGCCGCAGCAGCGAGTCCCCTCGCCTACGTGGGAAAGACTCTCCTCGGCTGAGGGGGAGGGAGTCACCTCGATCCCGGGCCAAGAGGAGCCGCTCCAAAGCCTCCGATTCCCCCCGCTCCCGAGGGTCCAACTCCCCCCGCCTCAAAGGGACACCGCAGCCCACCGCCTCCCCCCCGAACAGGACCGCCTCCCCGACACTCAGGACGCCACCCGGCGCCTCCTCCCCCCACCGGGATGATGCCACTGCGGAGAGGTTGCCGGAGTCGTCTCCGAGTGAGGGAGGAGCCGACTCCCCTCAGGTCCGAGGTTCTCCTCGGGGCAGCCAGGCCGGCTCTCCTGGTCTGGGGAGCAGTAAGGAGCCCACCTGTCCAGACTCTCCAAGCCCACCCAGCTCCTTCGAGTCCTCGCAGCCCAAAACTCCTGATGAGCACCCTCAGTCTCCTCCTCCACCGTCTGAGGAGGACGAGGAGGTGGAGAGGAGGCGTGCTGAAGCCGAGCGTCTCCTGGAGGAGGCCGTGTCGTCATGGAGGGAGGCGCAGGAGGTGCTGCAGGAAGTGAAGGAGCTTCAGAGTCAGACGCTGCGGCGGCAGCGCCGGAGGACCTATGAGAAGATGACACCAACAGCTGCGGCGTCTGGGTTGCCCTCGGCAACCGCCGCCGCTGGCGATGACACGCCTGCCTCGCCGACGTCACCTGAGGACGAGGAGGAGTCGGAGACGCCATGACATCACTTCCTGAAACAATCATCCAATCACTGGGCTTCCTGGGCATTCGTCAGCACGCAGCGTTCCGGGTCTTTCTCCCCTGGTGCCCTCTACTGCCGGGAGGCCGAATCAGCACTACTAAACGCCGCGACAGACCTCTTCACGCCGCCCCATGGCGGAGAAGAGGAACGCTTCGACGTTGTCCTTAAACACCAATTTTTCAAGCCAAGATGTCAAAGTTTGAAAAACATTTTCACCAGCACAGAGAGGAAGTTTGTTCTTCTTAAACAAGCACACTGACTTCCTGTTTCCTCTTTCTGATCCAATTTTTCCTTCTTAAGACTTTTTTCTCAGTGTTTCTGTGTTTCTTTTGGAGGCGACCTTTGACCTCTGTAGCTTCCAAACTGACAGCTCGACTTTTTTTTACCGAGTGTGGTCGAGTAACTTGAAAAATCAGGGAGTTTCCTGCTGAAGAGAGAAAAAGCAATAATGAAGGTTCTCAATGGTTTATCAGCTGTGAGTGAAACCGAATGTTGTCCTTCACAATAAAAGTCTCACAGCTTCTGCTGACATCTGATTGGCCCAAATGATAAGCTCAGCCAATCAGAAATGTCAGACTGAGTTACTGCTGCGTCTGAAAGCTAATGCTAAAAGCCAGTTAGCAGCATGGGGCTACAGGTGACACGTTAACAGCGCTCACTTCTGATTGGTTGAGCGGCTTCAGTCTCAGCTGATGAACCCAATGAGGCCTCTCTGTTTCTGCACTCTGTTGTGTTGATGACTTGTGGCTGTTTTTGCACATGTTGTTCTGAGTTTTGAGAGCATGCAGCAGCAGGGCGAGGCGCCACGCCCGGCGCCACGCCCTGCTGCATTTCTTTGTGTTTGTTTGAAAGTCGCTGCACTCGTGGACGTCCGTTCACTCCTTGTTCACTCTTTTTCTTCTTCTTTTTCACCTTCTAACTGTAGATTTCTGCGTTGGTGTTTTTGGATGAATTCTTTGGTCGTTTCAGCGGTGCATTGTGGGTAAATGGCGCTGAACAAACACTGTTGGTTTTTTGTGTTTTTTGCACTCTGAAAATAAGCTACGTGGTCGGACGGCGTCGCCTCGACGCGCCGGTGCAGCTGTTGGAATAAAAAAGTCTTGAACACTGCAAGCCGGCGTCTGATTGGTTGATCGGCGTCTGTTGTGTGTTTGCTTCTTGACAGTCAGTGTCACTGTTTTGATTTCGTGAGTAATTCATTACAACAGTAACTAACTGTAGTCGAGGAGGGAATGAAACTTTTGCTTTTTGTTGATTCAGTTTATTGTGACGCCTCCTCTGCTTTTTGACGCCCCCTGCTGTTCTCAGGCCTGTTAGCTCGTTGTACCTGTCCTCCTTTGAAATCCAGGTCATGTGACCCACCCTGGTGCAACGCTGACACTGACTGATTGGGTGACATGTGCAGGGGTCCTCAGTGACATCATGGCGTGCAGCAGGTCCCTCCTCCTGCAGGAGCAGAGAGGAAGCACCCAGCAGATGTAGGCCACACTGCTCCACCGCACACACTCCCCCATCACGCATCATCCATGTGTGTGTGTGTGTGTTAAATCATGTATGCATGCGTGAGCATGTCCTGATGACTAATCCGCTGCGTTTGTGTGTCGCCTCATGAAAGTCTGAAAACACAAAGATCCACGTTAAAGAGACAGTTCACCCGCTCTGAGGGGTTGTGTGTTTGTGTTGTTGTTGTGTTTCTTTGTTTTCCTTTTTATTTAATACTGGGGAGAGATGACGGAGCACACGACCCCGGGCCCCTCAGGCTGTGGCTCCGGCCCTGCTGTGCAGATGGTTATTTACAGACTCGAGCTCACGTCACACATGAATTATTCACTGACTGTGTGTGTGTGTGTGTGTTTTATGAACACATGACCACACTCACTGCAGCAGGTCAGTGTAACATTTTGTTCTCAGTTAGGAGGGGGGGGGGGCACCTCCTCCAAACACTCCTGACCTCCTTTAACCCCCCACCCCCCCACCCCAGCAGGAGGGGGTGTGCCGGCGATGGCAAAGCGCCCCCTATAGACCAACACACACACCACTGAATGCTTTCTGTGTCAAATGACAGATTTGCTTCTGTTGCTATGAGGTGATCAGGTGCTGCTGGAGCTTCCTAAACCCCTCAGTGTGCAGACACACACACACACACACACACACTTAAGTTTGTGTTTTTATTGAAAACCTCTTGACAATTTTTTTTTTACACCACAAAAGGTCAAAGAGACGACGGAGGAGGTCAAAGGTCAAACTAAAACAAACATGTTCACTGAGATAAAAGCCGACAGTCTATTTACAGTATTGCCTTAAACGACCTTTGACCTTCACACTCTGACAGACTGTTCGATGCCCCCCCCCCCCGATCCACTGCTCAGCCTCTCAGAGTGTAAACGTGTGCGGGTCAGTCGGACGATTCCTGAATGTTTATGCCGGAATAAGGTAAAAATGAGCTCCGTGATGTTCCTGCGCCACCGCCGCCAGCAGGAGGCGAGGGATTGTCAGACGCCAAAGTGTCAGCTGGTTCAGGCTCCGCCCCTTCACAGGTCAATGACCAATCATCTGCTCTCTCACCCCAAACCATGAGAGATCAAATGATGGGGGATTCTGTGGGGGGGCGGGGCCTGGAGCGTGACACGGCGGCATGGAGTGACACAGATGAGCCGCTCACTTTCACATCAAACTAAAATCAAACACGACAAACACGCATACGAACTAACTCCGCCC
>JASSRZ010000054.1:3563-16101 GCA_032164315.1 Malacoctenus gilli | reverse complement strand
TGACACAGATGAGCCGCTCACTTTCACATCAAACTAAAATCAAACACGACAAACACGCATACGAACTAACTCCGCCCACCCACCGCCCACCCCCTACCATAAATCAAACACACCCCGGGAACATCATCTACGAGGACCTGAGATCCTGCAGGTCTGCGTCTCCATGGTGACCAGTCCGGACCGGCTGTGAGGTCCTGAATGGGGCGCTCTGCTCTCCGCTCACAGCCGGACACCGCCGTGACGTCGTCACGCCGAAATCAGACGTAGACTCCTGATCCAAAGTCTCAGAAACCACCAGAGTCCAGTCCAGTCCAGTCCAGTCAAGTCCAGTCCGGCAGAGTCCAGGTCAGTCCGGTCCGGCAGAGTCCAGCAGGCGGAGTGGAGCACACAGATCCTGGTCGGGTCTTAAAGGGAACACGTGGAGTCTTCAGATAAAATCTTCTAAAAACAATCGAGTGATTCTAGTGAAACTCAAACAGCTAACTGTCGGGGCGCGGCGCCACGGTCGCCATGGTTACTGCCCGCCGCAGGTCGGGTCTGGAGGTGTGCGGTGACGACACGCAGACGACGGCCGGCATCCGGACTAATCATCTTCATCGTCGTCTTCCTCGCCCTCATCGTCCACGTCCCTCTTCCTCTTCTGTCCCTGAACGCCTCCAGCATTCTCTGTGGAGTAAACGGACTAATCAGAGCACTGCGAGAGCCAGCTAAGACACGCGGGCCAGTCAGATGGCTGGGCTGACACTCACCTTCCTCGTCATCCTCAGCATAGTCATCCTCATCTTCGTCATCATCCTAAAAGGAAAAAGAAGTTTCAAAGCAAACGCGTCCATTCAAAGTAAAAGCTGTAAGTGAGAGGCAGCCTGTTGATGGATCGATGACACTGCTTTTACTTTGAAAAGATTCACATTATGATCTACTTCCTGCAGGTCAGAGATCCAGTTACCATAGAAACAAGCAACCAATCAAACACCAGATTTCAGGATGGAAACATTTGTGTTCTGATTCCTGGATCTGGATCTACAAAGGATCTGGGTCTAAGAAGGATCTGGGTCTAAGAAGGATCTGGATCTAAGACAGGATCTGGCTCTGGGTCTCGGGCAGCGGTGCATCATAGGAGGCGGCCTGAGTTGCCCACCTGATGGCCCCGGTTCACCTGATAGGTCAGTCCCACCTCTCCTCCCTCAGAGCCTTCCTCATCGTCCTCCTCGTCATCCTCGTCGTCGTACACGCCGGCTGCCCCCGTGCCGTCTTCACCGTCCTCGTCTATTGACACACAGACGGCCAATCAGAGAGCAGGCAGAAAGATAAAAAGGGGGGGGGGGAGTTGCGCACTGACCTTCGTCGTCAGCCTCTGAGTCGGGCGCCTCGTTGTCCTCCTGGTCGAAGCCGTCCAGGTAGGTGAGATGCGGCAGCAGCTCGAAGACGCTGTCCCTGTAGTCCTCCAGAGACATGATCTCACAGTTGAACAGGTCAAGACTCTGCAGGTTCTTCAGCTGCTGCAGCGCCTCCACTGAGCTCAGGTCCTTGATCTTGTTCCCGCTCAGGTTCAGATACTTCAGGCCGGGACACTTCTGGGACAGCGTCTCCAGGGAGCCCGACAGGTTGTTATCACTCAGCTCCAACTGGGGGGGCACACAGCAGGACAGAGAAGAATAAGAAGAATAAGTGGAGTTACAGTTTGCAAACGCCACCTGCTGGAGACATGAGTGTCTTGCACAAAGATCAGCTCCGCGGGAAGCTCATTATGAGCTCTACTGCTCCTCCTTCTCTGGTCCTCCTCTCTTCACAGCATCCAAACAAATGAACAGCACCCCTGAGCCTTTGGGGCTTCCCCTGCCACCCACCCCTCACCCCCCACCTCCTCACCTTGCGCAGCTTGGGCAGCGAGGGCAGCTTGGCGAGCGAGCTCAGGCCCACGTTGACCATGCTGAGGAACTCCAGCTCCTTGAACTCGTCTGTCAGACCCTCCACTTCACCATCAGCCGAGCGGCTGTTGTCCACCACCAGCTCGGCGATCTGACAAAAGGGAGAAAGGCACAATGTGAAAAATTAAGCACGGGACAACTCACGACTCTGCCGTTCCTAAGGTGTTCAACAGGGGGCAGTGTGTCTGACAGCTTCCTATATTTACAAACCACAAAGAAGCCGTTTTATTTTGACAAGACAGCTGCAGCTGCTCTGTCATTAGTCAGATTTGATATTTAATCTTTTGAACGTGAACCCAACACACCTTTCTGTGTGACGTCACACAGGTAAGCCTAATTTTTTCCTGAAATTCCGTTGACTCGAAGTTACAGCAAATCAGAAAACACTATTTTCCTATGATCATGTTTTTGCCTTCATGTTCCATGTTTATACGGCAGACTGACGGTCTGACGTCATCACGTTGCAGACGTTTCATTCTGCTCATTAAAAAGTTCCAACTGACAGAATGAACAGACGGAGGATGCTGCTGGTGTTGTGTTATTGTTGTGTTATTGTTGTTGACTCAGCGACTGGAGTGCTGTGAGGATGGTTTTATTTCCCTGTGTTCCTTTAAATTCCCACCTTATATAACCAGCAGGGCAGCAGAGGGAGGGGGAGCGGGAGAGGAGGAGCAGGAGAGGAGGAGAGAAGAAGAGCAGCAGGAGCAGGGGGAAGAGGAGGAGAAGGAGGAGGAGGAGGAGCAGGAGGAGGAGGGAGGGGCGGGGCTCCTTCACGGTCACCATCTGTCGGCTTCCCCGATTCATAAAACATGACAGCAGCTTTCAACTGAGCGAGTTATTTAACCGTTTATGTAACACACACACACACACACACACACACACACATACACACACACACACACACACACACACACAATAAAATAACGGGATTAACGCTCCCCTCCGTTACTCGCTTCGCTGCGCGCGCTGCAGTAACGTTTCCCGGTGGATTACCGGCGCAAACGCGGTAAATAACCGCCGCATCGTGAACCAAGAAGTAATCCACCGCCTAATCTACTTTAAAGTAACGGAGTAACGCCTTTTTCCTCACGCTACAACGTCATTAGCCGTCGTTACACAGTAATCTCGTAAGAGTAACGAACCGCACTGTAACACCGTTGACGTTACTGGGTAACGCGGAGCAGTAACGCAGTCCGGGCAGCTCGCTCCGGTACCGGCTCAGAGGTAGAGAGACATCGGCAGGAGGTTTTAAAATGTCCGTCGTTCTGTTGTTGTTGACGTTGTTGTTGTTGACACCGGGCGCCGCACGGTGACCCCGGGCACGGCACACCCACCGCCCGTCACCGACGACTCTGACCCCGGCACCGCTTCTAGCCACCGTCCTGCCCGGGGTCCCGGAGCCGCTCTGAGGCGGCCAGCCGGTTCACGGAGTCCAGGTCGCTCCGTCTGTCCGAATCGATGTCTCGGTCACCGAACGGCGTGAGCCGACCGTCCCAGGCAGTGTAAGCCGCGTATTGCGTCGAATCTAAAGCACGGACGCGGACGTCTGTCACCACAGGGCAAGAGCCGGGCGGCAGCTCACGGTCACACCGGACCGACGCTCCGGGACGAACACACCGGGCGGATCATCCACGAGATAACGGACTCGGGGTGTCGAAGCGCAGGTGTAGGAGGGCGGGCAGCGGACACTCATCACCTCCGGGACTCACTAAAGTGTCGGTCGGTAGGAGCCGCTCACCTCGGCCGGGCTCCGGTTCCGCAGCTCCAGCGTGATTCTCTTCTTCATGTCCATGATGTCCGGCGCGGTGCTCCGGTGGGGCTGTGAGCGGTAAATCGGTCCCGGGGATCAGCGCGCTGCCTGCCTGCTGTGATGGCCGCCGAGTGCCTACTGATCCTCCATGATACCCCGCGCCCTGCCCCCCCCGCCTTTGCTCCGCCCCCCACCACTCACGGTTGGCCGCGCGTCGCCAAGCCGCTGTTGATTGGACAACAGGCAAGTCAATCAGGGTTGATCGGGTATTATCCACAGGCAGGGAGCTTCCAAAGACAGAGGACGGGCCCGCAAAGCTTCTCGGGAGCTGTAGTGTTAAAAGGCTTTAGGAGCAGTAGTTTTACTGTCAAACGGCGACATCGAGCAACATCTGCTCTGTAAACGGGCTAAAAAAAGTGAATGTAATATTTTCATACTGTATGACTCTACTTCCGTCAGTGACGTCACAAGCATCCGGACAGAAAAACAAGAACAAGTCTGAAACTTCCGATGAATAAAATAAAAAGGTAGATTTATCTGTCAAAGGGACAAAAAACACAAGACCGCTTCAAAACGAAAAGTTTATATTGAAGTATCTAGTGGGACCATCATCACCATGTTGCGTTTAAGTACAGTAGAAAAAATACAACTTTATATGTACATAGAAAACGGTTGGCTTCATAGAGTAACAAAAAACGCCAGACAGGGAGACTGCAGCCAGGAGGGGGCGCTGTGGAGCTGTTCAGCTTCATCTCTTCCTAAATCTGCTGCTGCCAGCTGCGGCCTAAAGGGGGCGTCGTTCCCCACTACCATCCAGACTTCAGCTGTTCAGCCTTCAAACAATCTGAGCTGGTTTTCTTTCGGCACCATTTTCAGTTCTTTAAAATTGTAAACTTAACGAATCAACCACCAATGCCGTGGTGACACGCTGCATTCCCATTTGTCAGGACCCTGCTCATGCCGTGATGTCACAGATGCTATAAGTCTGCAAAGTCCTAAACATCAGTGACACTGCTATTCCAAAACAACTCACAACAAAAAACAGGTGGGTCTCAGATAACGCTACATTCAATTAACCTGTGACGGTAGTTTGAGTTTGGCGGGCCACATCTGAGGCAGATCGGAGGCTGCCTGATGTCAGCGGTCCTCAGTGAGCTGACAGATGGTGCAACATGAACCACCTGGTGTCACTGGGAGACCATCCATCATGATGAGCTCCCCACCAATCAGACTGGGAAGCAAAATGGTGTCAAACCAACGCAGTCCAGATTCAGACAAGAACCACAACGCCGTTACAAAAACAACTGGAAGTTACGGTTTGAAACAGGAAGAGCGAGTGAGACTTGGTCGTGACAGTCAGCGGTGGGACCTTAAAAGGAAACAGGAGGTGTCTGCGAGGATTCACCTCCTCCAGTGATTCAGGATCTAAAGTGAGTCACATGACTTCAGCACCTTCAGTTTGCTTCCTGATTCTTGCCGGGAAAAAATCGAAGCCGCCATTTTCAGAAATGTGAGTAAATGGTCCATTTGATGGGTCACTGATATGTGACCTGATGGCCTTCAGTCCCGCAGGATAGCGGTGTGGCTCGGGTCCCCTCAGTCACAGAATTATGTATCATTGAGAAAAGCACAAACCAGTAATAATGCAGTTTGAGCTGAACATTGGCGCCTCCTTTTGTACAAGACTGCGGCACACAGAAAAACTCCGCCCCCTCAGTCCGTCTGTTCAGAAGACACACCTCCTCTGCTCGTTGCTCCCGTTAGGAGCTGACCTCTGTCGTCTCCCCCCCCGCTTCCACAAGCGTTACCTGCCCCTCCTCCCCCTCCATGATGATGCCCCCCTCTTGTAGCACCACCATCTCCCCCTCCTCCTCCACCACTCCGCCAGCTCCCTCCTCCTCATCCTCCTCTCCTCCCACCACCTCCTCGGGGCTGGCAGCAGCGTTGGCGGCGGCGCCGGCAGAGGCGTTGGCACTGTTGGCCTGACTCTGGGCCATGGCCTCCAGCTTCATCCGGTACTCCTCGGCCTCCTGCTCCTTACGCAGCAGCTGTTGCCGATACTCCTGTGCCTTGCGATTGGCCTCCTGCAGCTGCCTCTGCAACAGCTCCTGGAGGAGGTCAGAAAGCATAGGGAGGTCAGATCTTGCATCTCCACCAGGTCCCCACAACTGTGACTCAATCACACTCTCTCTCACACACACACAGGCTCACCGTCTCCCCGGCTTCACTGTGGTTGTTGGCCACGTCCAGTTTCCTTTTCCTGGATGGTGGCAGCTGCGGCTCCTCCGTCACCACCTCCTCCGTCACCGTGTTGGCCGGCACCGCCAGCACTGAACAAACGGATGGAAGTTTAGCGAGCAGCCGCTGCAGACTCTGCCTACCGTGACGTGACAGCTCTGAGCCTTACTCTGCTGTCCGTGCTGCATGGTGACAAAGAACGGCTGCGACATCCCTCCAGCAGTTTGTAAGTTTCCGTGCTGGTCAGTTACTATGGTGATGACCCTCTGCCCACCCTCATTGACCACAGCAGCATGCTGGATGTTGGAGTCCAGAGCGCTGGCAGCCATCGCCTCCTCTGAGTCTCCTGAGGGAGGAAACACCATGCAAAGGTTCAGCAGAGACCACACACACTGAACTACACTGTGCGAGTGCGCGAGTGTGTGTACCTGCGTTGGCTTTGTTGAGCAGGTCAGCCAGGTTGACCACGCCTCCCTGGAGTGCAGGGATCCCCTGGATGATGAACTGAGGCTGGTTGGTCGCCCCACTGGTCTCCACGTTCATGCTCACCTGGTTCATGTTCACCTGGTTCTGCATGCCCTCCTACACACAACACACACGTTAGCGTGCTCCAGTCGGTCTCTAGCCCCGCCCCTCTCAGCCCGAGTCCTACCTGCAGCATCAGCATCAGCTCAGTGTTCTGGATGTCGACGGCGATGTCAAACGGCGTCTTGTCAAACTTGCTGAGTGCGTGCACATCGGCGCCATGTTTGATAAGTGTCTCAGCCACATTGTGATGTCCGTGCTGCGCCGCCCAGTGGAGTGCGGTCATCTTTAGCATGTCCTTGGCGTTGATGTCGGCGCCACTCTGAGACATTTTCACACAAGTCACGCACCAGATGGTGGCTCTTTGCCGACTCTGATATTGGCTGGTTTCAGTCTTCAAACACACATGTACACACTCTCACCCGGACCAGCAGCTCCACGATGACAGAGTGTCCCTCGGCTGCCGCCATGTGTAGAGGAGTCCTGTCAACTTTGGTTCGGGCGTCCCGGCTGACACCCGCTCGCAGGAGGACGTCTGCTGTGGAATAGTGACCATGCTGCGCTGCCAGGTGGAGGGGGGACGTCCCCAGCTTCAGGGGGACAGAGGGTGTGTGAGTACAAAGAGAGTTGTGTGCTTGTTTGCAAATTATGATGGGCACCGGTCTAAACTACTCTCTGCGAGTGGCAGCATCTCACCCAGTCAGTGGTGAACGGCGCTCCGTTGGCCATCAGGTTCCGGACCTCGTCATCCTGACCTTTACGGGCCGCCTCCAGCAGCCGCTTGCCCAGGTCCACCAAAGACATCTGAAAGACAGACACACCCACACACAGGATTGAATATGACTAGAAATGTAATGTTGTAACCCAACAATTCCAAATGTTTTAATGATCACACGTGGTGTTAACAAACAAAAAAAAACAGCATCTCCAATCGACATGCTGTTCAAGTTTATTTGCAGATCCACAATTTACTAAACAACCCAGTGTCATATTGGAACTTTGCCAGAGTGACGAAGTAAAAAACACACAAAAGAAAATTAAAAATAAAAACGTTCACACCGCCTGGTGTTGTTTTGTGTCAGTTATGGGCGTGAACTGAGGGATTTTACTGTAGTTTGACAAGCCAGTGTATGTCCGATAATGGACACCGTATCATTACATGCCATTAACCGAACAGGACGAGGAGCCATTTTACGCGCCTTCACGGGCACAGAGCCGCCATGAGCCGCGTCCCGGCGCCGGTGCACGGCTCCGGGGATGGCGGTGGAGCAGCACCGGGGCGGAAACCGTCAGCAGAGCAGCTGGTTTTCCGGGGGAAGTCACGCCGAAATCTTCTATTTAACACGCAGAGTAAAAAAAACTACTTCCACATCCGGTGAGCGCGCGGCTTCCAGCGGGGAGCGGTGACACCGAACAAACACGGAGGAACCACCGGAAGCACTTCGAGGGAAACCACGAGAGGAACGACTGCGACAACACATCGGGGGCCAAACTGCAGGATCCTCCGGTCCCACCCGGGGGACCGGAGCAGCGGCTCACCGTGCTCGTGTGGGGGCTGCTGGGCCGCTATGCTCCGTCTGCCGGCCGCAGGCTGGGCCTCTCCGGGTGGACGGGCTGTGGGCACTTTGGGCTCTCCGCTCGTGCCAGGAGCTTCTCTACGAAGATTAGCACACTTTACCGGTTTGATGTTCTGCAGTTCCACCGTTTGTTTATGCGGAGTTAACGCGAGGCGGCTGCTGCGCGCCAGGAACAAGGAGAGCGTCTCTTCACAATAAGAGCCTGAACGTACAGTTGTATTTGCAGCTTGCCCCTCGAACGCAGAATAACATTTACTTATTATTATACGATTAAATCAGTAACTAATACGTAATTCTGAGGGCTTTCCCTCTGTCAGTGTTGCTGCCTGTCAGTTAAATACCACCGAATACACCTCACCAAGTTTTATTTTGAAAATCTATAGGATTCGCGTGTCGTTTCTGTCGCAGCGAGCTGTTAGCTTTTACCTCCGCTAGCCTGCAGACGGTCGCTTGGTCGATTAAACCCACTCTCACGTTGTTCCGTCGGACTTTGTCGCGGCTCTCCGCTTCCGGTCGGTTTGAGGCGGGAGGTGCGTGAGCTCTGCCAACAATGGGATGTGGGAAATAAATACTTTTAATGTTGAACGCGAAACAAAGATGGCGGCCTGCTCCACCGGAGGAGGAAGTGGTAGATGGTTAACCTTCCCGTAGGCGGGGCTAGAAGCGCGCGTGCGCTATCGGCCTGACGTCTGTGGTCAGCCTGAGTAAAGCCGTGTGAAACAAGACATTTGGCTTCACATCCTCCGTGTTTCTGTATGCGCGCGTGTGTCTCGACTCTGTGTGAACAGTTTACTGTAGCTCGCATAAAAAAACATGTCTAATAAACAGATCCAGTCCCATTTTTGTTCTTCACAGGCAGTAACATTTGTTGGTTTTTGTTGTGTCACACTGATTTTCCGTCCTGACCAATCAGAGCCCCGCTCTCTGACGCTCTCTTTCTGAGCCACTTCCAGCCTGTGGGGCTACTTGGATGAAGACATATGACATGCTCTTAATAAAAGGAGCAAAGGAGGTGAGAAACAGGTTTTATTGTTACACACAGGTGAACCTTGCTCTCCAACAGCAGCACAAATAAATAAAAAAAATCACTGTGAACAAAATAAAAGGCACAGGAGAAACCAAATAGCTTCAGGATCAGATCTGACCTGGTTCCAGCCTGCAGGGACACTGGTCGTCACCAAAGCTCTGCTCTCTGTCCACCAAGGTAACAAAAGTGGTTCATGGGTCTCAGATTGGCTCCTGCAGGCCAACTCAGAAGAACCAGGTAACATTCGGTGGCACCAGATCAGGTCTGAGCTCAAGGAACACAAAGAAACCCTACGGGGATCCAAGCTGCACTCCAATCACAATCTAGTTCTGATGAGGCCAGCGTGAACACACCAAAACCAGGTTTTCTGATCGGCTCCAGTCACACTTCGGGGGGGGGGGGCGGTCAGAGGTTTCACCGGGACCAGGACCAACTGACCTTGGTGGTCCTGGTCTGGTTGGTCTCAGTCAAGGTCTCAGAGGAGCAGGTTGAGGTCAGCCAGCAGAGCATCAATGTCTGCGATTGGAGCTCTCCAGAAGTTAAAAGAGGAGAACTCTGAGAGCTCCGCCTGCAGGAGGAAACCAGAAAGACAGCAACTAAGCTCGAAAGACCAATAACTGTAAATAACAAGTAATGATAAACGCATCCACAAACAAATGGTAAATGGTGCTTAGTAAAGGAAAGTAGTACACACTCGCTGACAAGTACATAAAGATAAACAACAGAGGGTATCAAAACATTAACACAATAAAGAAGAGAGGGCAGTCCCTAGTCTCACCTCGTCCCCAGGACTCTTCATCTTAAATGGCGTCTCTCTGCTCTTGCTGCTGTTGGTGGGCTGATCGGTCAAACCCAAGTCCTCCAGCTCGGACAAGTCGACCTCTGGGATTGGCTGCCTCCAGAAGAGGAACGAGTCGTATTGGCTGCTTGACTTCTCCATCATGTCGAGGTCTCAAGCTGAAGACAGCACAGGGAAGAGGGGCGGAGCTACAAGATATTCTACCATACTACTTTTTCTGGCAATGTTTCTGGGGTTCAGAGGGTTGGTTCTGGAAGTTAGTTCTGGCCTCTGAGGTTCTGTTTCCAACCTCAGGGTCTGGTTCTGCCTCTGATGTTATTGTTCTGTCATTCAGGGTCTGGTTCTGAGGGTCTGGTTCTATCTCTGGGGCCCCGAGGGTCGGTCCTGAAGGTTAGTTCTGCTCCTGAGGTTCTGGTTCTGAGGATGTGGTTCAGGCCTCTAATGTTCTGGTTTTGTCTCTGAGGGTCTGGTTCTGAAAGTCTGATTCTGTCTCTGAGGTTCTGGTTCTGTCACTTGTGATGCGTCTCTGAGGGTCTGGTACTTTCTCTGAGGGTCTGGACAGTTCCCGGTGTGAAACAGAGCCCGGGTGGGTCCTGAAATAGACCTGCCTCCGGAGTCCTTTTGGTCTTTCTGGGGAGTTTATTTCGGGTCCGTATTTTGGTCCGGGCACCAGGACGCCGCTGCGTCACGCCTCTTGGCGTTTTCTGATCGATTAATCGAGAGCGGTGGATGTTTGAGGCGTTGGCCGGAGTCCGCCGGTAGAAATAAATAAATAGACAAACCGAAATAATGTCGCGGCAAAACCTTAATATATTCAATGTACTTTACATTCTTAAATTCACATCAACGTGATGAGTTTTTGACACGAATGTGCAAAAGATTACCGCATTTACCGGCAAAAACACGAGCTGTAAATCACAAAGAGCGACGGCCGCGGAGCTGCCTGAAAGGCCGTAATGCGTTTGTTGACACATTTTTTGTTTACCTGTTTATGCGCAGTGTCAGAATAAAATTCGCTCCGGGGACGTCCCGTCTTTGTTCCGATGCTTTCTGATGCCGGTGACCTGATGATGATGATGGTGATGATGGTGTCTTCTGCTGCAGGTTCAATCTGCTAGGCGCATGCGTCAAGTTCATCCAAATGATTTACAGAAGCACGTCCGGTCTTATTTTCGAAACAAAAGCTCGAACATCGTCTGCGTGTCACAGTGTTGTAGTTTTATTTTGAAAAACGGAATCAATCCGGTGTTTTCCGGTGATAACTGTTTATGTTCCACTGCTTTGATTCTCTGAGCTTTCAATGACGTTACATGCTCCGTTCATTTTGAAAGAGATCTTCACGTTTTTGTGTGTAACTGGACCTTGTGACCTCTTCCTGTGGACACAATGAAGCGACTCTGTCTGCTGGGCTCTCCTGGTCCGAGCTCTTCCCGCAGGGGGCGCTGTGTGACCGAGCAGGAGGCAAGCAGGGAGCGCCGGCGGAGGTGCGATGAGGAGCGGGATTTCCTGGTTGGAGCCACACCTCAGAGCTCCGACACGGAGCCCGGACTCTGCTCCTGCCGCCCGCTGCCGCTCCGAGGTGAGTCTCCTTTCTCCTTCGATCCTCCGCTACTCCTGCAAGAGGAGAGCTGCTCCGGGGCTCCTTCTCCCGCCGAAGCCCACCCGGTTCTCCTCGACGCTCCGACCAGAGGCGGCAGGAGCGTCAGCTGTCTCAGCGGCCCGGTGGAACAGTGGTTTGCTCGGTCTCTGCGGGCCGCTGGTCAGAGCGGGGAGACGGGAACGCGGTGTGCGCTCTGTGACGCCCCCTGTCGCTCACTGTCAGGCTTACAGCCCAACGCAACAGTCTTGTCTCACCCCACAGTTGTGGGGGACAAGGGATCACCTGCACCTACTGGAGACACAAAGTCTGCTCTGTGTGACGACCAAAAGTTCTGAATCAAGTTTTAATGTGGAAACAGGAAAAGATTCACCTTAATCTTCCTGTTTTATGTCTTCTAACATGGTTCTAATGTGGCTCTAACCTGGTTCTCAGAGCTAAAAACATTTAAGACAATGAAGTCACAGTTTAGTTTGAACTTTGGGTGTTTTCTTTCTTCCCCTGCAGGTCAAAGGTGACACTGCAGCTCAGAAGTCACAGTTTGGATTTTACGTGGACTCTCTGGATTTTTCGTGGCTTTTTCTGTGAGGATCTGCCGCTGGAGATCCGATCTGGTGGATCAGCTCTCGGTGGAACTGTCCTCCAGTGGGACTCCGGCCGCTGGTCTGGATGTCCCACCACGGTCCTCTGACTGCAGCGCCTCCTCCTGCCTGCAGGGCGGCAGCACAGAGCGGCAACCGGCCGCTGGACAGGCGAAGTGCTGCCATGAGTGACTTTTGGCACAAAATGGGCTGCTGTGTGATGGCCAAACCACCGCCTGTAAGAAGGCACACACACACACACACACACACACACACACACACACACACACACACACACACACACACACACACACTGTTGCTGCTTGCTCCTCGATTTCATCTTTGATTACCTTATCACCTCTCTGACCTGCTGACCTTTGACCTCAGGGTGTTTTCACCTGCTGTACAACTTTTCTGAAAGCTGCTTGGAACAGAATCACTTGCCTGTGTGTGTGTGTGTGTGTGTGTGTGTGTGTGTGTGTGTGTGTGTGTGTGTGTGTGTGTGTGTGTGTGTGT
>JASSRZ010000053.1:20399341-20430318 GCA_032164315.1 Malacoctenus gilli | reverse complement strand
ATATATTAGGGCTGGGCAAGTTAATGGATTATTTTTGCATTAACCCATCAATCTATTAAAGCAGATAATTTTTTTTAAATCACCGTTAGCGCAAATCATTCACATGCTTTTATTTTGGAAACGTCTCTTGCTGGTGACTGCTGAGCCATAAAGAAAGAGAAAGCAGAAGTAAACAGAACAAGCATCGGAAAGAAGGGTGATGCTACAGAACTCTTACATCGTCATTTTCATTCCAAAGTATTTTCAGATGGTGGATTTGACAGAAATGAAGTGGTTTGTAGCCACTGCCAAGCTGAATATTCTTATCACAGGTGTACTTCCAGTCTAAAATATCACCTTAATGTGAAGCACACTGTTGATATGAGCAAACCGTTTAACGAAGCAGAGAGTGGAGCGAGATTTTGGCAGACTATGTTAAATGCAGCATGTGGGAGAAGTCTAGATAAACAAAGCAACAGAAGCTAAAAAACACCATTGCGAAGTGTCGAGCTGCAGACCACCATTGTAGTCCCTTGTAGTGATGAGTGAGTCATGAACTCGTAATTCAAAACTTGTGAGTCACTTTACTGGCTCGGGACTCACAAGTCATCATCTCCATTAACTTGTTCACTGACTCATTCATGCTCCAGCTGCTAAAAAGAGAACAGACAACATTTCATTGCTAAGAGGCTGCTCTTCTAACTACAGTTGTATAAATATATACATTTATTGACTGTATGAGTCCTGTGGAAATCATAGAAACTGTATTTTTTTAAAAATCCACATCTTCCTGCACAGTGTGACACTGTGCCTGGTAACCCTGCAAAAGGGTGGGTGGGGGTGGGGGGTGGGGGTTGACGGTATAGTACCTGAGCTGAAAGTCAGCTTTAGTAGTCTGACTGTCAGCAGATAGAGAAATTATCTAATGCACACGTTGTGTTTGTTTACATAATGACATAATGATACATTTTTTAACATTAAATATTAACAAATTTCCCCCTGAGTTTAATAAAGTCAGATCATTTACTGAAAAAGATTCAGTAGGGGGAGGGAGGACACAAGGAGAACAATGGCTAATGCTGTCAGTCTGAGGTTTCTTTACACTTTAGGGTATGAGTTCGTAGTGGTGAATATACCCATTAGATTGATTGTTTTCACCTTGTTTCAACTTTTTTTTAATATTAGGAGGGATAAAAGAAAGAAATGGAAGGAAATTATCAAAAGCCAAACCCACTTTTTAGGTTGATCATTGTGTTTTTAATTTATCAATTTTCAATGCGTGATATCATTACTATCCGTCAAACTGTAAGATCACTTGATAAATCCTGAGTAAACAGAGAAAACAACTGCAGACAATAATTCTTTGTTTAACCACCAAATGAAAAACAAAAACATGCTCAACTAGTCTGTCGGAGAGCAGGACTCCAGATTTCTCTTCATTCTTCCTCATCACAGACAGTTTCAGTTTTCATATATATGGGTCACACTTGTAGGCACTTTCCGGTTAAAGGGGGATACAGCCACACTGTCCATCAGCTGAAAACACAGCAGCAAACAGTCACGCAGTAATATATTTGTTATTAATCCATTGCAGGGGGCACATCTTCACTCGTGCTGTTCTATGAGGTATAGTTTTCTAAAGGAGTGAGGAATTATTAATTGATGTTTCAAGGCGTACTGTTTAGCAAAAGAAGTCAAAATTCTATCATTCTGATCACACGTGATCACAAATAATCTGGTCACACAGTCAACAGTTGTCATTTGTTTTCAGCATCAGGTTTCCCACCACATTTGCCACTGACAAAACCTCCAACTTTGTTTCCCAACCTCATGAGCTGAAATATGGTCTTCCGGCAATCCTCAATACTTTGTAAGTATTGAGACCCGGGGAGTCAAATCCCGATGAAACACCTTTCTTGTTAAAAGGGAAAAAATTGAAAAGCTGTCTGTCCTGCGCCTCCAGAGAAACTGATGCCTTGTTCACCTTCATCTGGCAGGGATATGGGCTCTCGAAGACCACCCTGAACACCCTGTCCTGCAGAAAATCCAGCCGAATGGTTTTGTACTTGGATGGTACGTTTGTGTCCACCTGTGGTCCAAACTGCTGCATTACCAGCACTCCATCTGAATCGATCTTGATCTCATAGAAAGTCATGTTCCTGTAAGTGAAGAAGCCTACATATGGCTCAGGGTCAGGTGGTGGTCTGAGTGTCCGCCGAGCTTCCCTGAAAGCGCTCTCCACTGCGGGGATGAGGTGGTTATAGGCCTGGGTAATAAGGTCCGCGCCCGCAGGCCGAACTCCAGCCATGAGGACCACAATTCCAAGCTTAATCCGGGGCACCAAAGAGAGGGTGGCTGAGAAGCCATCCAGATCACCATCCTTCCTCACCACATCGTAGCCAAACTGCTCGTTGATCTCCCACGGTGTGCCCGTGGAGTTGGCAAAGTAGCTATTGTGGCATCGCATGACTGGGATGAGCATGGTGTTGAGGGTATCTTGGCGAAGAAAGGTCCCACCATACACACCCAGAAGAGCCATCATGAGTTTGGCCATGTCAGCTGTTGTGGAATACATCTGACCTGCCGGCCGGTACCAGCCCAGGTCGTACAGCGGAGCCGGCTGGCCATTTTTGTACACGCCCACGGCCATCCGCCGCTGAATGGCCGCAGTCATATCAAAACCAGTGTCTTCCATGCTGAGCCGCTCAAGAAAGTTGTTGGAAACCCATCTCTCGTAGTCAGAGCCAGTCACCTTCTGGGCCAAGACGTTGGCCAATAATGAAAAAGCAACGTTGCTATAGTGGCATCTGGGAAAAGAAAAGACAATTAATTCTCATCAGTGTTTGAAAGCTCTGAAAAAAAGCTCTGTCATTGAATACAAAACCCTACTTTGAGGTCAAAAAAATGGGTCAAAATATGTCACATTGAAGAAGCACCCACCTAAATGAAGCATTATCTGAAATTGTGAAAGCTCTAATATTGCTTTGATTCAAAAGAGTCAAAAACAGAACAGTACATGAGGTGGAAAAAACAGTCTTACTTGGTGCCTGGATCAGCCACAAGCACATCATCCTGTAACAAATTAAGGGCTGCTTGTGTGTCTCCGCTCCAAAGAAGATTAGTCGACCTTAATCTTCTGGGCAACCCTGTGAAAATGTGGAACCTTAATCAGAGAAACAAGTCGCTTCATCAACAGGGGCCACTTTGACACACTTCCTGGCCACTGAAACAGTTCGATTGAGGAACTGAACCAGGTCGAGTTGTTGGTTGAGTTGTACCAAATTTTCTGCGCTGAAGATTCATTGTTGAACATTGTAGCAGGTGACCTGGTTTTGGCCACGTTCAGATAAGCAGAATTGGTCAAAGAGGATACTCTCAGGAAACTCACTGTTGCTACGGTAACTTGTACACTTTTATTGTTGTTGATATCAGTGTATCTCAGGCATATACTAGAAATGTGCTGCTTGACTCTCGATGCCAAATGCATGGAGCAACTGTCACATAGAAACACTGACCCCAAACTGTCAGGCCAGCTGCGTTCTCTCACACCAAACAAAGGTTTTTGCATGGTTGCCAGATTCATTGTACCTGATAAAGGTGTTTTATCATATGTAAACAGGCACAAGCATTGCCTTCCCCTTTTGTTGCTTGGTTATTACAACTTGACAAATCCTGTCCTAAAAGTAGAAATAAAACTGTCGTGGGATGGCACCTCATTTGAGACTGCACCCATTTATGGGGGTATTTGGTGCAGTGGAACGACATGTTGGCCTGCTGCATCAACCTGGGGCTGAGGTCAGTGCTGTCTGTGCAAGCAATCTAAAGCAGGTGCTTCCTTATGTTAATCTCTAATCTTCACTTTGGCAGCACAGGGGTGATTAGCTCTATTCCTGAACACAGCTCTGTGTAAACTCCTTTTCCATGTCTTTGAGACCAAGTTACCTAAGGCACTCCTAAGGATGGCCGTCACATGTTTCCTACAGCAAGTCCATGTGTCAGAGTTGACTTTTGCCTCGGACCAATTTTTTGTTGTGTGCTTTCTTGGCACACTGCTGCAAAGTCATCTGAATTGCTTAAATATTTCAAAGTGTTTTGAAAACAGTAGTACTTAGTAATACCTATTTAACATTTTTCAGACAGGAAAAATGCTAAATGCCTCAATAAATAGGCATTTTTCAGACAGGAAAAAAAGAATGGTATTTAAGGCCTATCACTCAAATAAAATCTTGTTGAGTTGTTTCTGTGATTGGATGAAGTGCGTCCTGTGGCCACTGCAGTGATTGGCATCAGATTGAGGGGTTTTGTAAAAAGAAGCTGTCCAATTACCAGAGAGTTGACTGGCCATCCTGCGCAGGGTGAGAGCAGGTGAGCGACTCCTGAGGGCCCTCACCGATGATGATGATGATGAGGAGGAGGAGGAGGAGGAGGAGGATCTCCCACTTTTCCCCAGTGGATTCTTGATGGTGAAATTCTCTGCATACTTCTCCAGTGGGTCATCCAGAGAGTCCACTAGGCCATCCTCCCACAGTTTGTACAGCATCAGCGTGGGAAAGAGCTTTGACAGGCTTGCAATTCTGTGCAAAGAACAATAGAATCAAGACTTTGCTTTGGTTTATTCTTGTACTGATTTTTTTTCTTCAAGTAAACACCTAAAATCGCAACTTCTGCAGCATTATAATCAAACTTGTGAGTTTAAATACAGCCTTGCTATGAAGGTATACTCTTAACCACTATTCTTAAACAGTCGGTTTTTACTGAGTGTTTCTTACACAACAAAGCAAAGCTCACCTGTACACTGTGTATTCATTGGGTGCAGATGAAAGGGGGTCACTTATGTTCCTTTTGCCAAAGTTTCCATTCCACAGAACAGAGTCGTTCAAAACCACAATGGCAGATATTGCTGGTAGTCTGGTGTTGTGAATGCTTGACCTCAGGAGTACATCGATCTGTCAGGGGACCCTCCTCGTTAATGCAGCACTCAAATGATAGTGGTTCATTTATACTTGCTTCAGTGAAAACCTTGCTTACCTTTTCTAAGGCCACTCTCAATGACGTGATGGGATGTTTAAGGGACACTGGTTCAGGGAAGCGTGGGCACATCTCCGTCACCACTTGTTGTTGAGCCTCTTCTGTTAAAAAAAAGAGGCAGAAGTCAGGCATTATTCTCTCCATTCACCAAACAAGCAGTTCTGTGTGTTCATGTGTGAGGCTGTTCTGAAAAGTTTCAGGTGTACGATGGTTGAAAACTGTTTACGTACAAACAAACTTGCATTGAGACCCAGAGGTAATAATGACTGTGTCTTCAGAGAACATGGCTGTTGATGTGGCGGTGCAGAGGTTGACACTGTCACTGGAGGCATTCCTGGGAAGGACCTGATCTCTGTTTGGCGCTTCTGGCTCTTTCACTTGGAAAATGCACTCCAGCCCAAATCAGGCCGTTCGTTACTTCCGTACATATTTTTAATGATATTCCTTTTAATCTAGTTTGAAAACCTGGGGTTTTGGATCATTAATTTTGGTGTTTCAAATATTTAGGGGACTTTTTTTGCTCAACTTCAGTCCCTCTTAAAGGATGACACAGCAATATTAAATACTTGAGATTAACATGTCTAGCATCGGTGCCTCTGTTCACTTCTTATAAAACTTGAAATTCAACTTTACATAAAGTATGTAGTGTGTCAGATATGTAGTGAGCCGACGGCAAAATTTTACAAAGTTCAGCTTCTACCACACCAGACATCAACTTTTCACCTCTTTTGTTGCCTTTCTCAGTAGACACATGGACAGTGAACGCAACAGCTCCTGCTGTAATTTAAGTCTGCTTTAACAGGAACACTAATCCCACTTACATTATTTTCAACGTTGTGTAATCCTGCTGCAGCTCCTGCAAAGGACCAATTCTGACAAAAAATACAACCAAAGTCTACAGCCATAAAAAGTATCTACATGGGTTAAAAGCTGTTCTTTAGCAGTCATTTACCTGTCTTTAGCTTTGGCATCCTGTACTGCCACACAAAGCAGCCAGTCATGACCACAGAGAGAAGGAAGAAGACAACCATGCCCAGCATGGTCCATTTTACCTTCATCTTGATGGGAACTTGTTGTTTGTGGCAAATCTGAAAAAAACATGAAAAAAAGATTCATTTCCATCACAAAAAAACAAACAAAACTTTGTACTCTGATGTTTGCAAACCGAAATTAAGATCAACACTATCTTAATCTTATGCTGACATAAACTTTGGTTATCTTACCAAAAGAATGGAGTGAGCCTTTGTCAGATGTCTGTCATCGTCACTGGAGCGTTCCACATTCCCAGAGTGCAGGAAACCCCACTGCACTGCTCGTGAGCATTCCCCAGCCACGGACTGCCACAGGCATGTAATCCTTTGCTGTGATCCCTGGCTCCAGATACACTGCTGACTCTCTTCCCACTATGCTGTGACATCATAATCTGCATGGAGCTTTAACTATATGGCCCAATGAAAGGAGGGTTTCAGATCTGAAACCTGTCCTGCACTCGTCCTCATAATGAATCTTGCTAAAAAGAAACTCTACCACTCCAAGATCCAAGGGCTTCTGTCAATAAAAAAAACCTCTGCATGAAGCACTGAGAGAAGAAACCGCACTTGTTTGCTCATCTTGCATTGGACCTGTCAGTTACCAGCAGCAGATGATGTCACTGTGGAATCCAAGCAGTCCTCCCTGAGAGGCAATCCACAACTTAGTCACTCCTCCCCTGCAACCTGACAGTGAAGGAAGAGCTAAATGCTTTGCCAACTGTGGATGAGCTCAGCAAAAGCACACAGACTCCAACTTTGGTGGCACCTCCATGCTGAGCCCACTGCAAAAGTCTCTCTGCTGACCTACCCACAGAGCCTTAAAGCCTGGAACATCCCAAGTCACATCATGGATGTACAGCTTTCGGATTCACTGTGGTTCAGCTCAGAAGACCGTTGCATTCATAGACCTGACACAAGCATTTGATTTGCTCATCAATGTCACTTGGCTTTGGAGACCTAGAAAGTCATCATCCACAAACTGTTCTATGTGAACAATGAAGTTCAAGTACAGCACAAAATACCACTGGCCTGAAAAAAACCCCCAGATAAACAACTCATCATTATGATGAAGCAGTTCAGCTTCTCTCCATCCACTAATGTGCTCTTGGAGTGGAAGAATGCTTTGAAAATCCCTGACCTCGAATGGTCGCTTTTGCTGGGCCAAAGGCTCCTCAGCAAACTGGGGCATGTCAGGAGGCTGGACCCTCACAAAGGTGCCAGGAGAGCAGGGGACACCCAAGCAAAGCATTGGCCTAAAAGGGAGTGCGACAAAAGGGAAGAAGTTCAGGTCAGATTGATAACCAGCCTTGAGAAATGTTGATTAGGCAGGAACCTTAGTGTGACAAATGGAGGCTGGATTGAGTCTTGTGGGAGATGGAGTGAGGTGTGTGGCAGAAGGATTTACAACTGTATAACCCCCCCCCTCCACATCCAAAAAATTGTGTTGATGTGCACTTCATCAAGTTGCCACATTGTGGAGGTGTTACAGCAGATGTGCATGAAGCACCTGTGGACTTGTTTGTACTTTTGTCAGAATTGGTCCTTTGCAGGATCAAAAAGGGCAAAAAAAGAAAAGAAAAAAGAAGCAGACTGAAGCCAAAAACTGTACGAATATTTTTAGATTAAAAAAGTAAAACATCTCAAAAACCTTCCTCTAAAACTCTCTTTACACCTTCTCGCATATGTTTGAGTGATTCTATGGAAAAAGACACAATAAACCATGACGTTGAAGGCTAAAGACTTTCTCTTTCTCTTTTTATTGTTTCTATTTGACATTGCAGTAAGAAATTATTGTGATACCTAAAAACATTATATAATAAAATGGAAGCCTCAATCACTGAAACATTTGTAGTGTATTCAGTGGGCTGATGTAGGCTAGAACTTTGACTGTTACATGAAGTCTTAAGAAGAGGACTTTCAGAAAACAGATATGATTTTGTGTTTGTTGTGATGTGTGTAAGCAATTTGCCATCCTTGCATCAGGAGTAATGTTGTTGTTTTCTGTGTTGAACTGTTGAAGTGCATATTCAGCTCAACAAGATCCTTTTAGGAAAACTGTTTTTTGGTTTATCTCAATATTTTCGATCCAAAATACACTGTCTGTGATCAGTGTGACGGTACAATGATTTACTCTGTATATAAAAAGCAGCATCATTGCTATGACTTTTAGTCACATGAACAGAGGGCTTTTAAAAGTGGTAAAAACAAGCAGCATGTTATTCATTAGCTCCCCACAAACGCTGTATTTATTGAAAATAATTGCTGGTCTGTGGGTGAATTTGTGGAAATTGATGCTCAACTTAACACTGACGCGACAGTCGTGGAGCCCTGGGAAAGGTTGGGGCCGCCCCTGTCAGGGGACGAGTCGGGATTAAAATCATTACCAACAGCAGCCGGTGCTGCGATTGGATGTCGCGCTTTCCCCCCTGAAACCTGTCTTGCACCAGTCTGGCTGCCTCGACGTTGCGCTTCCACTTGTCGGTTGGCCTTTTTGGGCAAAGTGTTCGCTCGGTTGTTGTTTTTTCCTCCATTGCGACGTTTATCTCTCACTCTCTAACCCGGCGTTTTTGGCCGACCGGCCACGACCCAAGATGAGGACAGGTGTTGGTGTTATCGGAGCGGGTGGACCTGCGCGCTGCGGGCGCCGTGGCCTTAGCGCCGGGAGAAGCTAACCGCTCCACCGGCACCAGACGCCCTCGGAGTGTTCGGGCCACGCGAGTCGCATCATGCGACAGCGTTTCGAAGGGAACACGCGCACGGGGTCGTCTTCGACGTGACTGGAGCGACACAAAAAAGAGATGCCGGGCAGCGGGTGGGGGACGGAGGACGGGGCAGCCTCGGACGGCGTCTGCAGGTGTCCGCCGGGTCCACGTAAAGACGGCGCCGCACGACGCTTCCTTGGGACATGCTCCCGCTGCCTCTGAGTCCAAAGCACCGGAGCATCGCGGCAGACGCAGCAGCGGCGGCAGCCCTCCTCTGGCGGCCGACCCACCGCATCGTGAGCGCTCACCGGTGATTTCAAGAGGACGCTGAAACATGAAATGCACAGGAAACGGGAGGACCCGCGGCTGTGGCTCCGTCTAACCCTTTGTCTTGTGAATGAGCGGACGAGCGACTGGAGCTCCACAGGCGCTTTTATCTCCCGTGACAACAGCCGGACGGAGACGCTGTGACTCTGCTCTCATGTACACTGCAACGGTAGTCTGTCTGTTTGGGGACGGGGCAGCTCGCAGCAGGTAAGCGGTTCAGAACCATCGTTCCGTAATGCCTCCGGGTCCCACAGTCTGCTCATCGTCGTGCCGTGATTGCCCGCATTACGTTGTTTTACCAGGATCAGCCCCTGCTGGCGTGAGAGTGGAGCCTGGGTGGGCCCGGCCGACCGCAGCCCACCGAGACTCGTCTGCCGTGTGTCGCCGACGGTCGCCTGTAATCATGGTCACCACGGCTTTCCTAGCGCCTGCAGTTGTGTTTCTTGTGTTACGAGTGTAAATGATAGACATTTGCAGCAGTCATCGGGCCTCATCAGCGTGAGAATTGCGGCTGGCAGGTGACGAGAGAACATAGCGCCACCTTCTGAGGGATCACGGGCTGCTCGGATGAATGTTTGTGCTCCATCCACTGTCGGTAGTTCGCTGCTGCAGCGTTTGGTTCCCATGTCCTCATCAGACCCGTGGGCTCTCGCTGAAGAGGCCCCGATAATGTTGAGGGGGGGGGGGCACTGTCAAAGAGACCTCTTGGATCCATGTCGTCTAGTGAGCTCTGTCGCCTCCTCCTCCCACCAATTGAAAGTTGCTGTTGCTACCCAGTTCCTGACAACAGCTGTGCCCTCCCTCACCAACCAACTTCCAGCCTTGCGAAGCCCCTCCTTCAAGACACTTGTCCTCTCTCAGCTCCCCCACAAGCCTGGAGGAAGTGGTGGTTGCAACTCTACAACAGCTGGATCGTTTTTGGGGAATTTGATTTGATTCTGAATGCTTATTGTGCTCTTATGATCACTCAATTGAATAAAAATGTGAGTGAAGACCTACAAATTGGTTTGGAGGGGGTTTTGTGTATAGAATTCTACACAACTTCTGTAGAAAATTGGCTGGGGTATGAATGAGTCCTGTGGCTGCTTTCCCGCCTGGGGAGTCGGTCCACTCAGTTCAGGGTGTTTTGACGTCCTTCAGATCCTTGTTTTGTTTGGTTCACATTCACACAGCACCTCTTGAAAGTGGATCCAACTGCCAGGACCACATAAACATTTTGAACTGCTGCCTGGTGTTCTGATAAAAGTGAGCAGCACTCACCCAGTATGGAAGAAGAAAACGTCGCTTCACATGAGTTGAAAAAAATTACATCTTGACTGTCAAGTTCCGCAGGTCATTTTGAGACTGAGACCTTTAGTCCGACTTGTGCTGGCATGAATACGGTGTGTACACTCCCAGCCACATCATTACACTCAACCATTTACTTTTAAAATGTTGCTGGCTGTAAGAAAGGGAGTGATTTCTTTTTGCTCATGACTGAGGTGATAGATAGTGATGGGGTGAGAAGCATCATATCTGATATTTCATTCACCCCACTCACATGTACCAAAAGGGAATACATCTTTTGAACACCTCTCATTGTGCTGCTCTCTACACTAACAACCACCATCATCTCAGTAAACATAAATGAATCTGTCTGACACTATCAAGACTTGCAGAGTCATACATTTTTTTGAGAAGAATTCATGGGAGGGGCTCCTTGGGGGGCCATTCCATCGCTGAAGTGTTTAGCAAAGGTGATATTTGAGCAAGGTTGCTTGCTAAAATATCAGTAAGTGGGGAAGGACACAACATCACATGTCATGGGAAGCATACCAAGCTAATGGTTATTTCACGAAACTCGCTATTAACTCACTGTTGAGGCAAACCTCTCAGTTGGGTAAACCTGTAGCTAAGTTCTAAGAACCTAACCCTAACCCTGGCATTTACTGATTATTCTTTTAAAGCTGTAATCAGCCAAATAAATTGCCTGGCTGACTAAACTGGCAAGGTCCTCAACTTTCACACAGAATGGGAATGTCACCACCCCCCACCCCCCAAAAGAAGTGTTATTTTATGGCTGCTCCATTGTCTCTGAGACTCAGTCATTTGCTAATATGTTGAAAAATTGGATCCACATGTTCATTAAGACATTATAGAAAGAAACGCCGTCCAGCTGAACCTCTAATTGGGCGATACAAAAGGATGATGAGCCTTAATGTAACGAAACTTCACTATGGAACAGCCTCCAGTTTTGTGTAGGGAGCCTGTTAGTAGGGTCCAATCCCACTGGGAGTACCTCTGGGCAATGTCATGGCTTCATTATGAAAAACTTTCTTGGAGCATCTAAACTGCCTGGAGTGGAACTGAAATGAGGACAGAATTAGTTCATTTGAAGTTCATTACTGACTTCAGATGTTGTCAGAATTACTTTACGCTGAAGTGTCTCAGGCCAGTCACAAACTCGCACATTGACATTGAGAACTGAACTGCATCCATTTGACTACCGTGCTCCTGCACAGCTCTGCCATTTGCTCATGAGTTGGTGAGGAGCGCCACTCTGGTGGTAACACAGGGTGCCTGAAGCCTTCTCTCCAACAATGCTTGTCTGCCAGGGCGAAGCGTTATCTCCACCATGTACTGTCCCTGCAGTGAGCCCAGTGGAGGCATTTTTATGGATTGGAGATGCATGAGCACTGCTGGTTTGTCCTCTCACTGTCTGTGATGGCACATTGAACTCTGCCAAGTCTTGTGCCATCCTCCAAACCCACACGCTTCTTTCTGCTCATGCACTGTTCCTCCGTGATCACAACTGGAGTATCCAGGTCCAGTTGCCAACTGAATCCAAAGGAGAAATGAGCTCCATTGAAAATATGTGATGGTTCACTCCAGACTGCAAGTCCACTGTACATCAAACATGTCTCGACCCTTTGTTTTTTCTCTATTGCGCATTCTATCGTCTCTGGTTTAGGTGGTGTACTTCATGTGTTAAGTCACGATCACAGCGTGTGGTAACACAACGGGAGACAAGACCCATGGTTCATCTATAATGTTTGTTGCAAAAAGTCGGTCATCTTCAAACTTGGAAGTAAATCATATAAGAATAACTGGCAAATTAGTTGGTGAGTGCTGATGGTAATTCATGAGATGATCATACTGTAGCCAGCACTGTTCCGTCAGGACCAAACCCTTGTTTCAAAATAACTCAAGATTTGCTCTTCAGCATGACAAAAATCAGACTGATATTGTCACAATAAACATTTTGTGCCTGACTTGATTCTTTGTGGAGATATGCGTGGCCAATACCCACAAAACTTGATTTTCAATGTCATTCTTGTTTTCAGGTTCATGCGAAAGAATGCATAGTGAAGAAATACACACCTACCAGATGACCTTGTTCAGCATGGGGCGATGTGGATTGGGCTGTTCCAGTTTTTACTGAGCCGGAGAACGAACGCAACCACGAGGACCCAGGATCCCCGAGGTGGAGGCGACAGTGGAGGAGCAGTGGCGACGGTGTCTGAGGAACAGGTGGAATGGGTGGGGGGACACTCGGGATGGCGAATGGCAATGAGAGTAGCGAAGGGTCTGAGGGACCCATGGCGGCGCTGGTGGCTGCCGCAGGAGGCATGGTAGCGGAGAGTTCTTCCTCAGCTGTTTCTACGTACATTAAACTGGGGCTGCTGGGCCTCATCATTTGCATCAGCCTGGTGGGGAACCTGGTGGTGTCCCTCCTTGTGCTGCGGGACCGGGCTCTGCACAAAGCACCGTACTACTTTCTGTTGGACCTGTCGATGGCGGACACCATTCGCTCAGCCATCTGCTTCCCCTTTGTGCTTGTGTCGATAAAGAATGGCTCAGCCTGGACCTACAGCGTGCTGAGCTGCAAAGTGGTTGCCTTCATGGCAGTGCTCTTCTGCTTCCACGCCGCCTTTATGCTCTTCTGTATCAGTGTGACGCGCTACATGGCCATTGCCCACCACCGTTTTTACTCGAAGCGCATGACGTTCTGGACATGCGTTGCGGTGGTGTGCATGGTCTGGACACTGTCTGTGGCGATGGCTTTCCCGCCCGTTTTTGATGTGGGAACCTACAAATTTATTCGGGAGGAGGACCAGTGCATTTTTGAGCACCGCTACTTCAAGGCTAACGACACGCTGGGTTTCATGCTCATGCTGGCCGTGCTCATTCTCGCCACTCACGTTGTCTACATGAAACTGCTCCTCTTTGAGTACAAGCACCGCAAGATGAAACCCGTCCAGATGGTCCCGGCAATCAGTCAGAACTGGACTTTCCACGGGCCGGGGGCCACGGGGCAAGCGGCCGCGAACTGGATAGCGGGCTTCGGCCGGGGCCCGATGCCGCCCACTCTGCTGGGAATCCGGCAGAACTTGCACAACCAGAACCGGCGACTGCTGGGCATGGAGGAGTTCAAGGCGGAGAAGCAGCTCGGCAGGATGTTTTATGTGATCACTCTGCTGTTTCTGGTGCTCTGGTCGCCCTACATTGTGGCGTGCTACTGGAGGGTGTTTGTCAAGGCTTGCACAATACCACATCGGTACCTTTCAACCACGGTGTGGATGAGTTTTGCCCAAGCCGGGGTCAACCCAATCGTCTGTTTCTTCTTCAACAAGGACTTGAAGAAAGGGCTCTTTTCCCACCTACCAGCCTGTTGCAGGACTAAACCTCATCAGCCGCGAGAGCCTTATTGTGTTATGTAATATTGTAATGGTGCAAAGATGGAAAACAATTAAAAGGGTGAGCCAGACAATGTATTTTAAATTTTGTGGTCTGCTAGGAGTCTGGTGGCAGTGAATGTAACGCAAGGTACAGGTAAGCAGAGGGTGTGGTGAACGTAACAGTGGTTAAGAAAGGACAGAGGCCTACTTCTCTTTACTGACCCCTTTTTTAACTCAAAAAATCAAAGGCATACATGGAGCCAGAGACTCACGAGTGGTTTTAGTGAAATAAAATGGCAACACAAGCATTTATTATTGTGATTTCTGTGGAAATGAATCCAGTCAAAAAATACCAATCGATGAACCAACCAGGCACGACGTGAGTTTCTCCAGTGGGAGTTTCATGCTCACTGTTACAAATGATCAAGACAAGGAACAATTAAATCGAGCAAAGAAGGCGCTTAGGTTAAGGTTTATCAACATAACATACAGAACATGATTTTTTATTTTTTACAACAATGTCGACAAAAGATGCAGCAATGATCTCTCCAAATTAAAATCAGGCAGGTTTCTACCGTTATTTTATTGACATGTTCTCCATAAAACACAATCATAGATTTCTTGCCAACATGATCACATACATGACAGTTTCTGGCAGTGTTGATGGAGACACTGAATTACTCACCCCTTAGTGCATGTACATAACATACGCTGATCTGTTAGTAAGGCACAGTCTGTTCAGGGTGTTTGTCATTAGCATTTCCCAAATCTCCTAAAAACCAAACAAAACGTGAGGAATGTCTGCTAACCAATCAACTTCCCATGTGGAGTGTGATTACTATATTCAAAAGTGTTGGCACAGTGTTCACCACATTCAAAGAAGAGGCCCAAACTGGCTCAGTCTTTGCCGTTGATGCTGCAGCACTGAGATGCATCTCCTCTGGCTGACTTTGATTTTATCATTGAAAAGTTCAAATTCTGTCGCCTACCTCTGCTTCCGTTTGCAGCTCAGTCTGTCATCATTTTCCCCACAGTGTCATCTGATCATTAAATCAAGTCCCCCTCCCTCAAGTTCTTTTTAGTTTTTTTTCTAGCTGCAATGTTTTGGAAATGTTTCACTACTTCCTCCACCAACACTCCATTTTACATGGAAGTCTTCACTCACAGGTACCAGTACTTGGCTCACCATGTCGTCTTTATAGACAGATGCTATTACACACACAAAGCCCTCATTACAAATAGTGGGTTTTGGATATGTTGTTATTTTTTGGGATTTTGAGTTCATTTTCCACTTAATCCTCACACAATGAGAGCGCAATCCCTCTGTGTAGAAATTGAAGTCAGCGCGTATTATCAGGAATTTAGAGATCAATCCCTCGGTCTCCTTTCTGAAGGACTTGAGCTCAGCCAATATGAAAATCGCAAAAAATCAAGCGTGACTATATGTCCTGCGATTAAAAGAAGTGGCATTTTGGTTGAATGTATGTCAACGCCTCCATTGTCAAGAAATTTTACACTGCAGCTGAGTCCTATGAGTTGGGCACCAGTAACGTACTGACCTGTTCCCAGTAACATTCACAGTAACCAGTGGTGGATGTCCCCAGCACTTTCCATTGATCCTGTGAAGCAGCAGGAGTTCAAGGTGTGGAGAGTCAGCTGTGACCTTTCAGTCCTTTGTTTAGGCCAATGATGGAGCACCCAAAGGGACAAGAACAAAACGGCAGCATTTATTCGAGCTATGACGTTAGATCGTCTGTCATTCGTTCTTTGGCTCACAGCCTGCTTAAATTCTAAGTGAAATTAGGTGAAAACTACATGCGGAAAACATTTTTCTTTGGAAGAGAAGATTTCAACATCCTGTATAATTTAGCTTCCTTTTTTTGGTTGTTTTGGGGTTTTTTTTCTTTCTCCTGCATTACAGTAAAAATCTTCCCTAACTGTGCATTTTAGAAAGCTGCGTTCATCAAGCAAGCAAACCTCACTTGTATTGCACCTTTTATGTAGATTGGTACAACTTGAAGTGCTTCAGAGATGACTGACTTGAGAGAATGAGATGATTTGGAGCAGATGTCCAGACGTCTTTGTCTCTGCAAGTCCTATTCGATGGCGATTGGCCCGTTTCTCAAACCGCTGTGTCACACTTTGCAACCAAAGATGGGCTCTCAAACACTGATATAGCTGAAGCTTGGCTGATGGGTCACCTCTCTCAGGTTGCTCCGCCTCATGCACAGTCGTTACAACCAGTTGCTGGATTTTTTTCCAAAGTGTCACGGAATTTTTCTTGTTTTTATCCACCGTCGCTGCAGAGAATCCAGGAAGCTTCTTGTTTCAACCTGGTCCTTGCAGCGAAGCCATCCACGGACTGTAATCTGCCGTCTCAGCATCGTTTCAATCTCATCCATTCAACTCTCAGTCCTGGTCTCGCCGATGATGGAGGGGAGGAGGCTGCAGGGCACCACCTGCTGTCTGAGAGCCAAACTTCACACCGTCTGTCACACTTGAGTGTAGAAGCTGTAAAATGTTTCTTAAGATCCTAAAAGAGACTGATCAATGATGTCACCCCTCTATGAGTATTCAACGAACGATGCAGTCATTTTATTTTACAAATGAGAGAGTTTAAAACTGCATTTAAGGACTCTTACTTTTTCCAGGCAGTTAGAGTATTACGTGGCTGGAAGAAAGAAATAATTTCATGGATTGAGAAACCACAATAAAGCTGTCATTAATACCGCAAGTCTTAACAGCAGTTTTTCTCCCATAATTCTCTTCATGGCACAGTTTCCTTGTGTTTGTCAGGAAGACAGACAAAATTTCTCACACCACCATAAAACATACAGTAGGTGTTTTGGGGGATTTGTCTCCCAAACCAAATCCTTTCTTTTGTTTTGTGAAACCACAGTCAGGTGTTGTGTCTGTCTGTAAAGCTGTTTGCACTGCAGAGCCCCACAGGAGCATCGCTTTCTGAGGGAGATTTGTGGCACGTGTTCATTCCAAGTAAAAGGATGTTCTCCAACCAGAGGACAGGCCCAACTCTCTCCTGCACCTTTCACACCTAACACAGATGTGAAACACTTTATTCCTCCTCATTTTCTTTCTGTTTGATGAGATCCGGTGAATTTTGGAGCAGCTGACGGTAGACTTCATTATTTCAGATTATTTCAACAAAAAAATAGCATCACAAGGAGTGAATTGGATGTATTCATGCTAAATCTTTCAGTTTTGTCCCTGGAAATGTAACGAGTAGAGGTCAGTGGATGAAGCACAAAGGTCGTAGTCTGTCCACGAAGATGTGAAATCAGTCCAGAAGCAGAACATTTTAAAGATGAAAGCTTTTCATCTCTTCACTGCATCGCAAGTGAACAATGTTAGCATTGTGTTCAAGGAACAACACTGCATTTTTAGGTTTCCCAGGCAGATTATCTTCTGCGAATTTATTATGACCTCTGCACTATTTGATGTGTTTTAAAGTGACAACAAGCCATCTTCAGAAAGCAACAGCCAAGTTCTTGATCATCATATTTGTGTGTGCGTACATGCATGTATGTGCATGCATGCGTGTCTCCTGTAAATTTCTATTGAATGGATGTGATTGGCCCAGTGCTGTCAGTGCGGTCAAACTCTGGTTGGGTACATGCCCCCCCCCCCCACACACATACATGCTTATCTTCATGTAATCTAAGGAGCGTACTATATAACCAAATCCTCCAAATATCAAATATCAGGTTGCCAGCTTGTGGGTAAGAAGCAGAAACCACCTAATTTTCACACCTCCTGGCAGCTTCAACCTCAACCACATTTTCAGATTGTTGTGGGCCTGACCAAGAGGAAGAACAATCCAATGAGCCAGTGGTTCCAGTTGTAGTAATCCTTTTATCAGTTATCATCGCAAATATCCAATATCAACTGTGTGAAACTGCACTGAATTCACAGGGTCAGTAAAGAGATTAGCGGATCAAGGTAAGAGAAATAAGATCTCCAGTATGATACAGGTTTATCAGAATTATATCCTTTACATCTATATTTAAGTCTACTTTTATTTAAAAAAAACAAACAAACAAACAAACAAAAACCAACCCAAAAAACAGCAACTGATATTTCAAAAAATAAAACGCAAATAAAAATCTGATACCTGTCAGATTTCTTATGCGTCCCTTCAGTGCTTTGGAAAGCACATGATCTGCAGTTCAGCAGCTGAGTGAAGTATTAGCATTTGTGTTGAGCTCTGGAAAGCAGCTGTTTTGCATTGCTGTGTTAGGACATACATATAGCCTATATATTTATCTTTAGAACTTCACTCATACTAAATCTCTTTGTTTTACATTGTTGCATCAGCAAACTATATTTTTTGCTACTGGCTGAACCAAGTAGCCCCATAAACATGATAAAATGAATTAGGGGTGAATTCCTCAAGTAGAACTGTGAAGATAATATGGCCTGTGTAGTACTCCACTTGCCCGGTGTTGGCAGTATTTTACTTTCAACAGCGACAACAAGGAAAGAAGAAGAGTATTTCCGGTTCCGGGTCCATCTGCAATCCTCTGCACACAGCTGAAATGTCGTCCAGACTGGCTCGGCTCGGCGTTACCGTGCCCCGGTTACTCTGGAACCAGCCGGCCCGGTTCGTGTCCCAGTCCAAACCGGCCGGAGCCACCGGATCGGCGGCCGTGACAGAGCTACACCCCGCCGCGGACGTGTCCGGACACGGCGAGGTCAGCCCGTATGTCAAGGTGAGCTCTGCGTCCATTGCGCTTCATGAAAACATTGGCCTGTTGACGATGCAGCGACTGACGGCAGTTGCTGTCACATATAAATGTGATTATGTTTTTTGATGATGGCTGTTGGTGCTGTTCAGCAAAAACACTCATTACGGTTTTTCTGGGATTTTTCCACACACACAGTTTCAGTGTTGCTTGAGGACGCTGCAACTCGGTTTACACCTGCGCAGTTGGCGGTGACTGGTCAAGTCGGCGCTTTGCGGCTTCATGCAGAATGCCAGAACAGTGATGCTCGACAACTGTCAAATATTGAAAGTCCAACTTGTTTTGATGTGCGACTTGACGATTAACCGCAGTTGGCTTAGTCTCCAGTAAATCCAGACGGTCTTGCTTCAGTGTTTACAATACAGCCCAAAACAAAACGGAAAAAAACAAAGCCCAAAACGTTTAATAAAAAACAAAGTTAAAAAAATCCAGAGTGCAATATCTTTCATGCTCTACCAGGTCCTGGTTTGCACCACACCTCTCATGTGAAACTCTTCCTCACTGTGCTTTGTCAGAACCCAGACTACCATGGGTTCTCCAGTGACCCAGTGGAGGATGAGTGGAACATGAGGTCAGCCTTCTTCCTCGGCATTTCAGTGGCTCTCGTCATCGGGGGAACGTTTATCCACTATTTGCCGGATCACGGGTGAGTGCTACTCAGCCCTCCTCCCCTTGGTCCATCCGCCACTGAAGTTCAGTGACATAACTGAATGTTGTTTCAATGTTTGGTTGATTAGTTGAAGTAGGCTCAAAACTCAGAGGATTTTCTTCTGTTTCAGCCCTTGAGGATTTTTTGTAAAGTTGATGATCACTCTGTGTCAGTTCAGTGTATTGCTTCCTTTTTCTGATGCCTCTTGTTGTTCACACATTTGACCCCTGAGATCAGGCTGACCCAGGATGTTTGCCCCCCAGGAAAGGATTGAAAGAAGAAAGAAAAGTATTTGTCTGGCACTTTGATCTTTTAATCTTTTAAGTACAAACATAGCCTGTACCAATTAAGACCTATAACAAGTTGACCTGCCCATTAGTGCCCATTAATCTTGGACAATCTTGGCTTTGATGGTGAGATGACCTTTCCTGTTGTCCTGCATTCAGTCTCAGAACAAGTGCAGGTTGAAAATCATTTGTCCTCAAGGTGCACCTCGGGTTGCTGCTGACCAAGCAGTTCATTGGACAGAGGTCACTGGATGTGTAGAAATCCAATGAGGGGAATCCCTCAAGGTGATGAACATAGTCCTCAAAATGTACAGCTGGGTCAGAGGGCAAAAGAATCATCTTGGGGGGCTTTGTTAAAGCTGATACCTGCAGCCAGACCCCGCAAGGTCACCAACACATCATCAATGTTTTTAATTGATTAATTGATTTTTTTTTCTTTTGCTTTGAGCGGAAGTCATATTTAAATCGTGCATGATGTGTCCGGCAACAGAGCCTTTAACTACTCTAACCAACTAATCAGTCTGCTGCTGATATACAAGTAGGCTGGCGTCTCTCACTCTGTCTCTCCTTTCTCTGTCTCTCTTTTTTATTCATTCATTCTTTGGTCTTCTTTTCATAGCAAGCGACAGTGGGCCAGAAGAGAGGCCGAGCGTTTGATCCTGCAGAGAGAAAAGGAGGGGCTCCCCCTCATCGGAGAGAACTACTATGACACGGACAAGATCATCCTGCCCTCATCTGGACAGGAGTAGCAGGTCCAGCAATGGCTTCATGTATATCTATCTATTTCACCCTGACAAAATAAATGATGTGCTTGTTTAACAGTGTGTGGACTGATACTTATTCAAGCAAGAGTTCCAGTAGTTCTGTAATTACAGTTGTGGACTTCTGACAGCAGCATTAGAAACTTTCATTGTTTCAATCGAACGGATGGGCTTCTGGAAGGTTCTGAAGTCCCAGTCATATTGAACACTGTCTTCCAGGAAGTCTTCTGACGTCTGATGCTGAGAATACATCAAAACAGATCATTGTTGCAGATGTATGTGAAGCAAAAAGGACCCTAACATCTGGGTCGCTGCCTGAGAACAGTCATACAGCAGGAAATCGGTGACTGCTCCATGATATGACACGCACTATCTGTAAATTGTGTTCGTGAAGTTTGTGGGAGATCTGTGAGGGATGCAGGAGAAGTGTAATAATGCTTCAAGAGCCTCCACAGAAACAGATGCATCCAGAACAGGTGCTGCAAATGTGACCTCACTTATGTAAGACGTGACCCAGAGAAGAAATTGAGGAGAGAGCAGACCAAACTGGTGCTCAGTGGACCAAAGATCTCTTCAGATGAGTGTCAATTTTTATTGAGGAAACCCAGGTCCTAGAGTCTGGAGGAGGAGTGAAGACCTTGCTGAGGGTCTGTGAGATGCTTCCACTGTCAGGGATTATTTATGCTGCCATGCTGTCTGCTGCTGCTTGTGCTATTATGTGAAGTCAAAGGTCGACGTACCTGTCTGTCAGAACATTTTGGGGTACTTCATGATTCTGTCCGTTGATGAGTACAACTGGACTGTACATGGATGGGGCTGTCATACATACGTTTTCATAGTAAAATACGGTGTGTTGATGGAAGCCGGGGGTTTTATAACGCTGAATTGATATTTGTACTCGGTTTGAATGTACCGGTCAAATGATGAAATTAGGAAAATTCTCGAGTTAATTTAACTGGCTAACTGGCAACATCCATTTACGGTGGTGTATGCTAAGCTAAGCTAACACTGCGCTTCTGGATATGGACAATCACGGGGCAGAAAAAAAACACTTTTGCTCACTTATCCAACTCAGGGGCATATGTTAAGAGACTACGTCGAGGGGTGACCTATTCCTTTAAATTTGAGACATCTGATATTCTGACTTCTAAATTACTGAAAACATTTTCACAAACCATAATTTCAGTGATTTAAAAAAAAAAAGAAAAATCCCTAAAATCAGCCAGGATGAAACGATCTCACTGGATGCTGAGGGGGTCTCTGATTGTGCTGGATGATCACACTTGTTTTCTATCCTAGGCAAATTCATCTCCGGAGTTTTTTCCTCGTTTACCTCATCAATGAAAACAATCAAGGCAATTTGACCAGTTGTACTTACTAAAAGCTTTCAGTTCTTGTCCCACACCTGATTTTTTAACACATCAAAAGCAGGAGCCAGACTGATGAGCTTCCCTGGTGCTGCTGGAGCTTCATGCAGCAGCAGGTTGTGTCACACACTGATCTTTGAATCCTGGTTTGCAGGTTTTCTACATGTCCTCCCTGAAGCTCTCTGTTGGTTCTTAAGCAAGTCCGTGCAAAATTTGTAAATTTGTATCACCACAAAAACACATTCATAACACAATTTTGATGAACACTCAGCAAAATGGTAAGTCAGACAGTTGAAAGTGGAATTCTTAGATTTTGATGTTTGGTTTATTTTTTTTTTTTTTATCAACAAAACAGGAAAGTGCACATTGTTTTCAGTGCAGGTGTGTTTCGGGTCTCTTGGTCCTCCCACAGGGCTTCATTTGGCCTCCACATCTGCACCTGTCGGGACAAAATCAGATATCCTGAGCAACTCGTTTCAGTTTGAACACTCCGAGGTGAAAAAGTCCAGAGACAGCTCGCTGGTACTATTGCTGAGCATGATGTGGGCGTCGTCAGGGTGGGTCGATGGCTGGATTTACACCTTGACAGTGGGATGGGACCACCAAAAGCTGGATGGTGGCCTTCTGGTCTGTTCGTTTGTGGGACCACACACTGGACTGGTTGGTGCAGTTTTTCCATATACCCAACAATGTGATGCTCTCTGCTTGGTGGTGATGGGGGCTGTCATGTCTTTGCTATTGTCGCACTGCAGTCATTTTAAAGGCCCCCGCTCTCCTTACAAACAGCCCCCTGACTGTAGAACAGAAAGGCACAATGGTGTGATGACATCCATCCAATGTGCAAGACAACAAGGTAGCAGAAGCTGGTCTGCTCAGTGGTCCTGAATTACCCTAGTGTGTAGAACAGCAGTTTGTGTAACCATGGTGTGGTTGCTCCTCTGGTCAGTCATTGTTTTCCTGCTCTGCAGAAGGTGCTGCTGCTCCTGCTGCAGCTCCTGCTGAAGCGCCAGCTATTGCTCCTGCTGGGGCCCCTGCTGCAGCTACTGCTGCGGCCCCTGCTTGAGCTCTTGCTGGTTCCCCTGCTGCGGCCCCTGCTTGAGCTCCTGTTGTATCTCCATCCGGGGACCCTGCTATGGCTCCTGCTGCTGCTCACACAGTGGCTCCCCCAACAGCTTCTGCTGCGGCCCCTGCTGCAGCTCCTGCCAGGGCTCATGCCATTACTCCAACTGGGGTCCCCGCTGCAGCTAGGTGCAGCAGGGGTTTCAGCAGGGGGCCCCAGCAGGAGCAGCAACAGCAGCTGCAGGAGGGGCTGCTTCAGCTGCTGCTGGGGTTGCTGCAGTGGCACATGACGTTGCTTCTGCTGGGGCCCCTACTGCATCTTGCACTCCGGCTGCAGCAGGGTCTGCAGCAGGAGCAGGAGCAACAGCAAGAACCTGCGTCGACGCAGGAACAACAGTCTGCACCAAAGCAGGGGCCCAGAAGGAGCAGTAACAGGAGCTGCAGCAGGGGCCCAGCAGAAGTCGCAGGATGGGTGTGACGAACAGCCGCTCGTCACGCGGTGAAAGTCACTTTGCATTGTCGCACTTTAAATGTTTAATCGAACTTTTGGGCACAGCATTTGAATCCCGCTAATTTGCACATAATAAATTTGCACGGCATTGTGAGTTGGAAAGGGTATTTATTGAAGTGTTGGGGTTGCCCGGCGGGTCCGTCGGCAGGTGCGTTGCTGCTGGTAGTGTCAGTGGCCGGCCCTGCGGAGGCAACCGGACAATTACTGGAGCAGTGTAATATTATGCGACTACAAATTAGTGGGTTAAGTGAGGTGTGTGCATGCAGTGAATGTTTGAGTGGGAAGTGTGAGTGAGCATTACTTACCTGCGGCCTTGTGTCCAGGCTGGGGGCGTCCGTTAGGCTAAAGGAGTCCGGGTGGAAACGAATGCTATATATCGGTTCCGGCCTGAACCAAGCGAGCGGCAACATGGGGGATGGAGATTGTTTAACTTTCTAATTAGGTTAAGGGTTTTGATTGTTCATGATTTTGGTTATGGTTAAAATTAAGTAGTGGTTTCTTGCTGGTTAATTTGGGTTTCATGTATAGTTTCGAGGGTTTGGGTCAGGTTACATTGGGTAATGTTTATTTATGTCTCCTGGGTTCGAGTCAATAGTTTTACCCAATCAGCAGGAACAGGTAAAAGGCGCCAGGAACACTCAGTAGGGTCCTGCTGCTGGATGAGCCAGAATTGTTCCAGATCCCTGTGTGGCATGTTTGTTTTTGTCATTTTGTTTTTGGACCTTGGATTATTAAAACAAAGAAAATGAATAAAAGTGGAGCACACTCCTGTTGGTTCCTTGACATCCTTGTGCTCACACTCCAACTGCTCCGGCCTTCGGCTTACAATGGGCTACTGTGGGGCCCCCGACAGGAGCCAGGAGGAGCCACAGCAGGTGTCATCGCAGGGGTCCCAGCAGGAGCAGCAACAGGAGCTGCAGCAGGGGCCCAGCGGGAGCTGGGGACCCTGCTGGTGCCCCTGCTGCGGCTCCTGCCGGGGCTGATACTGCGGCTCCTGCGCCCTGCTTCTGCACCCTCTTTGGCCCCTGCCGAGGCCTCTGCTGGGGCTCCTGCCCAAACTTCCGCTGGGGCCCCTGTTTCTGCTTCATTGTTCTTGTCACACTGCAGTCGTTGAAAAGGCCCTCACTCTGTTTTCCTCACTGCAGAACAACGGTGTGACGACATAAATCCAACATGCAAGACAACCAGGTAGCAGAAGCTGGTTTGCTCAGTGGTCCTGAATTGTGTGTGTGTGTGTGGAACAGCAGTGTGTGTGACCGTGGTGCTGCAGCTCCTGCTGCGGCGCCAGCTGTTGCTCCTGCTAGGGCCCCTGCTGCAGCTACCCTGCTATGGCTCCTGCTGCTACTCCTGCTGGCATCCCCCTGCAGCTCCTGCTGCGGCCCCTGCTGAGGGGCCTGCTGCTGCTCCTGCCAGGGCTCATGCCATTACTCCTGCTGGGGTCCCTGCTGCAGCTAGGTGCAGCAGGGGTTTCAGCAGGGGCCCCCAGCAGGAGCAGAAGCGTGAGCCGTCGCAGGGCCCCAAGCAGGAGTCCGAAAGGGAGCTGCAACAGGAGCAAAAGTAGGAGCTCCTTCTTCGGCTTTGAGGTGAAAGCCTCGACAGACAGCTCACTGGTACTTACTGTAGCTGACATCACCTGTGTTATCTTTTTGGTCTTTCGCAGTTGTGCTGGTCCAAAGAGGCATTTTCAGAAAACAATCTATTCAGACACAAATGCGTTTCGGAGTTTTCTGCAGACTTTCTGTTTGTATTTTTCTTCTTGCACCAAAAATGTGCACTATTACACCGTTGAGCTTTAATTGTTTTATTACTGTGAGTGAGGATTCGGAGTGGAGATGGACCAGAAGGATGAGGCCGGAGACCCGTCTGTCTCAAAGACAGCTGTCTCTGTCAAGAGCTTGGGCTCTCCAGGGCAGAGCTCAGAAGAGGGTGTCAGTCAATAGTGACTCACTTTCAGTAGCCAGTGGACAGGGAGGTCTTAATCAGGGAGTTCTCACTGGACAGGTCAAAGGTTACACCAGGCCAGAGCTGGCTCCCGTATTCCCAGGCCTTCGGCTGATTTTTATTCCACAGTTGTTATTGTTTAATTTTATATTTTACAGTTCGAAGTTAAGCAGGACAGACTTATGTTTAGGAAAGATATTTATTTCATTCAGCTAATTCTGTTATTTTGTATTAAAGTGCATTGCTGGATAATAATTTTTTTTCCATGTGTTCATGTCACTCACAAATATGCATCAAATTCAATGCAGGTTTGAGTCAAATAGTTAAAAAAAAATTCTCACACAAAGGGGGTTAAAAAAAATCTCTGCGCCCGGAGGGATGAAGGCACTTGAGTCAGCCGGCCCACAAATGAGGTGTCCCTGATTTTTTTTTGAAGGAGTTGGCAACCCTAGTCTTATGTGTTCATCTCAGGAATGATGTGTGATTTACTTGTTTATGTGTGAGGTGTATTGATTAGTCCTTTGTGCTACGATTACAGACCGCAGTTAAGAAACCACCATCCACCTGAACGTCTGTATCTATTTTGTTGCGTCCACGACCATGATTGCATGAAATGACCACAAGACTCGATCAGTACACATATATATGTATATATATATATATGTATATGTATATATATATGTATATATGTATAAATAAATAAATGCTAGTTTATTTTGAGTTTAACTAATTATAACTATGAAATCCAACCAATTATGCATCAACCTTTTCAAGACTTTTGAAAGATGTATTTAAGACATTCTAATGCAAATTAAGGCCTTATTTATAGATTCATGAATTTAATGCCTTTTAAGACTTTTTAAGGATCCGCGCGAACCCTGTACAGAGGCATGTTGCTGTGGAACTATGTACCCCTTTTAAATTCAAGTAATTCTGTCTTACTTCGTAATCCTGAAGGTCTTGTTTTTCTCTCCAGTTGTTACAGACCTGTTTAATGTGCAAAGGATTGTTTTGTGCTTCCATTTGCTTGAACCACAGTAGCGTGGTGGTTAGTGCTCTTGCCTCACAGCAAGAACATCCTGGGTTTGCAGCCAGGTGGAGCCTTTCTGTATGGAGTTTGCATGTTCTCCATGTGCATACATGGGTGCTCCCCAGGTACTCCGGCTTCCTCCCACAGCCCAGAAACATGCATAAAGTCAATTGGTGATCCTGAATGGGCGTGTGTCTGGCTGTTTGTCTCTGTGTTGCTTTGTGATGTACCAGTGACGTGTCCAGGGTGTACCCTGTCTTCGCCTGTAAACAGCTGGGATTGGCTCCAGCCCCTACCGCGACCCGTGAAGACGGATTAATAAGCAGTACAGACAGTGAGATTAGACATTTGGTTGAATAAATAATCACTGATACAATATGTTTATTTGTGTTTAAAATTTAATCATAAAAAGTGTACAAATTTAAGTGAGAAAAAGTTACAATTTAACATATTTATGTCAGTGATAGCATATGCCAATGAATTAGTTCAAATTTAACTTATTTAAAAAAATTCCATATGTAAAAAAAAAAGTAGTTAAAATGTAACTGACTTATTTTCAATAGGTACATTTGTTCAAAAATTAGTTAAACTTAAACTCATTTTTAAGGTGTGTTTTAGCTACTGAACTTGGGTTATATGTAATTTGCAGTAGTGGTTAAAATTAACCCCCAAAAATGAGTGCAAATTGTGACACCAATTCTATTGGTTGCATGCAGTTTGTTTTTACAGTGCAGCATGTCCATGGTCTTCCCCAGTAGGGTATGCCTGGGACTCCTCTCTGAAACTAATCCGAGGCATCCAAAACAGGTGGTACCTTAGCTGGCTACTCTCTATATGGAGGAGCAGCGACTTAAGTTTAGCACCTCCTTGGTGGCATAGCTCCTCACCCGATCTCTGTGTCATTAAATTGAAACCCGCTGGTATTTTATTTTGATTAAAAAGTCACTTTCATGAGCGTATTTTCCTTTTGCACTAATACAAGACTGCTTGGTGGAGCTGTGAGCCCAGCATACATGCAGATGTGGTGAGTGCATCGTATATTTGGAGCTTTCCAATAGAAACATTGTAAGCGTTGGAGAAACTTCTTTCGACCCTGAACAAGTTTTGTGCAGTTTGAGTCAAGACAGCACTCAAGTTATTCATGCTTTATTTTGGAACGTGCAAGTAAATCGAAAATTGCAAAATACAAGAGCTGAAAAAAAAGTTAGGTGGGTCAGTGGTAGCATGGGGATGCATGATGATGTGCAACAGCACAGCATGGCTAACAGCACAACAGAAAAAAGCTATTAGTTTTTTCAGGTTCTACAGTTCTTGGTTTTACCTCCATAAACTGTTTGCTAATGAAGTTCATTGAAGGAAAACATCAAACAGGAATGTAATACGACAAAGGAGGAGGGGCCACTGTGACAGGGTCTCAGTTAGTGTATTGCTCTTTTGCTCAGGCTTTGCTGTTGTCGGTGCTCTCCGGCTCAGCGCTCGGCCCGCCGCTGCCAAACCTGCGGCTCAGCTCAGAAGTTAGCACCGAACAGCAGGACTTCTGCAACACACACAGGGGCAAAGAAAACGAGTAACAACTCCAAGCACTCAGAGAACATAAACCTCCGCCAAGTGACCACTCAGTATAATTAACCACCACAGAATTCATGGTTTTTTTCTTCATTTTGGATGACCAGTTAAGCGGACCATTACCAGAATTTGTTGAATTCGAATGCGATACATGTTGCGTGTTGCACGATGCTCCAGTTTACCTTGCCGTCTTTGGCTTGGGTCCGGGCGCTGGAGGAAAGCTCCGTCAGGGCCAGCAGCAGCCCAACACACAGGCCCAGGCCCAGCAGGATGAAGAGGCCCCGCAGGTCACTGGCCCCCAAGGCCTCCGACGTGTAGGAACCCCCGGCGCCCACGCAGCTGCTGGCCCACCACTTGTCTCGCAAGTATGTCAGCTCACCGGACTCGCTGAGTTGGAGCACAGCGATAGTCAGGTTTTTCAGCAACGGGGAGCCTGATGAGTAAATCAAGAGGTGACATGAGAAGATAACTTCACTCCAAACCCACAAACTGATACAGCTAATAGCTTTTCCTTTAGCCACCAGCCTCTCTCTTTGCTAGTTAACTTCAGGGCTACCTCTTTTTGTCCTATGAAAGGTAGTTCACTTTCTGTGAGAATGCTGTTGCTGGAATGTGGATGAAATGTGTTACCTGCAGGTCACGTTCAGGATTAAAACTCAGGTTATATAACGCAAAGCTGTCATCCTGACCAATCAGAGCTCATTACAAATGCCCTGTCCATTTTCTTGATCATCTACAGGTGTGCAGAGCTGAAGAGAGACAGTCTAAGCAGTCTCCGAACGCAACAATATTCCGACAATGTTGCGTTCTCCTTCAGTGACAGAGGAACCTACAAGACAGGCAAACCCACAGTGAACACTCTTGAAGTTGCAGTGTCCCTTTGCAACCTTTCACAAACATAAAAAAACTGAAAGACTTTAGTAGATCTGACTATAGTGAAATGAAGCACGTTATTATAGTTATGAATCTCCTGGAAGAACCCTGCTCCTCCCATGTTGTGTCTCATTTCAACATCAGTGGTCTGGATTTGCATCAAGAAGCTTAAAGCTCATGTCGCCTTACTGTGGAGGTTCTGCTTTAGCTGCTGTGTCTCTTTCCTCCCACAATACGACATGCTCAACAAATAAAGTAAACAATCAAATCTTGCCCGTAATGTAGCGATTGGTACACATTTCTGTCTTCAGGGCCATGCAGAGAGTGTGCCCTGTGCAGTATTTCCTGTCACATGTAAATGATCATCTTAAAGCCCAAACTGGTGGCTGACTCGGTTCAGAGGTGATTTGAGGAGAGTTTGGTCCTACTTGGTGATTGCACATTTTAACCCCTGTGAGACCATTAGAAATTTCAGGTAGAGTACTAAAAGTCTCTATTGTCACTTTGTAGCCTAACAGTGATAAACGTGTGTTGCACAAGTCTCAACTACAGTTTCACCAGTTTGCTGAGGAGGAACCACCCTTGTTATCAGGGTGTGGGTGAGGCTCTGACGAGTGACACCTGCTTTTCTTGGAGGAAGGAAACTCTGCTGAAGGAACTAACCCAAAGGTGCTGCGATGGTATAGGCCCTCATGGTGACGACATCCTGGGAACGGGTCAGTTTACAGTGACGAGCGACTGCTAAGTCCAGGGACACCGCCTCGCCAATGAAAGCAAAGTTCCCCTCCTCAGTGCGACGGACTCCCTCCTCCATGTTAGCCACATAGCTTTTCTTGCGCTCCATGTGCTGGTACATGCGCCGGTAGATGGGGTTGTTCGAATTCTGGGAACACGACCGCTAGAATTATGACACCACTCTGCACTCATGTTGGAAGGAAGGAAGGGGAGTCTTGCCTTAAAGAAGGACATGGTTGATCCTCCCTCGACAGTGCCGTAATCGATCACGTCCTGGTTAGCCAGGTCCTCGAAGCTCTTGATGTGGAAGTGTTTGTTGCTGGAGTGCTGAATGCAGTGGAAATTACCAAAGTAGGAGGCGAGCAGCAGCACGGTAAACAGCCACCAGGCCACAGTGACCACACGGCCTGCCAAGCCTTTAGGGTGAGGACCAGCACCTGGGGGATGAAGTGCAGCAGTGCTGGTGAGGACGGCAGCAGAACAGGTCATACACACGTGTGTTTACATCAGGAAGACATTTAGACTCCCTAACTGACCTCACCTTCATTTCACCTTTACTGAAATTATATTTCAAATGCGAGAAAGGCCAAAAAATGTTGATGATGAGGGGAAAAACAGACAGCTTACAACAAAAAGCCACTTTTTGTGTTCTCATAAAGAACGTCTATCGATTTATCTACAGTAGTAAATGTATCTCCGTCATCACATTCTAAATGAGAAAATAATTCAGAGCTACATTATTTGCCATTGTGCATCTGTATCTCAGTGTAAAATTATGTAAGAAACATGAGCGTGTTACTGATAAATGTTGCAAGCAGCAGTATTGTTGTGCCTGTGCTTCTGTTTATGAGGCTGCTGTGTTACCTTGCAGGGTCAATGCTCCCGTGATGTACCATAAGCTGTGCAGCAGACTGAAGCTGCGCTGCTCTCTTTCTGGCTCTGCCCACTCAGTCGGACTGATCCTGTAGTAAAACAAAACCCGAAATGATCAGCAGCTCCATCCGTACCAGATATATTCAAATAAGTGAGTGAGTGAGTGAGTGAGTGAGTGAGTGAGTGAGTGAGTGAGTGAGTGAGTGAGTGAGTGAGTGAGTAACTGAGTGACCGAGCAAGCGAACACAAGAATGACCCTCTGTTCATGCTCTCCCAACAGGGGAGGCATGTCCATTTGAAGATGTTTTCCACATGATGGTGCTGTCAGCTCTCAAAGGAAACACTCTGTGTTCTTCCCTCTCATAAAGGGCTGCATGAGCAAGAGTTGTTCATCAGAGGTTTTTACAGGAAGAGATTTTGATCTCATCTTAATGAACTGAAAAGATCAGTCATTGATTTAAAAAAATTATGCAGGAAACAATATCTAAACATTAAGTTTGAATTTTTCTTTTGGAGGAAGGGGGGCCACCTACCTGCATACAATAAATATGCAAAGGCCTGTTAGCAGGAAAGCCACGAGGATACTGGCCCACATATCAGTGGAGAAGGGGGCCAGCAGGCTGAAAGCGCTCTCCTCAGCAGCAATGTCCTTGTGCAGGATGAAGCTGATGCCAGTCTGCATGAATGGTGCCGTCATGTCCACAAACTGCTCTCTGACCGCTGTGAGAGTCAGCGGGGCCACAGCCAGGTCAGCTTCCTGATCGCCACGGACACACACACACACACACACACACACACACACACACACACACACACACACACACACACACACACACACAC
>JASSRZ010000053.1:20382832-20397832 GCA_032164315.1 Malacoctenus gilli | reverse complement strand
TACAAATACAAGTTCAAAAAACAAAAGTAATATTTGAGTCACAGGCTGTCACGCCAGTGTTTTCTAAGGCTCGATGAATACCTGTAACAGCTCTCCTTAGGGCTGGTTAAACCACCTTTCACTGTATGATGCTAACATTATAGCATAACAGCAACTGTCTTCTCTGGTCACTATGTTCTTGCAATCATTCATGCAGCAAAACCATTCCCCAAGACATCCTCTCCAAGTCACAGCATGTCTGGGAGCTTTCCCAAGACCACATCAGCCACTTGTGGTTATGACTACAGTCAAGATGCTGAGGCAGCCCATATGGCAGCAACAGCCATCCTTAACCTGTCCACCCGCTGCTGGGAGAGGCCCGAAACACTCAGCACCAAACTGAGGGAGCCTTGTACAAAGGTAAGCAGTGGTTTTCTTCCCATTTCACACATGTTCCTGATATATTGAGCCCACATGAAGCGCTTCAAGGCTGATCCAGCATTTGCTCTCACTGATTTCACCCTACAGGAATCAGACATAGAGGTGGATGAGAATGGTACCTTGGATCTCAGCATGAAGAAGACTAAACGGGAAGGAATGCAGTCGCCAGAGCCTTCATCATCGTCGTCTTCCTCCTCTCAACACGTGGGAGCAACTTTGTCTCAGGGCCACGCTCAGCTAGAGTGGGAGGGGCCACTCGACTTCACCAAATCAAGTGATGTCAAAGAAGAGGACCACGAAGAGGTGATGTGACCCCCCCCCCCCCCCACACACACACACACACACACCGCCTCATCTGAATCCGAGTCGACGGAACCCGCGTGGTAGTCAGTGTTTGAATATGTTTTCAGGCAGAGTATGCAGCTCCATCATACACTTCATCTGAAGGTGAGGATGACGACCCAGACAACCTTGAGGACAGAAAGTACCCCGGTGAGGTCACCACTTCAAGCTTCAAAGTCAAGTTTCAACCCAAAGACAATAAAAAGGATGTTCTCATGTAAGTCAAAATCCAAACACTCCTTCCAACACATTTGTTCCAGAGGAACTTTGTTATCCCACTGTACCTTGAAAGGTCTAAAATCAGGTTGTAGAGAAGCACCAATGTCACTGGCTAAAGGGTGATGGTGTCTTATGTAGTCGGTGGTTTGAAGCCTGATGCGTATTTATGGTCTGAGGTATGAAATGAAACAGCTTCTTGGGTAGAACAAGCCGAGTTTGGAAAAAGCCACATGTGTGACCAACCAGTTGGTGATCAAGTCGAACAGTGGAACTATTTTTTTTCTTCAAGGTGTATATTTCTGCTTTCGGTGGGGCAAGAGGCAAGATGAAGGCACACCCCTCAAAACTTCAGTCTTGAGCAGCTTGTGGACATTTTTTGGTGATTGACGTTGTCGATAAGATTCTAACCTGTCAGAACCCAGGGAGCCTGAAAACAGAGCTTAGCTGTTAATGACCCAGAATCATTAAATGGCGCCACTCATGAAGCAAGAAGGACATCAAATATTTGGGTTTCCTGCTGGCCGCAAAGTTAGTGGGAAACCCACTTGGGTGGCACCAGAGTTTGTCTGCTGAAGTGGACCTGCATGCAGTATGTAGATCCTTAAAGCGAAGTAACAGTGTAGCCCCAAGCCCTTGTTCAGACCACCACTCTCAATTTTTCCTTTCTGTCTGATAGAGGCAACAAAGTAACAGTGCTTTTAGTGTGGACCTTAAATGCTTTGTCTCTGCTCCAAGTTTACCACGCTCAGGACCACATGTCGTCCTAACCTACTCAAGAACATGGGAATATCTGTGTGTGGTCTTGGAGCTCTGCCTCCATCCACACAGTTGTGCAAATCAGGCCTTGGGAAGAGCGATGGCCAGGTGGCTAGACATAGGCAGCTGGTCTCAGAGGGGGCAGGCATCTGCACTAACACTAGCTCACCTGGCTTAACGCATCCCCAAATGCCAGCACCAACCCCTGAGATGTGATACCAAGATTTTGCCTGTGGAGTGGAGACAGTTCTGATGATTGACAGACTTGCAGAGGCTGTGGTTCACAGCCAGTCACACAGAAAATGGAAGAAGGACTGCGAAGAACTCGGAGGAGTCCTAACCAGATGCCACAACAAACATGATTTCAAGTTCATGTCCAGACAGACAGCCGAGAACAACGCAGGACTGATATGAAAGATGTGAAAAGAGTGGATCACTCAACAGAACATGGCTGCATTGTCACAGCAGGCACCACTAGGGGAAGCCAAAGCTCCAGCGGTGGGGGAGACTGTTTGGCATGCTGACAGCCACAGGCGAGAGGAATGTTGGACCCACATCATCCGCCATGCCTCACGCCACAGTGAGGATGCTCCAAAGCTCACTGTGTACAAGAGCTCAGCAATGGTGGAGAGTGTGGGATTGTGGACCTCATAGTATATGTATCAAACCCCCAGGTGCTCAGAGCAATGAGGTTCCATAGGACAGTGCCCCTCCTGGAGGACCACTGCCCACCCCAAGAGTAGTCATTACCATCAGGATGCACTTGTGAAAAAATAAAGTATAAGGAGTCAGTTGAATGCCTGTTTAAACATTCATTTAAAGAATGAAACACAGAATACAATACAGCAGACAATAGCTCGCTGAAATCAAACAAGTTTGCATTGAAGTTTGGTAGCATGTCGATAGCAACAACATTCCCACCTAAACTGCAGCAAGTTCAGAAGTCTCCTCTGAGACTGCTGTAACATAAGGTTACTGCAGGTGAGTTTTGATTGATGTACTTTTTACATGACACCTGCTTTTCAGGATTACTGATGTGTTAAAGAAAGGAGCTTGGGGTCCATCTTATTCAAACACCAGCCCATTTCTCTCAGTGTAAGAAAGTCAAACCCCACATTGGAAGAGAGTGAAAGAGGGTAAAGTGAAAAGGAGTGTCAGGATCAGCCTGTGCTTGTGGTGAAGTGCTGTCAGGGCCAGCAAACTGCAGAGAACCTGTTCAGCTGTTTGCAGTCTGTGAAGGTCAGTCAGTCCAACATATACTTCAATCTGTGGAATAGAAGTCCATGGTTCTGAAGAATGGTAAATGAAATCCGATCACACTCATGTCCTCAGTTGTTCCTGGGGCCTCCTTGTGGTTGGCCCCACCAGGTTCACCCCCAATGTGAGGGGTAGGATGTGGGTACGATATGCCTGCCAATCAAGCCATTGAAGTAAGCCACCAAGACCATCAAGGAGTACATGTGGTAGGGCTCCTTTCTTGAACCCTGCCCACTCTTGCCAAGGAGACAAAATACTCTGAACTGTTGTTTCGTGCACAAAATGTCAGACATTTGCACTTTGCAAACACTGAGTCAAACTCCACCTGTGAGGCTAACAGCTGGGGACATCTGAGTATCCCTTAACTTCCCCAACATCTCTTAAACATTGGTTGAAAACAAACCAGCACTTGCAATAGTATTTGTAATGCACCAGCAGCCTGAAAGAAGTTTCAGCATGTGTGCATTTGTTGTGCTGTTCAAAAAATGTGTTGATTTTTGGATCAACTCAATGAGTGAATCGGTCCAGTTTGAAATAAGTCTGATACAGGAAATTTTACAAGTGATAAACCGCTAAGTGATTCTACCAAAACCTTTTTCAGTCATCGGTGCAAACTGACAAGATATCCTCTTGTCACTCATGCACATGGTGAGCTCCCACTGTCGATTCGAGGTCACAATACAGGGGTTTTTTGGTGTGCTCTTTGCTCTAGATGTCCCACCCCAGGCTGTGATGGCAGTGGACACATCACTGGCAATTATGCATCCCATCGGAGGTAAGACCTTTGGAAAATATAAACGTTGTAGAAATCTCAGGTACGACTTCAACAATGAATTAATTACCAAAGCTGAAGTCTTCAGTTTTTTTTTGTTTTTTTTGTCACTGTTCTTCACAGCGTTAGTGACCAGAATTGTGAATAAAGAAAAAAAAAAAGGATGGTGTTTGACTAATTTGTTGAAGGAAAATAAAGAAGAGAGAGAAAACTGTACATATCATACTGCTTGAAATGGAGTGGCACTCTAATCAGTAAGGAGGAGTCACTGTCACAGTGGGTGAATAGAATCAGCCAAGGTTCTTCTGCTCTCATTCATGCCCCTCAAATGACTACATTCACATGGCTTTTATATGCACTGGTTTACAGAATGAATGATCACGAAAAACATATATGTTGGATTTTTCAGTTAACCTCACCTCAATACTCAAAAAAGAACTCTTTCAAAATTATCTGACTTTGGAACGTAAGGGTATTCAGATCATGTTGGCGAAACTAAATTTAAATGGCCTTTTTTGGTTCAAATAAGAAGGCTGCTGTAACATGAGTACCTTCAGTATGTCCCGGCCCCCCCAAGTTGAGACACCTGAAGACACTCATGTCAATTGCAGGAGAAGCACGACCTGCATCTGGTTACTGTGTGAGCTGTGTGAGCGGAGGAGGGTCTGCGCCCGTCTCATGAGCCAATGAGACCTAACGGAGTGAATTGTTTGCTTTCCTCCTGACATTCTTCTATCTAGATGTCGCATACACATATTCATTTTGAAGAATTATTTCTGCCCACTGATTACACTTCCAAGACACGAGATACTCCAATAACTTCTGTCCTCCCTCATTTTCCTGGCTCTTTGGTCCCCTTCTGGTTCCAGTTCTTTCCTTTACTCACACTCAAACATCTTGATCTCAGTCTGATTTCTGACATTCTCTCTTTAACCTGTCTTTCAGTCTGTCAGGCTGTCCTCTTGCTGATAAATCACTTCGGACCCTCATGGCTGCCCACACAGCTGAACTAAAGTATGTGTGCTTTCTCCTGTCTCTTGCCTCCAACATGTTCACTGAGCACTCTGCAGCCACAGCTTCATTCCTGCTCCCCCCCTTTTTGTTTTTAACAACATCAGACATACTCAAAATCAGTCACACATTTCAAACATCAGCCCCAAACCTTTGGTGAGGAAACTATCCTCTGCCCACAGAAATCTAAGAAATGCATGTGTGTGTTTATGTCAGGTGTCCCACTCCAGGGTGTGACGGGTCAGGACACATCACTGGAAACTACGCCTCGCACAGAAGGTGGGAACATCGCTTTGTGTGCATCAGAGGCCTTTAGTTGAAAACACATCTCTTCCAAATGTGAATGTAAAGGTTCCGCTGAGATCTTGGTGTCCCACATCAGTTAAAAGACTTGTTTGATTCCAATCCTTTGTCTGATTCTTCCCATCAGTTTGTCTGGGTGCCCTCGGGCCAAAAAAGGAGGCATCAAATCAACCCCAACCAAGGACGACAAGGAGGACTCAGAGCTGCTGAGGCGAGCAACTCTCACTGATTGGATGAAGGGGTCTTCATGCACAAACCATTTGTGATGGTAACTTCTGTCTCCAGGTGTCCAGTTCCTGGCTGTGACAGTCTGGGCCACATCAGTGGGAAATATGCCACCCACCGCAGTGCCTATGGCTGTCCCCTCGCAGCACGCCGCCAGAAGGAGGGTCTCCTGAACGGCACTCCCTTCTCCTGGAAAGCCTTCAAGACCGAGGGGCCCACATGCCCAACGCCGGGCTGCGACGGTTCCGGCCATGCCAATGGCAGCTTTTTGAGTCATCGCAGGTATGCTCAACAATTGGGTGCTGTTCGAATAATTAACTTTACATTTGAGCCCAGGTCAGTTCAGGAGCCGCAGTGACACTGTGGATCACTGAAAAATAACAAACTACAGCCTTACTGTTGTTCACACCAACTGAACACTGAGTTGAAAGCTGCAGTGAACCTAGCAGCAGTGAATGAGTTAACGATACTATAGTGCTGTGTTCGAGCGCAAGGATTAACTTTCAGGCACAGGAGTAGTTTGTCAAAAGAAACAGGTACCTGAATTGAGAATACAGTATTACCAGCTTGGAACTCAAGCTGTACCAGAATGAAAATAACTTCACAAAAATGAAGGATGAATATTTCAAATCCCACAACAATCAGAACTCGCTTATATGCGGTCACTGATCCTGTCATAGAACCACAGAAGTTACCAAAAAAGTTGCTGTGTGCGTGCGTGCGTGCGTGCGTGCGTGCGTGCGTGCGTGCGTGCGTGCGTGCGTGCGTGCGTGCGTGCGTGCGTGCGGTCTGAGACCAACAGCAAACAGCAGTCGGAGGACTGAGCCAAGCTCAGAAGCTCAGACAAGTTTATTTCAGCCCCAAACTCAGACCATACCGACGTGACCTGACCTGACCTGTCCTATTCTGGTGTGTCTCTCAGTCTCTCAGGTTGTCCCCGAGCATCAGCCAACAAGAAGAGGGCCAAGCTCCCCTGTGATGAATATATCACTGCGAAATTCAGAGCCAGTGATGGTAAGAGACTGTTCCAGTTCACTCTCAGCCTCATCGCCTCCCCCCAAAATACTGCACTAAAAGTAAAAAAAAAATGTATTTGGTAAATTGTTTCTTTGTTGCACTTGCAAAAAAGCATCTTGGAAGAGTGTGCACTTTGACCTCTAACATTCAGTATATCTGTGGCTTAGTTATCACAGAGTCAATGATCTTCCAGTGAAAGGGTTAGGGTTCAACCTTCTATCTTCGGGAAGCCCCTAGTGTGGAACCCCTTTTCTGATTTTGAAATTGTCAAAACTTTACACTAAGTCTAGGTCAACCCTTCAAAATAAAAGCCCTGAGCAGTATTGAAAGTGTCTGTTTGTAGTTTTCCCAGACCACTTCAGTGCAGGCAAGGCCTTAAGTTCTTAAAAGTTCACTTAAAGATCGTTTTGATTAAGTTGTCATTGGCTGTTTTCTCTCTGTATAAAAACACTGTCATATTCAGAGAAGGACAAACAAAACAGGCTCATTTGGTAACTGTGCTTTGTCGGTGTCACTCAGTTCTGGACAATGATGAGGAAATCAAACAACTCAACAAGGAAATCAATGAGCTGAACGAGTCGAACTCAGAGATGGAGGCTGACATGATGAACTTGCACACTCAGGTGAGCCCATCTTTACCTCTGTGCTTGTGGCCAAGGACTTGTAGGCCCTGATTGATTGTATTCTCAGCCAATCACCTGTGAAAAAGGAACTTAATAAATCAGCTTTATCTCTGACTGTGCAGAGTCTGGATGATGTGTTGTAAAAGTCAAACAAAAAATCAGGACAACATTGGTTTTTCACTGTCGTTTTTTTTTTATATTTCATCACATCTATTTTTATCTTGTGTCCATATTTTTGCTATAGATTTCATCGATGGAGAATAACCTGAAAAGCATGGAGGAAGAGAACAAACAGATTGAAGAAAGAAACGAGGCCCTGTTCCTGGAACTGTCGGGGCTGAGTCAGGCTTTAATCCGCAGCCTGGCAAACATTCGGCTGCCCACCATGGTGAGTACGGAGAGCCGACTTCCGGTTGATTTTTCCGAAAGTGGGAGACTTTCATAGAACTTCCGGGGCCCGTCACACTATTTTCAATAAAGTTCTGAGCTTCAGAGCTTTTGCAAACTCATCTGTGGTGAAGACAGAATTTTTAATAATACTTGATAAGCTGCACCTTTCAATACAAGTGTTCTACATTTAAATATGAGTGAGTTTCACTTAACCTGATATGAAAACTGCACGTCAAAAAGCAACAGCTCCAGCATCTCTGAACTATTGTCTTACTGACATTTCTATATGGGACGTTTACAGATCTGTGAAGCAGGACTGAATTTTAGCATTTAAGAATCAGCAAACAATCAAATCAAATCAATCAAAGCAGCTGTCCAATGAGGACCTCTCTAAAACTTTTAACTCTGTCAGAACATTATCTCAGGATATCCTCACAGTGAAATGACAGTGAATAAAGCCTGGACCTGACCTGATCGCTCATCTTCAGATCCCAGACCTACAGGAGATTTGAGTGGATGGGAGAGAGGACATTTACAGGGTGTGTGGGAACTGCTCAGAGGAACTTGGACAGTTTTATGTAAGCACATTGAAGTCTGTAAAAGACAAAAAGGTGTTATTGATATTTGAGGGTTTTCCGTCACTGAATTCCCATCACGTTCTCTTTGGAAGACGCACTCCAGGCACATCTTAGCAGACCGACAGACACTTTTCTCTCGCTGTGACAGCAGCTGCCTTGAAAAGGTTGACAGCCAGATGTCTGCAGAAACCGACAGGCAAGACAGGAGAATCAAAAAAGCAGTTAAACCTAATAATATATTATATAAAATCATCCTACTCAGATGTGCTGACATTAACTGAGGACCAGAAACGCCTGAAACTGCTAAAGTTCAGAAGTGAAGCATTGTTTGACCACAACATTCATCTGCTTTTCGCCAAATACTTTCTGTTTGCAGCCCCCATTGAGGTAAACATCTGAGAGAGAAAGTGTAGTGCTCTAACTCGGTGGAGGCCTGACAGGCTCGGTCGCTGTTTGGCTGTAGCACAGTTCCGGAATCGAGTCCTGAATGTTTTTGGCACTGGTGTGTTCAGCAGGAGCCGCTGTCGGAGCAAAATTTCAACAGCTACGTGGAGACCCTGACTCACATGTTTACGAACAAAGACTGCTACCAGAACCCTGAAAACCGGGCCCTCCTCGAATCCATCAACCAGGCTGTGAAGGGCATTGAGGTTTGATGGGCACAGTGGACATCGAAGTGGAGATGAAGCGTCACAGCAGCAGTGGCAGCAGCAGCAGCAGAGCTCTTTCTTTCCAGACCCCTTTAGATACTGTATGTAAGAAGTATTTCTTATTTGCAACTTAGTCCTCTGTTCTTTGCATTTGTTTCCCGTTTGCATGTTTTGAAAGTATGAGCGTGAACAGGTGTATGCGTGTTAAGTGTATGACAGCAGTCACAGCATCAGACTGGGACTGCTGGTGAGGCTCTGTGGAGGTATTATGTGGAGGTATACACAGACGGGCACTGGGTGCAGTATATAGCCTGAGCTGAGCACATTCTTAGTTAGTGAACATATCCCATTGCCACTCAATAATGTTGATAGTATTCTATATGAACATAGTGATGTTGCACCTCCAAAACTAGTTTGTAGATTCATTATTACTATTGCTGTGTAACAATTTAGGTCTTTTGCAAATGTTGGTTTTGGTAACTTATTTACTCACGTTTGATGTATTTATTTATGTTGACTATTTATTCTTCATTATCTATTTTTTTTTATTTATTTCAAAATGCTACCTGAAAAGATTTTAAACGGTAACCAAGAGAAGGAATGATTTCCTCTGAATTGTTTGAACACAGAGGAAATATTTTAAGATATCAACTATGAATTGTTTTATATATCTTATTATTTATTTAAAATACTGGGATCTTTTTAAGTGCAGATATTTTGTAATGGAAAGTTTTTAAATAATTTTCTAAAGATTCTTTTCTGGTGCTTTTGTTTATATGATTTTTATTTTGTTTCTGCAAACTATTTTGAGTACATCGCAATATACTGGGAAAACTGAGCTGCACATATTAGGTATTTATTTGGTGATGATGAACAAAGTGATGGTGACTATTTATTTTGTGACGTCTCTGTGTTAATGATGGCTCTGTATGGATTAGCCTTTGAGTTGCTCCTAAAATAAAGGTTTAACCCACGGTGATTGTGGACTGTGCTGAATGCGTCATTTCCTGGAGGACCCCCAAGGTACCACGCCAGCCAGCAGACATCATTCCTCCTGGACATCCCAGGTCATCCCTTTGACACTTGTCTGACGATAATATGCAGTTGCAAGAAAAAGTCTGTGATTACTGGAGTTTCTGTGTAAATTTGGCATAATATATGTTATGATTTCCATCCAACAACATACTCTACTTAAATCAGTAAACATGTAAACAGTAACAGTGCAGGGTGGGATATGTAAACGAAACAGATTAACCATGGGAATTCCTTGTTATTAGGGGGTGGGGGGTTCTTTCCTTTAAACCTTTGGATGTATTAACTTGTTGATCCTCCTTTGGCTGCGATAACTTCCAAACGTTTCCCATAGTTACTGATCAGACCTGCACAACAGTTAGGAGTAGTTTTGGACCCTTCCTCTTCATAGAACCATTTCAGTTCAGCAGTATTTCATCACAAGAACACTGCTAAACTGAAATAGTTCTGTCAAGAGGAATGGTCCAAAACTTCTCCTTTTTAGAGGACAGGGCAGCTTAACCAACACCTGCAATTTTATCCCATTGATTGGACTCCAATTAGCTCCTGGAGAGATCATTACCCTCAGGGTATATATACTTTTTCCACACTGCACTGTGAGTGTTTACATGTTGTGTTCAATAAAATAATAGAGAAAGGCTTCAAAGTACCCTGAAATCCTGCCCCTTCCTGATTTCCTCTTATTCATGACCAGCAATGAACACCTCTTACACTCCCATGAAATAACTCAAAAACTTGAATCAGTGAAACAATGTTGTTTACTTATTTTAATGGTTAAAAAAATACTTTTTTGCTCAGAGACAACAATGATTCCCTGTTTGTCGAGGAAACAAGGGACCAAACAATGATGGCCACCAAATGATGACACGTGGAGCAAGGTAAGATGAGGTACATGTTTTTTGAGGTGAGAAAACAAAAAAAAGGCACAATTTACAATCAATCATGCCCCGAATTCACAATATTAATAATAATAGTAACAATAACAATAATATTAACAGTAATAATATCAATACAGCTAAAGAAAAACCTGCAACGTCCAAAAGAACAAACAAAAAAACAAACAAAAAAAACTGTCAACTTTACAAGGCAATACTTGCCTATCAGGCTACTCCTGTGTGCTTGACTTCCATCAGGTTTCGTACACTTTGGAGCCTTTAAAGCCTGCTGCACACACTAGGAAATTATACAGTGCACAGCAACTTATTATCTGACCACCAGGCATGACACGCAGAGTTTGGAAGGCCCGATGCAATCGTCATGGCAGAAGGCACCGCAACCCTGGCACATAATCATGGCTTTGAGGCGGCACGAGCACTTCAGTGCCACCTCCTCAGCTGTACTGTCAGTAAAGGCCTGGATGCTGAGGGTGGTCTGGCTGGACGCCAAGCGGGGGCGCAGCTGGAGCACACCATCTGCTAAGCTCCGAGAGAAACCCCCATTGTCCATCACCGATACATTGGCGGTGTAGCTTACTCCTCCGACAACACCACCTTGCTTGGGGAGCTTACCATAGAGTTGGTAGGGAAGTGTTGAAGCAGAGGGGGAGGGCGAGTTACAAGAGGAGGGAGAGCCAGAAGAGTATAGAGGCTTGCTGTGCTCTTTCTTGGCCATCCTGGCTAACGTCATCTCCATGTTGAGGAGTCCCTCCATTGCTCCTCCACTCAGATAGCCGTCGACAGAGTTCCCCGGTTCCTTCTTGGTCACGCTCACTGGTATAGTCATTGAGGCAAGAGCTTGGCAGGAAGGCCGTGCACCAGCCTCATTCTTCACTGAAGGAGACAGCTGCTGATGGGTGGTGAGATGGGAATGTGGGCTTCGCCAGTCAATCTTGATCGTAGGCACCACATCTGTGGGACAAGGATCAGCATGTTGAGGAGAAGGACCAACGGGACCATTCGGTATAGTTCGGGAGCCTGACTGGAGCTGGTCTGGAGTGACTCCCTGGGATGGCTGAGGACCATCTTTAATAACCGCCGATTCTATAGTCGTCGGAACACTCAAGTCTGCCTTTCTCTTTGAGGACACTGAACATGAAGAAGAGGGGGGCAGGGAGGTGATAACTGGGACAGCACTACGGACTTGTTGGGGTTGATACTTGGATACAGCTGGGGCCTCGACCACATAGGCAGCTGAGTGGCTTGTGGGTGACTTGGTGTGGATCTGAGAGGCTGGTGTCAGCTCTGGGCTGCTGGACTGAACAGAGATCTCAGGCCTATTACGAGAAACTGGGGTCCTTACAGCTGGTGGTCTAGGAAGAGGTCCTGGTAATCGGCTAATCTCAAGTTTATTTGCCGAATGTGAGGGCAGAACCTTCTCCAGGGGTAGGCTTCCCTGTAGAAGCTGAGTTACCAAAGGGTTGTTGGCCTCCACACTGGACACAGGTCTGGCTGAGCTCGCTGGTCTTTTGGGGGCAGCTGGTGAGTTTGGGTGGGATGGAGAAGGTTTCAAAGCTCCTTCACAATCCACTTCAGCAGATCTCTGTTTGGAGGGTCTGCAGTCGTCTTCAGCCTCCATTTTGACCACAACATGATTGTCTCTTAGCCCTCGTGAGAGAACAGATGAAACAGAATGGTGGTCCATGGAGTGGGGTCCTATATGCTCAGGGTGAGGCAAACCATTGGGGAAGCAAGGCTGAATAACTGTTTGACCTTGGCGGCCAGTCACATGGGTCTGGATCACTGGCTGCTGGTTCTGAGGAGTAGGGCTACAAATGACCAACTGGCTGTTTCTCTGGATACTTAGTTGGGGGTTCCAGTCTTGGTCAGGTGTCTGTTGGTCATCCTCCTGACCTTCATTTTCACAGTCCGAAGCAGTTTCTGTCGAGTCACTATGTGTTCCAGTCTCGTCGTCTTTCTCTTCACCAGAGCAGTCAACAAGCTGAGAGGAGGATGCGCTGGCTGACCGTTTCTTGATAGCTGAAAAAGATAACGATTCATGGGCATCGACGCGATGGGAACCGTGCTGAATAACACTACTGAGTCCAGCATCTTTCCCTTGTTCCCGCTCTTTGGCTTGACAAGGGGTGACGAGTGTCTGAATGACGTCCACACCCTGAGCCCCAAATCTGGGCAGAGAATCAGGTATTGAGGTTGGAACCAGTGCAGGTTTTTCAAAATCCTGATATACATTCTCTGAGGAAGGAGCGGCAGACCCCTGCACCTTGCTCTGCCTGTCCAATTGGCTGGCTGATGATTCAGGAGAGAGAGAGCATGGCTTCTCTGCGACCCCATTGGAGGAGCACTGGTTGCTGAGGGATGTTTCAGTTTCCTCTCCAACCTCTGGTTCCCCTGTTGTGGGATCCTGTTGATGACCTGAAGTCTCGCTGGGCTCCATGGAAGTTGAGGTAGAGGACATTAAAGGCTGATAAGTTGGTTTTACATTAAGAAGCTGTAATTGTGTTCCAGACGAATCAGGGCCTGAAGATGTTCCTTGCTCTTCCATCCCACCACCTCCCCTTCTTCCATTTCCTCCTCCTCCTCCTCCTCCTCTTCCTCCGGGCTCGATAGGTCCTGGATGCTCTCTTGCTCGTCGTCCACTGCTGCTATCCGATAACCTAGCAGCAGGCCGCAGCCTGGCGACGGCTGGCCCTGCCCCCTCGCCAGTGGCTGCAAAAGCAGCAGCGGCCTCGCGCTGGGCCCGGGCTTGCTGGGCACGGGCTTTGATGTCCGCCAATGTCCGCGCCCCACCCGTCCCCGACCGCCGCGTGCCCTCGCCGGGGGGCACAATCCGGGGACAGATTTGGTATGTGGGGTGCCCTTTGACCCAGGGCGGTTTAATTCTGGACAGTTGAATCTGTGACACATTAAAGCACAGCAAGGTTAAAAACATCAAGTGAGTAACAACTGTTTGTTAAAAATGTAGACTTGGACACGTACAACTACAGTTAAGATGGTCTGAAGCTTCACGTTTGTCCAACATTGTCTTACCCTGATCGGCGGCACCTTGGGTTCTTCGGTTGTCGGCTGTGGCTTTTCTGAATGGACGCTGTCAATTGTGGTACGAAAGGACTGACGGTCGTCGAGCCGTGGCCTCTTTTCGGGGAAGCTGGAGAAGGCCTCTGTCTCATCTGGTCTCCTCTTCTGCTCCTTGAGCTGGGCACTGGCGAGAGGTGTGGCGTCTGGACTTGCGGATGGGCTGCTTTCACGGCTGCTGGTGGCCGTCCCCCCTGTGATGGAGGTCACCACTGAGGCAGTGTCATCCAGGGGATCGGCAGCGACTGCAGCACTGGAGGATGCTGAGGAGGACGAAGAAGAGTCCAAACCTGCTGCAAAAGCTCCTTGTCTGTCAGAGGGTGAGGACGGTGATGAAGAGGGTGAGGAGGCAGATGATGAAGACGAAGAGGAAGAGGATGGAGAGGTCATGGAAACCAGAGCAGGTGCAGTTTTCTCAGGGAGCAGGCGGGCCACCTCTTCATTTGCACTTGTAGAGGCTGGACTAGGGCTTGGGCTGGGAGTTGGAGAGGGAGCAAGAGCAGGAGCTGGCGATGTGACCTGCTCTGGCCCGGAGGAGGGCTTTGGCTCAGTGGCAGCACTCTCAGATGGGAGCTCCACACCACAGTCACCATGGAGAACCACCTCTCCTTGGACCACCGTGTTAGACATAGGAGAGCCCACCGAGACCGCAGAGATGTCCAATGGAGTACTGGCTTCGGTTGCTTCTGCAGGTTGCAGGGCTGGACTGGCCTTGCACAGGGTCCGGCGAGCCCTGCGGCGAAGGTCTGCCCTAGTGCGTCTCCTCATCCTGCCATCTCTCCTTCGTCTACCGACGCTGCGCCGTTTTGGGGCACCGGTTGCCACCACAGCAACATCGCTGTCCAACACACTGGTCGCCACTTCGCTTGCCTCACTCATGGTGAGCTTCAGAGACTCCTCACGTGTTAGACCAGACCTGCAGGGAGACACAGTTCAATTAATGAAAATGCGAATATTTCAATAGTGTGCTGATGTCCAACAAGGTGGTCAAAACCAAGAGGAGACATAGTGAAGCACACTGAAAGGATTCTGTAGTGTTGGTGATTTTGCCTTTTCTGTTTACCGCATTTTCCTACTATAAGGCGCATCTAAAAACCTCCAATTTTCTCAAAAGCTGACAGTGCGCCTTATAGTCCAGTGCGCCTTATACACGGACCAATATTGAGCCACAACAGGTCTCGCAACTACGGTAAGCAACTGCTAACTTAAAGCACGCGGTTCATCCTGGGATATATGACTGAGCGAGGCGGTGGCGACCGAGCAGCGCCAGTGTGAGTGCGGCGGCGGCAACAACTGAGAGCAGGTAGCTCCTCTGCAGCAGGGCCGGCAGCAGCAGTGGCCAAAAAGATAGCCGCCGCCCGTGGCCAGCCGGGGAGTAAGCAGTTTAAACTCAAGGCGATCATTCACGCAGTAGAACACGGGGATAGAGCAGCA
>JASSRZ010000053.1:20333851-20382732 GCA_032164315.1 Malacoctenus gilli | reverse complement strand
GTGTGTGTGTGTGTGTGTGTGTGTGTGTGTGTGTGTGTGTGTGTGTGTGTGTGCGTGTGTGCGTGTGTGTGTGTGTGCGCGTGTGTGCGTGCGTGTGTGTGCGCGTGCGTGCGTGTGTGCGTGCACGGCTGACCGCATTTCCTTCAAGCCCTTGGTCTGGATGACATGTAGGATTTGTTTAGGAGTCATGGGTGCATCTGAGAAGTTCTCCAAAACCTGGAACACATGATTTCAAATAGGATTTGAAACAACATACTCAAAGCAATTAACTTATGTTAAAAACTTCTTTAACGTCTTTTAAAATGATTTTAAACAACCAGAATACTTATTACGAACATACCTGGTAATAGTGTCATGGTACATCATTACACGAGTATTTTTTTGTTTATGAAAACCAACAGGGTTTTACAGTGTAGGTTACAACTACAGATAAGGTCAGGGTCTGTATCAGGAAAGAGGAAACTGTTTAGAAGTTACCGAGCAGTACTGCTAATATGCACAAAAGTCTAAAAGCCTTTCAATTTATTCTCAGAGATTTCATAGCTGGCGTCAACTCTAAAAAGCATTTGTTGTTTCAAATAGGTTTCTCAGAGTTTTCTCTTCCTCACTTCACTAATGAATAGCCCATCATAGATTTTTCAGTAGGTGTTGGGAGTTGTGGTTTAGAAACTGCAGGACAAGTGTGTCCAAAATATGCTGATACATGCTACACAGGCAGGGTGTGTCATCGCACATATTTTTCTTGTAGCCCAATAACGGACAAAGGTCAACTACATTTACATTTCGAAAAACCAAACTTGGTTGCAGGAGGCACAACATACCTCACTAAACCTTATCAGACTCATTAGTTGCATTTATTATACAGACCACAAAGAAAGGGATTGATTGATCAGGTCAAATCACATCATGGATACATCTGTTCCGACAGAAAATGTGATTGGTCACACTGCGATGTAAACCCGTTTCTGATCCAACAGGACTTCATGTAAACTGCACATGAGATGGTCTCTCATTGAAGAAGCTTTGTGTGAATGTCTGTCACGCTTCAATTTTTTTAGAGTGTTAATGGTCACTGATAACTGACCAGAAAGTGAACATGTAAATAAACCGATTGTCCATATGCTCTTGTCCTGCTGAAGCATTTCAGGCTGGTGTCGATTGTCTATTGAGAGGAATAGTCTATCATAAATCATCATCGCGCCGGGATATCAGTGTTCCAACTCTCCACCAACTGACTCTGAAAGGCTGCAGCTCACTGCTGCTATGAGTGTGTTTATATGCTGTGATTTGTAGCTGCACCTCTTAAGCATCATAAAATGTTTTTCTTTCTTGAACAAGGATAGCCAAGGGACTAAGTCACATGACTTTTATGTAGTTTAAACTTCTTAGAATGTGCGTTGTGTTGTGAGTGCCTCTTGTGATCATTGTTTTAGCATGTTAGACTGCTGAGTTTCAGTCAATCGGTCACAGCTGTGAAAGCTCTCAAGCTTCATCTATTTGGACAGAAAGTGTTGGTGCACAGCCACAGCTCCAGCATCCACGTGGCTCATCACAATTATCACATAGCACAGGTGAGTGCCACTCCAAATCCTGTCACATCAGATGAATTTAGTAAAGTTAAAGTTATTGGAACATCTCCAAAATGATCAGCAGAAACAGGACCCCTCCGAATTAAATTTCAAATGTCACCGCAAAGGCTGTGAATATTTCACAACATGTGTTTTCCAATGATTTACTCACATAAATTTGCAGAAAATTTCCTCAAAAAACCATTAAAACATTATTTTAAAGGGGTATTATATCCAGGGGGCTCCGCTCATTGTACAAGAAGGCTTTGGCATTGATTGTGTAAATTTTGGAACTCTGAATACTTTCTGGGTGTTGTATAATTTGTTGTCAGGACAGAATAATTGGTGACTTTCAATATACCAATCCACAGATTTTGTTGGTTTTTCATTTGACAATGAAAATCTCTCAACATCTTGCAACCAGCTTAGATATACTGATGAAATCAGGATGATGAATTTCTGTTCATTTTGAATGAAACGCTGACATCACTTGCTTTAGGGAACTTCTGTGTTGTAGGCTAGCTGGACGAGAGCGTGAGATAAAGGCCTGCAAGGCCAAAATGTAGACGTGGAAAAAATACATGGTAAAGCTGTCACTCTTACACCCAATATGAAAAATATTACGGGCCTGGCTGGACCACAACCCCAAAATTAATGGATCTGACATTTGGATAGTCACTAGTAGAACCTTATTATGTCTATGTAATTATTCAATGCTTTAAGTAAAACAAGGTTCTTTAATACGCCCTGGCGGATGTTTCAGAAAAACAGCTATTGTGTCCAACATGAGGGAGACTTCAGGTAGTATGCCTCTCTCATGGTGCTGTTCATTACAGCTGAGTAGCTGTTTAACCTCAGCCATTAGCCCTGCTAACATTAGCATGTCAAATCGTCACAAATATCCGTTACTGTTACAACCAAATCAGTCGACAGACCAACGTGGAAAAAATCATTCCAACTGACTGTTTCGTACATTTGGTCCAACGCTGGGTCGGCGTATATTGTGAGCTCCTGAGGTAACTTGGATGGCAATAAGCTAGCTGAATCTAGCAAACAAAGAGCTCCAGATAGGAGGGGGTGTTAGCACACTAGCCAGGGTTAGCATGCTGCGGTACGAATCGTTTGGTATCAGAAATGTTTTCCGCGAAATGTGAAATGTATCAAGTCGCTTTTTTGTTTACGAAATTCGAATTAATTGTTGGCTGCGTTACCATTCCAGTGCGAAAGTGTAGTGGGAGATCAGAAGATTGTTGGTGAGGGGAATGTATTAAACAAAAACATCTCAATCTGCACTCCACAATAAGGCCCACCATATTCACATGCAGGGACTAAAATGGTAAAAGAGAGTGTTTACCATGCGAGCTGCCTCAGCCCAGGTCCGTTCCTTCTTTCTCTTTTGTTTGTCCTTCATTTTCCTCCGCGTTGATGTCTGCGGCTAGCCTGCTGTGCGTCTACAAAGCAACCACACTACGAAGGCGGTTAGCAAAACGGCTAACTACGTTCTAGGTTAACTGTATGCGGGAGAAAAAGGACCCTTTTTCCTCCCAGGTCAAAGCTTTGGTGTCTACCAGTGTCCTGCAATTGGCGGTCGTATGTTAAATGTCTTGTTGAAACGAGCTATGCGCATACATCGCCTCACTGAAGTACAGAAGCGGTGTTAGTGCAGCGCTGCTGGTGCTACTGCAGAACAAGCCTCTCCGGAACGCAACAACCAGGTCAAAGGTCAAGCCCTCTTGAGGAATGCAACAAAACAAGTCCTTTTACCTGCAAATCCTACATCCTCACATACGCATAGGGTTAATCAAATTTGTGTATCCTTGCAAACTACAAGCAGTGCACGCAATACACATGAAGCACATGACCCTTCAACCAAACCAATTTCAAAGAAAAAAAAATCTGACTCATTCTGTTGTTTAATTGATATGATTTAATGATTGATTATTATCCAATGTGTATGTGAAGCTAGAATTGTATTTCAATTTTATGCAAGCAGCTGGACACATTTTTCTATTAATTGCATATTAATCATCATTTGTTGCAAAATATTGCTAATTGACACTGACACACAAATCAGTACAAGAGTTTCAATAAAATTTCATTTGCTAATTTCGTCATTTTTTTAAGCTTGATTGGGTGTTTCTGCTTTTGTCATGTCTGCTCTGCGGAATCAATGACACACAATCAAAATTATTCAAAATGGTTATTATTACTCTAAGCAAATTTTTGGATAAAGCGAGTCATTGTGATTTTTTGTCATATTGTACTCAGCACTTTTTACACCTCTTATTGCCCTTACCCTTTATTGTTCATGCCGTCATCATGTCCCAATCAGAGAGAGAGAGAGAGCGAAAGTGGACACAAACATGGGCATCTCCACCCAAATTGATATTATTAGTAGCATTTTGAAGAACTTCTGCAAGAACAGTTACCACACTTCCATGTTTTAATTTTCACCTTACTGTGTTTGTACTCTGACATCAAGTGGAGCATGTCCCTGAAGTGAGAAAAAAAAATTGAAAAATAATGATAACAAATTTTGATAAATAATAACTACAATAAGGAGCATGTGTTCCTATCATAACCTCTGGTGATGTTGTTTTCTGATCAAAAAACAATTCTTTGTAACCTGCTGTTTCAGGAAAATAGATCTATGTAAATGATGGAATGAAGACTAAACAGAAATACAATAAAAGACATCCTCAGTCACTGGGACCCATACAGTTTTAACTTTAACTGTAAAATCCTATTATTTGTACATCAACAATTGTTGAAAAGCATTTATTTTGAAAATATGATGCATCAAAGATTCAATTGAAATTTACTGTTTGATGCAAAGCAAACTCAGTCAAAAAAAAACCAACCACGTTGTCACCTGATGACCTCTCAAGATACACAGCTGGAAATTACTGGTGAGAGATTTATGCCCGCAAATAATTATCCTGAAGAATTAAGCAACTCCACTGGGCTGTCTCACCAGCTAATTGTATTCAAACACTCTGTTTAGGATACTGTAAATTCACAGTTGCATCTGCATCTGTATAGATTTTGTTGTGAATGCTCCACAACCTGCAATTCTTGATTGATCTTTTGATATTTCATTCGCACGTTGGTGCTGGTTAGAGGATGATTTTGGTTGACTTCCCTGTATGAATTAGTACTGTAAGTTACTGAGGTTTCTGTAGAAATGGTTGGAGCATACTTTTGAACGTGCTGCAGACTGCAGATTTTAACCAATGATGATAGTGATTGGAGGATGATGTCTTGTAATTTTGGTTAAGTTCTGGTTGAGGGTGGATTGGGTCAAGTTACTTGGTGTTGCATCAGGTCAAATCACATCAGCTGTCCTTGGACATCTGCTGCACGGTTGTTTCGGTCATTTGCATGTTTTCATGAAGCACTAAAGGTATTGTTAGGGACACTTTTGTACAATTTCAGTAAGTGCCAGGTAATGTGGTTGGGAGGATAAGATTGCTGTTTTTAAAGGTTGAAGAAAAAAGATACTCTAGAGAACCAAACAAATTGTGGTTCAACAATCAAAGCTGCAACTGAAAAAAGAGGAGTGAAACAAATACAAAAAAGTAAACAAAAACAACGTATGGAAGCCAAACGTCTCTCTTTGTACATAGCACATTTATAATGCACAAAGAAAACATACACTCTTTGGTCATGCATAGAACAGTGGAAAGGATCCTTTCGACGAGCTCTAAGGATACTAACCACTAATCAGAAGCTGAAGCTTCTTCAACAGAATGTAATCTATGAAAAACTGAATTCTGCTTGTCCTGCAAACTAAGTTGGGTATAGGAAAGCCTTGTGAAGTAAGTGGATGGTTTAGTGGGCTTCCATTTTTCTTGTAGCTCCACTATATCCAATCATAGTGACGTGTGAGCAGTTACCCTGAAGATGACCTGCTGCAGAGCATGTTTGCCATGTCGCACTTTACTTTCTTTTTTTTGTCTCACTTTATTGTTGGACATAGAATACTTTCATTTCAGATTATTTTTTTTACTTCACTTTAGTTTTGACACCTCTAAAGAGTTTCTAAGTCACACTCACCATCGTACAGACCTTGGTCCCTCCTCCTGGAGTTGGGTCCTCACCTGCACTATCCATAATACCATTGTGGCAAAAACAAAGTACGATGTCATTTTTAGAGTTCAATACGGTTATTTGAAATGACTTGTTCTGTCACCTCAGAATGACTGAGCTCACTTTAGGACTGAGCTCCCTCTGTGGACATGATCTTTGTTGCGTGACAACAATCCACAAATTAGTTTTGTTTGTGATGATACTGAAATATTCGTTTTAGCACATGGTTTCCATAGACTACTTTGGAAACCACAAAGCATGCATGCTGCTTTAATGGTTCGAGTTCACTAAGCAGCATATGTTTGGTTTGATCACACAGGATTAAATCTTATGCAGAGTGGCTCAAGCCCAGAACTCAAAGCAGCTCTCCTGCTGTCATTCAAGGTGATTCATAAATCAAGAATAGATGAATAATAAAAAGGATAAAATATTTGTCACTTTGAATTTTTTAATGTAAAATTATTTTTTGGTTGCAAGCAGAGGGGACCCTGAAATCGAAACCCCTTTTTTGTGTGCATGTTTGTCTTGTTTTGGTGTGTGACTGTGTTTGTGTGTGTGTCTGTGGGGGGGAGTAGACCAAAACCAATACACTTTAGTAAAGTACTTTATCAGTGAAAACATGTCATAGAGCAGTTAAACCAGAGTAAAAGCGGCGTTGGACCGGCTGTAGAAAGGGGGGGGGGGACTCGGGGTCTGCTGGAGTTCCTCTGAGCCCGGTGGCCTGACGTCACTCTCCCAGAATGCATGGCTTCCAGCGCGGCGCCCAGCAGTCCAGGCCCCAACTCTGAAACACCCTTAAACTTCTTCCATAAAGTCCAATACTACTCGGAATGGCTATTGGACCGAGCGCTGGACGGCGGTACCCTCGGTAAGTGCTACTGTGTTCTTGTCCGCCGTGTTGCGGCCGAGTTTTTTTCCGCTTCGGCAAAGTAAAACTGTTAGCTCCCCAAAGACAAACTTCGATACAACTTCGTGGACCGCACATCTATTGTTTTTAATCAGCGTGTTGGCTCTTTTAACACACGGATTCTCCCACGGCTACATTGATGTTAGCGTGTGCGCTTCGTGGGTATGAAAGCTTCATAATATACTCGCAAATGTTTCATTTACCTAATTTATTTTCCTCCGCCGCCAAATTTTGCGAAGGCAGTGTGGCTAGCAGTGAAATGTAGCCCCGGTTCTGTTCCACCACTCTGCCACTTTTACACTCCGCCGTTTCGACTGAGCCGATTGCAAATGTCTCTCTTTCCCGAGTTTACCAGCATTATATTACTACAATGAAGACAGGATAGTTCCATGATGTGGGATGATATCGTCCAGTTACCCTTAGTCGTGCTGAATTTATTTCAATCAAAATGGTGAAACTACACAATACTGGCGGCATAATTGGTCACTTCGGGCAGTAAAGCATGTCTCTGACCCATGTATTGCTCTTGGCCGATATTTGATAAAGGGCTGTTCAAACAATAACATAGTGGGTAAAATGACATCGTTAACTTTGAGAGTAATATGCATCATTTTGAGAGCTCTTGTTGAATTATTGAAAGGTGTCAGAGTGCAGGATCAAAACACACACACACACACATACATACATACATACATACATACATACATACATACATACATACATACATTCATTCATACACATACACATCGAAGGTCACCAAGCCGCACACTGGGCCCCCCAAAAAATTAACCACAAATTCCACTTTTCAGTCCGCAGCTATGTTGTCCTGAACAATTTCCTTATGTAAAATTTCTATTTAACATTTTGTAGTGCTGCTTTATCTATTACTCTAGACACACGAATTATCTGCATATTCTATCCAGTATTTTGATAACTGATTTAGTCATATTCCATGAATACAACTACAACCTCTTTCAATGGTGCTTTCCTGGCTACATTGACACTGATACATTGATACACTTTTTTTTCTGTGCACGTAAAGCCACAGCCAGCAACTTCTGTAAGAATGACCATTCAAATTAGGGAGAAAAGCCAATATGTACTGACAGGAGTATATGATCCAGATAAACTATACATTTCATGTATATTTGGCCCCTAAAAATGCAACTACCAAACAGAGCCAGTGGGGGGAGATCACAAGCATTGATCATGAATCGGGCTGGCACAGGGCAGGGTTTGCTCTTTCAGCACATTCAGCGATACTTCATGGAGTAAAGTCCCCTTCAGAAATCTGGTTGAATGAAGCGACATCCGATGGACCTGAAACAGCTTCACCCAGGTTCCGTGGCTGTGGTGTTTCTGCAAGCAGGTAAATATGTGACCCTTTTCATTTCTTCAGGGAATTCTGCTTACTCCTGAGTTTTTTGGGTTTTGTTTTGTTTTTTATTGCTCATGCATAAACTTGACATGGACTACTGTGGCTATCAGCTAGTGAAGTACACATTAAGGTCTGTTTCGTAATCATGTTTGAATTATGTAGCTTTTTATATTCAATATCAAAATTAGTTTTTATAATTAATCATTCATTCTATGTTGACCCCTTTTTTGTCCGGGCTCCTGCTCTTGGCTCCTGTTTGTGGATAAAGTCTTTAAAGTCAAGCCCTTGAGTGGATACATTTATGTACTCCGCTACTGCCTGGCTCCACTGCCTGTGTGCGTGTGTGTGCGTGCACTTGCTTGCTACCTTGTGAGAGCTAGAATTGTTATTTAACCAGCAGTATAAGGATGCTTTGGAATTTGGAGAACATTTTTGCTGGGCCTTTCAACTTCAAAAGGCTCCTTAGAGGTCAAGACTTGGTTTTAGTGTCAGGGTTAGAATCAGGTTAGGTAAGCTTCCGAGCCAAGTTGTCAGTTCACACAGTTAGGGTTAGGAAAAGGGGGTGAGGGAATATGACATAACTGAATATAACATGAATAAAATGCCTCCCAAAGGTGATATGACTGAGTGTGCATGTGCGTTTGACAAGATAATGTCCCTGTCCAATTTAAAAACACACACACACCAGTTTTGAGTTAGCTGTTTTCAAAAACCTGGAAAGGGTTAAAAAAGTATCTAACAGCCTTGATGTTCATAAGTCTAAGGTGAGTCAGATTGTCTGCAAACGGAGTAAGTTCAGCATTGCTGTTGCTCTCCCTTGGTGGGGTCGCCCTGGAAAGATAGCCGCAAGAGCACACTGCAGAATGATCAATGAGGTGAAAAAGAATCCTAGAGTGTCAACTGAGGACTTTAAAAAATCATGTGTGTAGAAAAAAAGGCATATGCTTTTTCCACCCTTTTTTCAGTATCAGTTTGAGAGTGTTTGTTTATATTTGTAACTTTGAACACATTTTATATTTTCTTGAATTTATGCAGAAATTTAAATAATCTCAAAGCTCACATGCTTTTACTTTTGACTGTACGTCATGTTTTGACGGATTTGTAATCGGTACATTTAGTATATCAGCTGTGTCTACTTTCATTGCTGTGACAACTGAACTTATGTGGGAGCCACAAAAAGCTCAACAAAACTGAGCCAATTAGAGCTGTACTGTACTGCACTGTACAGTGGTGGGAAGTCATTGAGGAGAAAAACGCAGACACACGCAGATCACCCACAGAGTGCCTGCTGGGTAACTGAAAAGTCTGGCGTGCTCTGAATTATGTGTGTAGGGTTGTAATCCATGAGTGAGTTGGCCTTCACATGCGATTGACAATAGGGGGGCAAAGGATGGAAAGCGTTGCAGACCGCTGGTCTTTTTGTGGATTTACATCACGGACCGGGTGACTGGGTCAGGTCACGAGACAGTGGCAACAAACTGTTGCTATTGGACCAAACATGGAAACAAACCCATACGGAGCACGGGCAACAGCTAATCTGTTGCATTCCTGATTGACAATTCTTATTGATTGATTGATTGATTGATTGATTGTTGGAAAAACATTTCTGCAATTTATTTTATAGGCTCTGTCTATGTAGTTTGGCAAGCACCACCCATACATGCTGCGTCCTCAATGAAATTGCATCTTTGTGTGAAGACACATTTACTAAAACTATAGTCAAACTCTGATCCTAACTATATTTTGTTCTATTTGCAGAAACCTGCTGATGCCAATGAAGGTGGAGACAATAAAAAATGAAGCTTCAAGTCAAGCAACTCTATAAACCGACTGCCACATTTCACTCTGCGCAGTCCTGTTCTTGGTGTGATGTAGAAGTCAGAGCCTGCCCAACACACAAGCGAATTAGGTGCAGGCTTAGGGCCCCATGGCCACTAGGGGGCCCCCCAAGAGCAATAATTAAAAAAAAAAAAAAAAAAGTACATTATTTTTAGAGAAGAAATTGTGGTATCTATTTGATCAGATATATTGTTATACAAAAACACAATTTCAATGAGTGCTGTTGGTGTAAACATTGGGATTCTGACTGCCTCTGTCGTTAAAGCGACGCTGCACCACTGCCTCCTGTCAAAAAAAAAAGACGTGTGCATTTAAAACGCAGGTGGTTTTTTTCCCCCACTACAACTCATCGTTGCGTATTGCGGTTGCACTTTTTTGAAGACAAACTTTTGGAATGTTGTGTTGGAACTTTGGACTGTTGGGTAAATCAAACCCAGGCCACTCTTGTAGCCGGTTGGTCTCCTTTAAGATTAAAAACCATTTGTGGCACCCTGGACATGATTCATTATTCAATTATTGATATTATTCGTATTAACATTACTTACATTGCTGATTATTTTACCTTTGGAGATACAACAGCATAGTTCCAACATGTAACACATCAATATTGACTGAAATAGAGGCTCCCAAAATCAAAATTTGCGTAGGACCCCATGGAAGCTTGGGTCGGCTCGGGCAGTAGGACACCAAGTAGTGAAACGTCCTTATGCTGGGTTTACACTGCTAATAAGAAGTATTCCCACCTTCGATGCTTTACCTTTTTATTGAATTCATAAATGAAATCATGGTCAATATAATTTTGCTTTGTGGACAATAATTTACAATAAAACAACTCTTTAATGTCAAAGGGAAAAGAGAATTTTACAAAGTAATTTCAGTTGATTAAAAACATATATTGTAAAATAAATGATTGCGTCATTTACAGTGAGTGACTGTCATATTTCAATTGAAGTCCACCTTATTAATGCTACCAGTCTCTCAATCAATGAAGTGGCGATCACCTGAGTTTAGTTCATGTGTCTCAAGTGATTGCAATAAAACTCTGTTTTCACTTGTTGCAGTCTTGAGTTGTTTGGTTTGTAAATTGTTGTCGAGAAACCCAAATTTAAATCGATCATGATTTCATTCATTAAAGCAATAAAAAGGTAAAAAATCAAGGGGGAGGATAGTTTTTTTATAGGCAGCGTATACCACAGTAAACCTGGTCTTTTAACAAACTTCTTGGTTTGGGTGCATACTTATGGCATCCAAAATCAATGTAAAGTTACCGAGAAACATTTACTGTGTTCAAACTATTCATCTGTCATTATATAGTCTTGTTCTTTAATAAATTTACCTCGTTTGTTACAAATAATTGTTGATGTGGGATTCTTTACGGTGTATTGTTAACCAAACAGTACACATACTGTGAGGAGGTAGAGGACCAACAAAGAGCTGTTCATGAGACAAGTCACCTAACATAATATTACAAAGTGAAAGTGAGTTTGACACAGGAAGTTCGGGGGGGGGCGCCGTCCATTCGGCAGGACACATTTCCAGTTATAAATTATTGCCATGAAAAGTAGCTTCAGAGCAAGACATTTCAGTGAGTCAATTTTTAAAGTGACAGCACATCATTGGCTGCACAATAGCTCAAGAAATACAAAATGAGTGTTTGCAACTGCAAAAATAGTGTTCAGATATAAACCAAAAAAGTATTAGTTTAAGGCATCTTAAAAGACTTACTTAAGATACTTGAACATAATTCTTTAAAGCCACCAGTAACAAACAAAATAGGATCCCGTTCAGGACTGAGGTTGAAATGGAGCAGAAGGTCAACAGGCAGATTGGTGCAGTGGCCGCAATAATGCGGTCAATGCATCAGTCTATTGTGGTGAAGTAGGAGCCAAAAAGCAAAGCTCTCTCTACCGGTCACTCTACGTTCCAACCCTCACCTATGGTCATGAACTCTGGGTCATGACTGAAAGAACAAGATCTCCGATACAAGCGGCGAAATGAGTTTCCTCCGCAGGATAGTGGGACACACCCTTTGAGATCGTGTTCCAGGCCCCCACTGGGAGGAGGCCCCGGGCCAGACCCAGGACAAACTGGAGGGACTACACCTGGCTGATCTGGGAACGCCTCGGGTTCCCCCCAGAGGAGCTGGGGTTGGTGGCTGGGGACAGGGAGGTTTGGGAGTCTCTGCTGAGACTCCCGCGACTCTGAATGTTTAAGATCACCAAGCAAATTCAAATATTAGTCGAAGATTACACGTGTAAACACAGAATGCAGTTTTTTAATAAAGGTTTTTATAATTAAGGGGGAAAAAAATCCAAACCTCCATGGCCCTGTGTAAAACAAAAAAAGGTTGGTCCCCCTGTTAAAATATAATTGTGGTTTATCAGAACCGAGGTAAATTTCTCTGTTCTCGGTCAAGGAATCACTTGAATACGACCTGACAAAGTGCAGACCAAAAAATCCTCAAAAGCTAGAAATCATGTCAAGAGCCAGAGAAATTCAGGAACAAATGAGAAAGAAATTAATTGAGATCTATCAGTCTGGCAAAGATTATAAAGCTCTTTGTGAAGCTTTGGGACTCCAGCAAACCACCATGAGAGGCATTATTATCCACAAATGGTGAAAACATGGAACAGTGGTGAACCTTTCCATGAGTGGCGGGCCAATCAAAATCGCCCCAAGAGAAGCGGTGACTCATCCAGGAGGTCACAATAGGTCCCAACAACATCATCCAAGAAACTTCAGGTCTCACTTGCTTCAGTTGAGGTCAGAGTTCACGACTCCACCATCAGAAAGAGCTGGAGCAAGAAAGGCCTGCATGGCAGAGCTCGAAGACTCAAACTCCTGCTAAGCAAAAGAACATTGAATCTTTTCTCTCTCTTTTTTTTTTTTTGACGAGACAGAAGTTGGACTTGTTGGAAAGTGTGTGTCCATTACACCTGGCATAAAAGTAACACCACATTTCATCACAAAAAACCAAAACATCATTTCAACAGTAAAATGTGGTGGTAGTCGTGCGATGGTCTGGGGCTGCTTTAATGCTTCAGACCTGGAAGACTTACTGTGATAAATTGGAACCATGAATTCTACTGTCTACCAACAAATCCAAAGGAAAACACCCGGCCATCTGTTCTTGACCTCAGGCGAAAGCGTCGTTGGGTTCTGCAGCAGGACAATGATCCAAAATTACAGCAGCAGGTCTAAATGAAGACTTTGGAATGGCTTCGTCAAAATCTTTACCTGAATCCTATTGAAATTTTGTGGAATAACCTAAAAAATGCAGTTCATGCTGGAAAATCCTCTAATGTGGCTGAATTACAACAATTCTACAAAGATGAGTGGACCAAAATTCCTCCACAGTACTGAAAAGACTCATTGCAAGTTATCGCAAATGCTTGATTACAGTTGCTACTCCTATGAGTAGTCCAACCAGTTATTCAGTTTTGGGGGCAAACACTTTTTCAAACAGGGGCATGTTTGTGTTTGCTTGTGTTATCCTTAACACAAGTATAGCACAAACATTTAAATTTTTTAATGATCTGAAATGTTTAACTGAAAAAAAGTCAAGAAAAGGCAAACACTTTCACACCACTGTATAAAAAATCTGGATGTGAACAGTATTTCATTGATTCAACGTTTCTTGTATTTTTGCTCTAAAATTTGAGCTAGAGATCATTATTTGAATGTAAAGTGTCTTATAAATCTTATATTCGTCCTTTACAGAAACAACTGTGTAATTTCAAGGATATGGTTGTCTAAAATAACATGAACTTTGGCAGAGAGTTTCCAAATGTGGAATAGGGATACTTACTCCCACCCACCACAATTGTAACATATACTTTATTTTCGAACTGCACACCAGCTTTTTCTAAACTCAGAATGTCTCCTTCATGCTGCTCTTTACGGTATTCCAGACGAATTCAAATTGTGAGTTTGTAGTGCTGCTGGCATGTATAGTGTTGATGTGTGCTACACAAACATGGAACAGGTTTTCATGATTTTTTTTTCTGTGCTGAGTTGTGAAACCAGAATGTGTGGCAATGTGCCTTGTGGGAGAAGCCTGAGGTGAATACTGGTGCAAGTGTAAGCCAGCAGCTCTCCAAGAGTGTATTCTGCACACTGTGATTGATTGGTCATGATTGTTGGTCACTGTTCATTCAAAACAATTGATTGGAAAAAAAAAATTTCAATCAGAGGTATTTTTTTTTTAAGTTACGTCATCTTAAATCAAGTGTTTTAATTTGCCCAAAGTGATTTTTCTCTTTTTTTCTGTTTTGCAGGTCTTCAAAGATGCTGCACTGCCTTTGTGTTCTTGCTGCTGTGACTGGGGTGTACAGGGCTGCTGAATACTAAAATAGACTGCTGGCCAATACAAGAGCTCTTCTCAGGAAACACAGACCCAGTTCAGAGATTCCAAAGCCCCTCATCACAGCAGCCCTTTTGGGGTTGCTATGGCAGCTGCTGTCGCAGATAACAAGAGCTGGACACAAGCTGGCCCCAGTAAGGCAGGACAGACCAATAGTCATCGCTCTGAGAGACCATCAAACGGTCAGGAAACAGGACTCTGCATTAATTCTGAACTCTAAGTGACGAACATGAACAGAGGTTTGCAGGCTGATGGTCAACTCTCCTCATGAGTCTTGTCTGTGTCTGCTCCGGCTCTTGGCCAGGGTCCCTGTGCAGCAGCAGAGCTAGCGTTCTCCCTTTTATTCAAACATGTTCCACCAGCAGGACCATCTGAAGAGTCAGCTGCAGGAGAGCCACCAGTCCAACCGGCAGGTTTTCCACTGCCAGGAGTGTGGAAAGCAGTACAACACTCAGCTGGGATACAGACGCCACCTAGTGGCAGCCCACAGCACCACAGCCAGCCTGCCCAGTTCGGAGGGACCTCCTTCCCTGCTTGAGCACTTGGGTGGGCATATTGACAGACCTCCACCATCAGAGGGTAACACTAATGTGGCTGTTCCAGTAAGGGAGAGGAAGTACTCCTGTGAGCGCTGCGACCGCCGTTTCTACACTCGTAAGGATGTACGACGTCACGCTGTGGTGCACACAGGGCGTCGTGATTTCCTTTGCCCCCGCTGCGCACAGCGCTTTGGTCGCAGAGACCACCTGACTCGCCACTTGAAGAAGAGCCATGCCCAGGAGACAGGCTTGATGCCGACCTGTACAACCAGCACTCCTGTAGCTACACCAAATCCCGCTACCCAGTGTTCAGTGAAAGAAGAGCCAAGCCCGGTCACATCTGACATGACCTCCATTGCGAAAGAGCCAATGGAGACCTTCTCCAGGGACATGTATGCTTCGTACCCCATGGCAAATCCAGTCCCTGGGATGGGCCACCCTCATGGCTTGATGCAGGGTTCCTTGTCCTCCAGCATGAGCGTCGGCCGCCACATGACCTCCCAGACGTCCTCGCACCCCCACCACCATCCGCTGCAGCCCCCAGCAGGACCGCAGCAGCAACCGTATAGCAATATGTCCCGGTACCAGCACGGATCTACCTCATATCCTCGTGCAGACGTGGACAGTTTCCTGCTGGACCTGCAGAGTGCTCCCCCACCTCACCTCAGTGCGGTCAACTCCTCTACTCCTACTTCTGCCTCGCCTCAGAGGGAGGTTTTGGTGGAAGGCCTGAGTGCTGGTGGGGACCCTCATCTGCTCTCCAGGAGCCCCGCGGTGTCCTCCACTGAGCTCTCCTGCACCACTAACATGGACCTTGGGCCCCTTCTGAGCTTTTTGCCTTTTAGCCTACCACCTTACAGCCCTCACATGGGAATGGGAGGCTTAGTGATGAGCTATCCACCTGCTGCCGCCACCACTACGACTTCCTCCCCATCTTCTTCCACTGGGTTGTCCACCCAGGCTCCAGGGCCTTTTCCTTTCTTTCAGCCTCCTCAGGCTCATGTACCACAGGGCCCCGGGGTCCACAACCACAGCCAGCTACCTCAGGCATACAGCAGTCCTGCTATGAGCACTTCCAGCTCTCTACCTCACTACTATCAAGCCTTTCAGCAGTAAGCAGTTTTGCCCTCAAAACATTGCGTTCATATGCTCTCACCGCATATGAACATTTCCATGCAAAAGAGAATCATGAAAATGAAAATCTTTATTGTGAAACAATTGTGTAACTTCAGCTTGTCCGTGCTAATGTTGCTAATCTTAGTTGTTTTTTGTTGAACACAACAAATCACCTCATCAGTATTACCTCATTATTTAAAACGTAAGCTTGAAAGATTCAGAAACTGTTGGTAAATCCCACTGCAACCAAACGAGAGCTCTTTTTGTCAGTGAACAGTGAATACACTTCACCCACCTCTCAAACAGTGCTGTGCCGTCATGCAGTTTGAATTTGCTTTGACTCATTTGACTGGTGGGAAAAACTCAGTCACCTCACTGACCCAGACATCTTTATGTACTTTTTTCTTTTGGAATCATGAGACGAATTGACGTACGATGTGCCGAGAGACAGTGGAAAAAAGACTGAATATGCAATGTGAGCAGGAATGGTTTTCTGGCTATAAGATGGTCAGCTAAAAAAACAAAACAAAAACATTTTCCTATTCACTTCCAACGGGTGTGGCCAAATGCACCTGCGGTGAAATATTAGAAAAAAGTACCTTCAATCATCAGCTGTCATGTGAAGTCCAAGACATGAAACCCTTTCAGCAGAATTTACCCTTTTTTTTCTGGGAGTTTCTTAAAGTGCGGTTGCTCTGTCATTGTACAGCGATTGCAAAGCAACACTCAATTTGGTCAATTTCAAAAGTAGTGTAAATTTAAACCTGGTTTTTAAAAAAAAGTCACTGTAATAGGAGTTTGAACAGAAGGAATAACGGAGTCACAGGAGTAACCTCTGCATTGGAAACTTTAAAAGAGCAGCTCTTCAAGCCACAATTCCACTTTGGAAGGCATGGAATTTATTTGCAGCTACCTTAGGTGGCATCTGCATGGCAACATGGAAACGAAATAGCTCTTTTTGTGTCTGATAATGCACTTAGGATTCATTTTACATTGATGAAGCCATGCCAAACCACACAAGGCTTCCCACCTCTTTCTATGGTTCATCTTTGTTTTTTTCAAGCCTTTTTTTTTCTTCTTTTGTTCGCGTGGGCCATTTGACATATTAGAGACTGTCATTTGAGAGGTATTGGCTAGAAAAACGAATGGATTTCACTGTGTGTACATCCTGTCTGCTCTGAGCAGTTTGTTTTTTGAGACAGCAGAGGTGGGATGACGACCAGTGATGCTTCTCTGTGTGTTCGGAGCATGGGGGGGGGTAGCACAACAAGTTATTCTCTCAGCCTGTGTCACACTGGTCAATGTCTTCACTGTCCATCTCTGTCAGGGCTGCCATCTGCCCTGTTCGGTTTCTTTTTAGTACCATGTCCAGGCAGTACTGTGAAGCAAAACATAAACACAGTAGCTTAACCCAGCGTTTTCTATATGCAGCCACACCAAGCTGATGGCATTCACTGCACCCAAGCAAGCACACACGCGCAAAAACACACAAACAGATCTGGCCCAATTGCACTTGTCAGTTGGAAAGATGGTTGGAATGGCTGTCTCGCTTCAAATAACTGAAATAGCCAAATTTAATATTTCTCACAAAAATATATTAGAGAACAACACAAACCTTGCTCTTCAAGCTGGACTTGTGTTGTTTCTGAGTGTGTACAAAGCAGGTGGCTGCATGCTATTGGAGTTGTAGGATTACACACATGCAGATCAGTGTGTGTGGCAGTCAGAGACAGCCAGCTGCCCCATGCAAGTTTGTCTGGGACCTGTTCATGTTGTGAGGTGAGTGGCAGGTGGCAGCCCTACTCTGATGGCCTGACCTGGTCCTCTGAGAAGAATTAGGGTCCAGACATGAAAACAAATGTCAAGTCCCCCCTGTTGTTTTTGCCTCTGTCTGAAGTGGGTCACTTGGATGTGGGCAGGTTGTTACTTAGTTGATGGGAATTTTTGATTTCCTTTTTTTTTTTTTTTTTTAAAGTGATGGCGTTTAAACCTTTTGTATTGTGTGTCAGAGCACTTGTTTCTTTTTCCCCTGAACATTTGTTGTCTAATAATTTTTTTTCCTTTCTCCCCCCCCCTTTAAGTCTTGTTGCTAATGACAGCTGTTCGTTTATCACTGGTGTTGGATCTTTAGCATGCCTGATTTAGTTAGGACTAAAAGCACACCCTTTTTGTCCCCGAGGCTCAGGAAAGTCGAAGGGAGCCAGCTGAAAAGTTGTCGGTTTGTTTTGCTTTTCGATTCTTTCCCCAGCGCCGGCCGAAGCATATTGGTTTGCCAGCAGAAGCTTTCTTGTGAGCAACACTGGGATGGCCCGCCAGCGAGTTGGCCCTCCAGCTGGTTGTTGCGGGTGATTTGTTTGTCAAATGCAAGAGGATATTTATTGGGGACGATGTCAAACGATGCTCACTCTAATTCTGCCTTATTCCACAGACTCTCCTACCAGCATTGTAACAAACTTCAGTGTTGCACCGATGTCTTAAAATGCTACTGCTGTGCCTCTCTAAGATTGTCTAATCTCTTGACTGGGTTTAAGCACTTATGACATTTTTCAAACAAATGGACTTGATCTGTACTTTTAACACACAAACTTGTTTTTTTCCCCTTTTATTTCTGTTTGCTTTTAGTTGTTTTGGCCTGATTTGTGCCATTAGATTGAAACTACAAAGGTAGATTTTATGAATCTCAGCTCTTTATCTAGTGGCAGACTGTTATAATTCAAACTTTCTACCTCTTATGTTGCCATGTATCTTGGGGGTGAGGGTGGGGGGGCTCATTAGAACTAGTTTTAACCTGTAAGAGTTAGACTGTTTTACCACTGAAGACGGGGTTATGTTCAAAAATTCACCTTTGAAGGACTGGATATGCTTCTTCTAGAAGGTCCTTCTCTATACTCGCTTTTGATTATACTTTTACTTATTTACTACCTCAGAAGGGACAGAAGACTGTCCATTTAACTGCAGAGAAGATGTATGTGTAGAGTTTTATATTTGTCAGAACAAGCACATGTACTTTGTAGCTTCATAGTTTTGTACTGAGGTTAGCGCACAAGAGGTGTTCTGCACCAAGTGGAACACAGCCCTCCTGTTCTCCCGGGGTCTGCTTTGTTCAGGCATGGTGCTCCTTGCCTCTTCAGTCTTTTACTTTGTCCTCTGTTGGTCAGTACAGGAATTCCATCTGAAGGAATTCCAATCAGTTGTTGAAAAAGTACAGATTGCGGCGTTCTTCCCTCAACACTTCACCTGTCAGCAGCAGCACCACTGTGTCCTTGCTCTGAGCTTGTCAGTAGTTCTCGTTCTGTGACATGACACTGGCTGTTCTTTTGTGATCAACCAAGGGTGTCTCAGTGCAGTGGTCAGAAAGAAAAATTCACACTCTGGGCTGCAACCCAAAATGCAGCTGAGAGAGATGGGCTCAGCCCAGTGTAGAGAGCCCACACAGTGTTAGGGCTCAGTAAGTTATCTCAGGGCCTCCTTAGTTATCTCATGTTGACATAATTTATCAGTAAAAGCCACAAGCACCACCATAGCCCACCGTTCTCCATTGTTTGTTTTTATGCCGTTTACTTTCCCAGCCAGCACCCACTTGAACATTGAGACCCCCATGTGGTCATGCACAGAACTCTACAAAGGATTGTGAGGGAGAGACGAGTCAATCTGTAAGCAACTTTCACTAGTTTGTGGTACAGTGGAGTTTTTTGTGAATGTACTCAAACATTCTGCAACCTCCCCCTCAGGTCTTTCACAATGTTCAATTTTTAACCATTTTATCTTGTTTATCTTTTGAAAGTAAGCGGTGGGACTGTGTAAAGAACCAAGACATCGAAAGGAACATGAAGGGCGCCCAGGCACAGATTTGGCAGACCCTGTATATTGTGGCCTGGTTTGGAGGTTCCCTGAAGCCTCCAGAGGTTTTCACAGCTTGTCAGCATTGCTCACGTCGGGCAGGGCTCTTCTAAGTGAAGGGGCTACTAGAGTGCTTCAGGAGAGGAGTGGCACCATGGAAAAAAAGTTGTTGAAGAAATATCCACAACCTTTAGTTTTGCATTGAGTCAAATGCAGAGACAGTGTTCATCGATGGATTGCCATGCGAATAATACATATTATGAATTGATGTACAAAAGTCTGAAATTATGTAACCATTTTTCAAGATATAATATCAAGACATTATTTTTCCTGATCCACATTTGAAAGTCTATCAGACAGAATTAGTGAGACGGTGTGTACAAAGCGCTTAAAAAATGTTGGTGTATCTATGCCATTGAGGGTGTGAGGGCTACAATTTGGACCCTTCTCATATCAAGTGTTATATGTCGGGACCAGAGGCAACTGAAGCCCAGGAACAATTTGAAAATTGGGTCAAAGGTGCACGATCACAATTTGTTTTGTATGAATCCAGGACTGCTCAAAGAAGCATTGAGGCCACGGTTTCAGCAAAGCTGTTATTCAGGGACTAACGTGCGACAAAGTGACATCTTCAAGCTGGTACATGTGTGCTGCTGCTGTAAAGTGTCGTACATGATCGTAGGGGGTGACACTGTGTCTGTACAACAAAGCTAAACTCTGGGCTGGTGTTAGAGAAGTGCTGGGCGGAGGACATAACATTTCATTACACTAAGTTGTTGTTGTGTACCGTTGTGTTTCCTGCATTGAGGTGGGCTCTGAGATCTATCACAATGCAGGTTTTATCACCTTTAACTTAGATAAGTCTTGTGTTAGGTGTTTGTATTATCTTTATTAGACTAGAGGACAGTGGAAAGAAAATGTCATTTTGTAATTGTCTGAACATAAAGTAATACAAAATAAACAAATCTTTAGATTTATTTTGTGTCTTTTCTCATGGTCTAATGAGGTTGACAAGTTGGAGGGTACAAATGTTGGGTGACCCAAATCTCCATATGGGAACAAGAAGCATGTCCACTGCTCTCAGGGTGTGTCTGCACTTTCTGAGCAATGGCCATTCAACCATGCATATAACCTGACAGTCTGTTAGATTCTGAGTTGAAGTTCCATGTGTGATCCTAAAATAAAGTATAATGGTCTGTCACCGAAGAGGATTCCGCACGAGCATTGTGGTTGTTTTTTTGGGGGTTTTTTTTGCAGCAAAATAGGTACGACCTGGAAATACTCCATTATACAAAGAAGTAAACCTGGTACAACTAAAATGATAGAATATATGGTTTGCTATTTAATATACTATTCTAAAGATTTTCGGAGAACTGAAAGATTTTGCCAATTAAATTGGAAAGTAAAAATAAAAAGTCCAAATAAATATTGTGGCCCTTAAGAACACAAAGCTCCTGATCTGTTTTCAGCGGTCATTATGACACAATTCAACATTTTTTTAACACATGGCTCAATAAACTTTTAAATTTTCTTTGACCATGATTTTAATTGTAACTGGAAGCACTTGGAGAGTGCAAGCATCCACCAAGTGGCCACACAGTCTGATAACACACCACAGAAATATGTTTTTGTTTCAGTTTGGATCTTTGGATGAGCAGGTGAAAAAAAAACCCATTTCTTAATCGTATCTGGCCACGTTTCAAACCCTGTCACCCAGCGTGGGTGTCAAACCAATGACTGAGATGGAGTACCTTATGATTTATTGACTGAACTGACTGGGCTGTAGGAAACACACTGACATCGCATTATCAACAAGTGGTCACACACTCTTATTGCAGGCAACAGGAATCATTTTGTATCACCAAATGAAAGGTATGCCACCAAAAGTTATCGGATTCTACGTTGAGCTAAAATACACCATTTGTAATGATTTTAGAGCAGTATCTCAATTACTATTTCCATAATTTTGCTAACCAACCAAAACAATGTGGCTCTCCTGAAGGAATGGTTTTGATGGCAGCAGAGATGCAGTGAGAACGTCCAATGTTGAGGTAAATGATAAAGGTACCAGTGGACCGTAATGGCCTGAGTACTGCTTATATGTACTTTTAGGAACTTGCATGCATTCTTGGCACAGGACCTGTGAGGATTCAAACACACAATAAACCTCTGACTCATGGTTCTGGTCACAGCAAAATAAACTGACTGGACAACTAACTACAAAAATCATGAAACACAACAAAGCCCCAATGCTAACAACTTGACTGGACTACCATGAACAGCATAACAACATTTGTAACCAAACTTCAACAACCCTACCTACCTGAACTCCGATTGGTTCATCACAAAATTGCACTCTTCCTTTAACCAATCATCATTATATTTATTAATTTTGCCACATTTGTGTGTTAAACTCCTCAGGATCAATAGATGTTTTTGCTGAACTAATTAAAGGGTCACTTCACTCAAAAATGACAGCAAAACAGACACCTGATTGAAAATATATTTTATTATTGTAGAATGTATTTTTCACAGTATTGTCTTGTCGTAGAATTTTTTCTTGTGAATAAATCCAGTGAAGATCGATCTTGTCTTTAGGTTTTTTTTCCAAAGCTACATAAGCCAAATGACACGCAGGTCATCTACACAACTCAAAAGTTGACAGATGAGTGCCCCCCCCCCCCAAAAAAAGGGAGAGACTACCTCTTGTACTGCAAAATAGGATGATGGAGAAAGGGTGAGAGAAAAGAGGTGAAAAAAAGTCAAAGTGGAAAACAGGCATTGTGTGGAAAAGAGGAGATTCCTGCAGGTGCATGTGCCTCCCTGAGTGTGGGAGCAAGGGAGAAAACGAAGAAACTCTGGGAGAGAAGTCCACTCGAGAAGATGGGAAAGGAGTTTCAGGGTTGGGAGTCAAACAATAACAAAAAATAAAGTGAGCTCTACTAGCTGCAGCAGTTATATGTTATGTGCTCCAAGCCTGAAAAAAATGCTACTGCGGGCCTGCAAGAGTGAGTATGATGACTGAATAACCGAGTAAAATAATTTGCCACTACAGTCTCATTAGTGATAGGCCACGCAGTCATGCTGTCCAGGTACCCAATTTATCTTTTTTGTTTTTGAAGAAAATAAAAGTATAGTAGATATTGTCCACATCATTCCATACCGACAGGTGGCAGTACTGTGCCATGCGGTTGTTATCGCAAACATTTAACGCCGCGCGACAAAGAAAAAGCAGCGTACTATTGGCTCAGAGAGCAGAGAAGCGGAAACACTTTGCTGAGCCGATATCGAACAGTGCAGCATAAAGGACAGAAACACAGTAGAGCCCTGTCACTGAGGTCTTAACCATTCACGAGCTATCCTTTTATTTCTACAGCTTTACTGTTTCCTGAAATCTAACTGAACCTGCGGCTGAACGCGCGTTGACCTTGGTGACTGGTTTACTTTCGCTCAAGCCGAGGAGCCACCATGCAAGAGGACTGTTTGTGAACAGCGACTTCCATCTACGGTAAGTCCCTGTCATTTAACTAGCTAGTGTTAGCTCCAGGATTCAGTTTCCTCCAGGGAGAGTGAGTTAGCTATTCATGACAGCCTGAGTTCCGAAAACCGTTAGATAAGAACAGCAGTGAAGGGGAGGCTCATAAATGGACGTGTAAACGTAAGTGAAAGTAACAACACGGCCGCTTTAGCCTCGGCTAACTTGAGAATCTAACGTCCACGCAACCGAGGTTGTCAGGCGTAAACCCGTTGGGAAATGCAGGTCACGACGAGGCTTTTCAAACCAGAGGAGCAAATGTGCTGAAGCTTCTGCTTCTGTGAAAGGTCAAAGCTGAGCGGTGGCCTCACGACACCGAGACCCCACACACAACTCGGTTCATGGTGCTGCAGTATCACTGCACACATCCTACAAGATACCGCGTCGGACAAGAGTTCAGTGGGACAGCCCAATCCGACTTTTGTGACGCCCCCTCGCCCCTAACAATGAAAACAAAGTCTAGTTCTGTAGTTGAGTAAAAGCTTTTTTTCAAAAATCGAATCCGCAGTGGCAAGATAGCCACAGTGGTTGAACATTGACATAGTAAATCCGTGCTGTCGTTCCTGCTCTTCTGTTTCTTGTGACGCTTTCTGATATGAGGTCTTCTGATGGATTGTCTGTTCTCCTCTGTCCAGTGCCATGTCTCTGGTTTTCCCACGACCCAACAACAACCCATTTCACGGCAAGAAGGAAAAGAGAATGATGGCAGAAGTCAGCGCATCCCCTTTGAAGCATTTTGTGACAGCAAAAAAGAAGATCAATGGGATCTTTGAACAGCTGGGCTCCTACATCAAGGAGAGTGCTTCCTTCCTGGACGGTACGCCACCTCCCCACTCTGATTCGAAGCCTTTTTAACCACAGACCCTTTTTCTAACAACAAACCCTGGGCATTCTTTTCTCCTCTGAATTTTCTTATCTGGCTGAGTTCAGGCGAAATGATGAAACAGCCTATGAGCTCACAGAGCAATGAGCTGCAATAGAAAGTCCACAACCGAGGCAAATATTTTATCTTCACTCCGGAACATATAACACAAGTGTTACCCAACCAGGGTGAATCAGCTCTCATTTATTCATGCCTTTGTGTTTATGAGAGTCTGTTAACAAAATGGACCTAGACTAACATGTGAAACACAATATGCAAAAGCCTGACTTTGATGCTTTGACTTGGTCAGGGGTCACAAAATTGAGGGTTGCAAGAAGCTAAATGGTGCTGTGAATCCTCTTGATGTGCCCCCTCCCCCTGGCAATATATTTTCCATCATATTATCTTCCAATTTTGCAGAACTTTAGCCTATTTCTTTACAATGTAAAGAGTATTCCACAGTTACAAATATTTGATGACCCCCTCATAACAGATACCCACAAAAGTGAGGAGCTGGACCCAATCACCACCGAGGAACAGGTCCTGGAGGTCCAGGGTTACCTCACCAAAGTGTCAGGGATTGGAGAGGTTCTCACCCGGCGCCACATGAAGGTGGTTTTCTTTGGAAGGTACGTTTGAGTTAAAAGCATATCATGTTCAACATTCGTCTTCAGGTCAGCAGCGCAAGCTGGTAAAACCAATTTTGTGATTTCAAGATAGTATGAATATCACTAAAACGATGTCTAATGATGTCTAAATCCTTTACTATTCCAACGTATTCCTCTTCAGACAAAGCCATTTTTGATGATGGGGGGGCGGGGGGGACAATCTGTTTTCAATACTTAGCTGAATCATCAATGGCCAATGAAACGAACAAACCTGAAGCAATCTTAATATGATGTTCTTGCATTAGTGTTAGTCGTGACCGGTCAAGTGTCTAACTGGTTTGCTCTTTGTGCTGCAGGACGAGTAATGGAAAGAGCTCAGTGATCAACGCGATGCTCTGCGACAAAGTGCTGCCATCTGGGATAGGACACACAACCAACTGCTTCCTGAGAGTGGAGGGCACAGACGGCAACGAAGCCTTCCTCCTCACCGAAGGGTCTGAGGAGAGGAAGAACATTAAGGTCGGTGTCCCATTGCCCGTGATGTGTACATGTGTCCTGATGGAAATGGATACAAATTTTCCCCACTGCTCTGTGTTTGAATTCTGCCCGTGACCTTTGTGCTTCCAGACAGTAAACCAGCTGGCCCATGCTCTCCATCAGGACGAGGACCTGGATGCTGGCAGCATGGTCTGTGTCATGTGGCCTAAAGCCAAGTGTGCTCTGCTCAGAGATGATCTGGTACTTGTCGACAGGTTAGATAACTTCATATCTTCTCTATGTTATGTTGTTGTTCTCACAGAATGACATCCTAAAGTCTTTTAACATGCAAGAAGATTTTTTTGGCTCAAGCTGGTGTTCTGTACTTCTAAAAATTCAAACCATTTGCAAAATGTTTTCCTGTAAACCAACATGTTTTCGTTGTCACACAGTGAAATCAAAAAGCCCTCCTGCTCTGATCAACAGGTGGAAAAAAAAAAATTCTTTGACATAATCTTGTTTTCCTGATGTTTATTGTCCCCTGCCATTGCTCATTACTCATTACTCATTACATTCAAACTTTGTCTATCGTAGCTATGTTTCTGTACCTGAAACTCCAAACCTGTTGATTATCAGCACCGTACCCTATACAACTGTCTGTTGCCTTTCATTTTTGTAGCCTCACAAATGCCTCCTCTGCTCGGGGTTCAGTCTTCATTTCTTCTCCCTCATTCTGTTTGCAGCCCAGGTATCGATGTTACCACAGAACTGGACAGTTGGATTGACAAGTTCTGCCTCGATGCTGATGTCTTTGTTCTGGTGGCAAACTCAGAGTCAACACTGATGCAAACGGTGAGACATTTGTTGGCTCTGCAAATGAGACCCTGCAGCAAGATGAGCATTTGCAGGACTTTTTCTGTAGATGCGAGCACGGTGGTGAAAGTTCAACTCTTAGTTTTTAATATTAGAAAAATGAATAACCGTTCTCTTTCTGCAGGAGAAATCCTTCTTCCACAAGGTCAATGAACGGCTCTCCAGTCCCAACATCTTCATTCTGAACAACCGCTGGGATGCTTCGGCTTCAGAGCCTGAATACATGGAGGAGGTCGGTCATCATCATGTAACCTTCACAACATCTGCACACTGTGTTCCAACTATTTCTGATCCCAAATCTCAGGAACTTTTTCAGCAAATCATGTCAAACATAGAAAAAACATTTTTCTTTCTCAACAATATATAACTAAGATTTGAAGTTTAGGATTTTTGTTACTTCATATGGCTCATCAAACCCAACACTTCATTTTCTATATTATCCCTCAAAGTTATGCTACACCAAAAAGGCTGATATTTATGGATTATATTTGGTCTGTTTATTTTTGTTTTTGGATCGTTGTGAGTTTTCTTTCATCCAATGAAAGGGTACCAACAATTTTGTGCTTGTATGAATATATTTTTTGGATCAAAACGAAATATTCACAATTGTTGACATTAATGTATTTTACAACTTGCATCACTCCTTCATTACATGTTGCTGACTGAGTGGACAACACAGTTATTTCAGTACAGTTAAGCACATTAGAAAGCTACCGTTGACTTTGTTTCTATCTGAAAAGGGTTTTATGTAGCCAAAAGGTAAAGAAGTGGAGATGCAACACTGAATCTCAGAGGAGCAATTACAAGATATGAAGAGAAGTCATGCAAATGTTCAAAGCCTTTTATAGTCTTATAAAATATCTATTTTAGGAGTACCTCCTCTGAGAAATGTCTTGAGACATTTAATTGACTTGGAGATATGAAAAAAGGAGTATTTGAATACTCCCAGACATCACATGACAGGGCTGTAAAAGAGACACAATGTGGTTATTGGACAGTTCCAGGTACGTTCTAACAGAGGTAGCATGTATATAGAACACATGCACAGCTGATAGAAGTACAAAAATGGCAACTCACACCAAGAATTTAACTCGCATTTAGCTTCCTTGTTCACACACACAGTGGATGGATACGACTTGTAGTGCAAAGTGCTCTGGCACTGCCTAATCACTGCCTAATGAGGTGATTTATTTGTGCTTATCACAGTGTGGTCAGCTGAGGGATTTGCAACTTTTGACCAAGCTTGCAATTGACATTCTCTGAATTGTGTTTGGCATCAGGTTCGCCGGCAACATATGGACCGGTGCACCAATTTCCTGGTGGACGAATTGGGTGTGGTGGATAGAAGCCAAGCCAGTGACCGGATTTTCTTCGTCTCCGCAAAGGAGGTCCTTCAAGCCCGCGTACAGAAAGCTCAAGGAATGCCTGAAGCAGGTGGAGACCGTCCTCAGAAGCATGTCATTGTTTATATTTGACAACAGGGCGCATAGGATGCATCCAGATGTAATTAAAAAAATTAATTGACTCATGACAATATTGAGAGAGATGATTGTTGAAGTAAATTGATGTCATTTTTACATTACTTTTGAAGAAACCAAAATGACCATAAATCAACTGGATGGACACAACTTTTCATGAAACTATGTCACAAAATGTGCAGGTGCATTTGAAATGTGTTCGAGGCTAACTTTCATCCATGCATGACCTGAACAGAAGCCTTAATTGGGGAGTGTTTTCCCACAGCTTTAAAGTTTACATGGCAAGTATAGGCTGTTTTCTGATGTGCGGCGAATATTTTTCAAAAAATGTTAAACCTCTCCTCTGGTTATGTCAGGTTAGTAGTTGTGCTGTTGTGACTGAAACAGGTTAGCAAGTTTTCTGAATGTTTCTTATGAAAGTCTCAATGATGTAACTTCATCACTGCTTCAGGTGGCGCTCTCGCAGAAGGATTTCAAGCGAGGATGTTTGAATTCCAAAACTTTGAGAGGCGATTTGAGGTAAGATCCTGAATAGCTTTTTTTTCTCTGCCAGACGTCACGTTGCTATGCAACATTCAGATGGAAGGCAGGAAGTAATGACGGAGGATCTGAACTGTTGAAACATGTCTCCTTAACTCTGTACAACTGCAATGAATTCACCACCAGCATTACAACAATCCAGGTCTCAAATGGAGTTTTGCTGATCTCTCACAGTAACTTACCTTAAAAGGTAAGACAGTTAGCTAACGTCCACTCGTTGCTTATGTTAGCTAGTGTAAACCAAAAATTAAAATAAGAAAAAGAACAACACTTGGCTGAAAACCAATTCATTGTTGTATTGGGGAGGCACCAAAAATAAACCTGGTGGTTATTTAGCATAAGCGATTATTTGTCAAAATGCATTGATGCACCCAGCGGCTAATTGGGACCCGGCAGTTGTTTGGTGTTTTTTGGTAATCAATTTCAGTCTTTCAGCAGTCCAGTCAGTTATAAGCCTGTACGTGGTTATTTGTTATTGTAGTCCTACAGAGAAAAATTTAAGCAACAGGATGTCTGAAACGCCTGCTATGTTGGGATATCAACAGCCTTGAAGCTGGCAAGCCTCTAAGTGTGGTCAAAAAGACACTCATCTTCATTAGGTACAGGTAACGCTTACCAAATTTTCTAGTTATGGTATAGTTGGTATCTTTGTCTTGGAATAAAGATCTAAAGCGGTACAATACGCTTCTCTGCACTGCTCTCCTCTATTCACTTCTTGCCCTCCATCTGAATTTCACAAATCATCATAATCAAATGACTGAAATCCAGCTTGGACACAAAAATCATGTCACAACAAAGTTGGGTTCATTGGCTTGTCGGATCTGGATGTCAACCCAATTGTCCAAAATGCCTGCAAATGCACCAAAATATATTTTTTTATTTTTTTACCAAGAGAAACTAAGCCAAGGTGCCTCTATAAACCGTGTGAGTGGGTTTGAACGGATGGTCTTAATACCAAATAAAAATAGTGAAAGATCATCTGATTTAGTCTGAGGCAAAGCCCCTGATTTAGACTTGTCTCTATTCACTTGCTTTCTTTAGGAATGCATCTCCCAATCAGCTGTGAAGACCAAGTTCGAGCAGCACACAGTGCGGGCCAAGCAAATCTCTGAAGCCTTGCGCTACATCATGGATTCCGTCCACGTTGCTGCACATCAACAGAGGTGTGTTTGGGTTTCAGGTTGAAGACTACAATTATTTGAACAGTGGTGTTCTGTGAATAAACAAAAAAACTGGAACAAACATCGCTTTCTTGAGTGTTGGATGTGACACCATCATGAAGTAGAGTTTGATTTGCATTATGACTGACAAAGACAGACCACCTACAGAGGTGCCAGTAAATTATTACCACCATATTTAGTGAATAGCCACCAGACATCCACATCACTGAGGTGTGTGTCTTTTGTATGCAGATCTTTTTGCCTTGAGACCAAAGAGGACCGTCAGGACCGGTTAGAGTTCATTGACAAGCAGTTGGACCTGATGACTGTGGATTGTAAGGCTAAGATCAAGAAAATTACAGAGGAAGTAGAGAGACAGGTGAAGTGCAATTTCTCTCATTTTCAACTGTGATTTCATCCTTGTTTCTTTCTTGGTGACCTGCTAGTTGAACTGATGCTTCTGGTCTTGTTTTAGGAGGTCTTTTTCACTGCTTCAATATTTTGTCTGATGTCCAGGTATCGAACGCCATGGCAGAGGAAATCAGGAAGCTCAGCGTGCTTGTGGATGACTTCCACATGGACTTTCATCCATCCCAAGTTGTTCTCAAGGTCTATAAGAATGTAAGTCCCAGCATGTCCTGTTAAACTCAGTGTTTTAATGTTCGACCTGGCATTGATATACATCAGTTGTTGTCATTTTTTAAAGCATTAGTTCTTTAGTTACTCTACTGGTCCGAAGTACCAATGCTCAGCTCTGAGGTTGAACGTTTGTAATCACAATGTCTTCCAAAGCATGTCAACATGACATTTTGTAGACATTACTGTCATTGATCTTTTGTATGTCAGTGAATTTAACACAACTAACAACGGAACATGTACAGTTGCAAATAGTATGTGAACCCTTTGGGATTACTTGGATCTCTGTATAAGTTGGTCAGAAAATGTGTTCTAATCTTCTTTTAAGTCTGCTTAAACTCATCCTGAAAAATTAGATGTTTTCCTTTTTTAATTTATTGCCACATTTAGATATTCACAGTGAAGGGTGGAAAAAGTATTGAGCACCTTGGAAAAAACAAGGATAAGAGTTTCAAAAGTAATCTCATGAAATCTCGTGTCAGTTTTCTTCACACTTTGTTTGCTTGCAAGCAAATGTGGTACAGAACCTCCATGAACACACCACAGAGTCTGTAACCTGACTCTGACTGGTAAAGGTCTCCTAACAAGTCATTCTTCAGATTTTCACACATGGCAGGAAACAGGAGTTAGCGGTGACAGTGCATCTCAAGGACGTCCTGGCTCGCGTCGCCACCCTCCTGTGTCTCTGCCTGCCTCATTCAGCCACTGTAAAGGTTATCCCAGTTCATTTAATCTGGCTTATGTAAGAGCAGGCCACACTAAGTCACAGCGCGAACCACTCAACTCAGCCAACATAAGCCCAAACGGCTGCTCCTGCCAAAATCTCTCTGTCTGTGATGAGTTCAGGTCAGGCCGCAAAAACATTGTCACAGCAATGCAAACAAACAGGCACCTATAAAGCTCCACATCAACAGAGCCAAGTTTAGAGGCAAGGTTTTCAAAACGGGAGTCCGCAACCATTTACTAGCTTTGAATGACTACTGACCACTAAGTTAAAGATGATTTTTGAATAAAAGATGTCGAAACTTCTGCACAAATTCTCTTTTTAACTCAAAACATTCAGAAAAGCTGAAAATCTGACATGACGATAGGTTTGGAGTGCAGCCGTACACTGCTTTTGGTGTGGAACTCACTCATAAATAAGACAATAAGCACAAGCTGTGATTTTTCTTGACACCCTTCTTGAAACATGTGGGACAGTTAAAACCACTCTAGCCAGTTCTGCATTAGGGGGCAGTAGTCGTGTCTTAACGAGAACTGCCCCTGGAACTGGTGAAACGGTGTCGGCCTAATCGAGCTTCGCACTGCACTCAGGATGGCTCTCCACCAAATGCTGCTTCAGGTCTCGTATATTTGCCTGTATTGTTAGTGTGTCATGTTCTCTTTAGAATTGTGTCATCATCTCACCTTTTCTTTTGTCCAAGAACTTACATTTGATATTGGTTGTTCTTTAAGACTGTACAGATAAATATTTCAGGGCTCGTTTTTACTGTTTTGTTGGTTTTTCATTGTTTTATTGTTTGGGTTTTTCAAAGTGGCATTTCTTTCCTTCTGGGAGAGCATGTCATTTTTTGAATCCAGAGATTTCCACTGTGAAAAATTTATTGTGCTGTATCATCATGAATATATTTTTGTATCACCAAACTGAGGTGGTTCAATTAGTTTGCTGGCTGGTTGCTGCAGGAGCTCCATCGACACATTGAGGAGGGACTGAGCAAAAACATGGCAGAGAGGTGCTCCACGTCCATCACCAACGCCCTGCAGGGAACCCAGACTGACATGATCGGTAACTCCTTTCTTCTTCACAATGGACAACAAACCTCTGAGTCGTATCCCGGCACAGAGTGTGTGAGGGTTGTTTAGATTCACGGCCTGTCTGCTGTGTTGATTTTGGTTGAGTTCTGGTTAAGCCGGGAAATGCAAGTTGGCATTAGCATGGGTCAGCTCATGTCATCAACCTGTATGTGGATGACTGCAGGGGGGGTCAAGGACTCTTTTTCATGGTTACGTTTGAGAGCGTTGGGAATTCTCTCTGTGGGGAAGCGACCTTGGTCTTGTATTTACTTTTATGTGTGCACATTTTTCTCACTTTTTTTGTGCAGAGGGATTGAAGCCTCTGCTACCAAGTGTGGCCCGAGAACAAGTGGACAAGCTGGTGCCCCGTCAGTGTTTCAGTCTCTGCTATGATTTGGCCTGCGACAAGCTGTGCAGTGACTTTCAGGAGGACATCAGCTTTCACTTCTCCCTTGGCTGGACCATGCTGGTCAACCGCTTCTTGGGACCCAAGAATACCCGGCGGGCTCTCATGGGCTACAATGACCAGGTACAATCCTCACACCTCACCCTCTGTCTGGATGCTTCTGCAGATGAGACCATTAAATAGCTCCTTGGTATGAGGAGCATCCGTCCTCAGAGAGCTCCTGGTAAAAGGCATCATCATTATCCCAGAATATTGCAGGAATTATGTACAACTGATCCATATGGATCAGTCCTCACTGTACAGTCTGCATGTCATCCGTGGTCTGATCCTGCTCTGAGGGGGATTCTTCTGCATCTTCCCCCATTTATCAGAGGACATCAAACACAAGCCCTCTTCCAGGAGTCTCCTCAAGTGTTTCAGGCTGGTACATGCTGCTGTATTTTTTTAGGAAGAAACTGCTGAGGGTTCAGTACGTCTGGAAGGCTGGCTGCCCTTCGTAGGCCTGTGGAGCCTTTGGCTTGTAAACTGGACGCTTAGCCATCCGACACCATTGCCCATGCTGTAACGAACCTGTCCGATGCTGTTCCCCAAGCTACTCCCGTTCCTCTCCTTTGCAACTGAGCTTCACCAGCCCAGCCGCCACAATATTGTTCTATAACCTGTGTTTTCTTTGATTGTCTTACGTGCAAACCTTTTCAGTGGTTTATCCCACAAAAGTGGGGCTTGAAGTCTAAGTCTAAATGTATTCCAAAGATTCCTCTGCTCTTTTGACTTGAGTTCAACACATAAAAATCACCCAAAACCTGCTGTGACCTCTCTGCAGGTTCCTCGTCCCATGGCTTTGACTCCAGTCAGCACAAGCATGCCTCCATTCCCACAAGGCTCCATGACTCAAGAGGAACTGATGGTCTCCATGGTGACAGGGCTCGCCTCATTGACCTCTCGCACCTCCATGGGTGTCCTTGTTGTTGGTGGTGTGGTAAGGACATGAATGCATGCACTAAACACAAACACACAGCTAAGTCAGAGATAAATAATGTTTAAAGGAAAGTTTTCAAATTCTACTTCAAGCACTTCAATTCTACTTTTGGAGCACCTCCTCTGTAAGTAAAGGGAGTGTTTTCAGAAAGAGTCAGTTCCAAAAGCAGGCAGGTTCTGATCCAATCTCTGTTCTCAGTCTTAATAGCTTGTGTCCTTGCTGTTTAAAAATGAGCTTCACAGTGTGCATGTGCTTGAAGAGACGACATGAGATTTGGTCTTTGTGTACAGATCTGGAAGGCTGTGGGCTGGCGTCTCATTGCTCTGTCCGTGGGTTTATACGGGCTCCTTTACATATATGAGAGGCTCACCTGGACTACCAAGGCCAAAGAAAGGGCCTTCAAGAGGCAGTTTGTGGACTACGCCAGTGAGAAGCTACAGCTGATTGTGAGCTACACCGGATCCAACTGCAGCCACCAAGTCCAGCAGTGAGCATGAGCACTGAGCCAAGACACACCTCCTGTGCAGCTATGGCACTTATACATCTCTGTTCGACTCTTCCCAGCAGGTGACAACATGATGTCGTTTGATTCTATTCTCAGGGAACTGGCAGGCGTGTTTGCTCAGCTTTGCCAGCAGGTTGATGTCACACGGCAAGACCTCGAAGACGAGATCGCCGGCATGAACGGCAAAATCGAGCTGCTGGACAGCCTGCAGAGCAAAGCCAAGCTGCTCCGGTAAGAAGCTCACAAGAAGACGCATCAGAAATGAGGCTGGTGTGCTGCAGAACCTGAGAGATAATGCTCACTTCTACATGTATGAACGGCAAATACATCCACCTGCTGCTTGGTGTTTGTCAATCTGAAAAGTGAAAGGTGTAAGCATCATCAAGCTTTCCTTCTGTTTTGTATTGCATTTCTGACAGCACACCTGCTGACTCTTTCTCATGAAACCACTTCTTGTGTCTGTCAGGAACAAAGCGGGCTGGCTGGACAGTGAGCTGAATATGTTCACTCAGCAGTACCTGCAGCATAGCAAGTAACCGAGCTGAAGGTGGTTGGAGGACGTCGACAGCTGCTTCACCCGCTCACACTCTTCTCTCCGCCACCACTGAGGTTGTTTTGGACATATCAAAAGTTGGCACATGTGAATGTGGTGTCAACGTGAAAAGGTGCAGTCCTGAGGGAGGAGATACTGAGTGTGTGCGTGGACATCGTTCACTGTACACCAGCCTGACAACACGTTAGGGGCGAGATGTGTTTGAAAGCCATGCACCAACGATGTCCAGCTGTGTGATGGGACTCTTCCCCCCCCAGTCTCTGTCAATGTCCTTCTTTCCTCCCTCCCACAGATCTTTGTTCACTCTGCCACTTTAAACTTGTGTTGATTTGATTTTGTGTAGAAGTAGACGGGTGCCATACTGCAGTCTGTCCATCTGCCTGAGAGAATGGGGTGCTGGGTCTTACGGACGTAGAATATGGAAATGAAGTCGTACGACTCGATCTTACATTTTGATTTTATCTCCGAGTTAAATGGTTACTGACTGTGAACCTGTTGCCTCAACATGCTGCAGGAAGCGTGGCGTTTCCTTCCATGTCCATGTGAGCACTGAGTAGAGCCGAGCGGAGGAGTTCTCGCGCAGCGTCCTCCTCGTGTAGGAGAGCACTGCCGAACGTTCTCTAGGCTCTGCCCTGTGATGGTAAACAAACAAGGTGCACTGTTTTGGCAAATAGATTTGGTGGAAAATGAGAAGAATCAACTGTTTGGCTTCCTGTTCTTGTTTTCCGCTGCTTGTCCTCTGCGTGCCCATTCACACCTCCCATCTCCACGAGGAGCAGCTCCAGTCCAGTCAGCGTGACAGAAAAGCAGAGCTGCCATTCCAGTTGCTTGGCAGTTCACTTCAAATGCCAGTGAGGTGTCTGCAGCTGCATGGCACAGGTGCACACCCACAGCCAACATTGCTTCAGCTTTTGTTGCTGACTGGAATAAAGTCGGACAGATTTCTGAAACTTACTCAGAATATGATTTGAGAATTTTTTTTCTGATAGATACTCAAAAACACTGGACCCCCCCTCCCCCTTATTGTTAAGTTTTGTTATGTGGAACCTGTGCAGCCTGTTATGGTTTATGTGGATTTTTGTGGACCTGGGTTATCAACAGAATGCCAAGCATTGGTTTGAGCTGGTTTTAACAGTCAGTTTTGTACTGCAGTTGATTGATCACAGCTGACCATGTTGAAGACAATCCCACTGTACACACTCAATCAGGAAGTGCACATTCATTTCTGGCAGGTTCAACTCCAGCTCGCCATTCCTCTCTGCTGCCTCAGTGATCCCAATCTCACGTGGCCTCATGTCGTCCTCATGTCTTCAGTCACAGCATCATGTGAGGCTGCAACAGCAAACAGTTTTACTACTAACACAAACTCCTTTTTTTGTTTAGACTGCACTGAATGCAGGTGTGGACTGCAGAGTTGCTTGTCATTCTAACATGTGGTTGTAAGGTGGAAGCACTCTGTGTGACAGGCTGGCGGAACAGCATTCCCCCCCTTTTTTGAGGTAAACAGAGTTGTATGTCTTTTAAATATGATGTGTGAAAACTCTGAAAAACTACATAATCCTCCTTAAAAAAACATAACGTGTGAGAGAAAACACAATGTATTGCCAAATGAGTACAGAGAAAATATGCACTTTATTTTTTTTTTGCTGCTTTAATTCTTTCTATCTAGAAGTTCCCCCGCTAAATAAAAATGGGAGCAGTAGTTTGATTTTAGTGGGTTGGAGAAAGCTGCCTGCAGTGCTGGTTGTAATTAGTTGTCCTAATAAACTGTCAAAGCAATGCATGTATGTGTGGTTGTAAATTAAAGAGGGCACACAACAAGAACCATGCTCTTCGTGTCTGTTGTAAACAAATGTTAAGTGTGTGTGATGAGGGATGAGATGTGTTGTCACTCTTCATTTGTTCATCCTCTGAACTCTATTCCTTCATCATATGCACCACGATTACCTGGCAAAACAACAAAAGAGGTGCAGGGCAGAGGGTGGGGCAGGGCTGTGTGCTGACCACTCATCGGTGCAACACGCCAGTGTCCGTCTACATTCTGTGTGTCTTTACACATTGCAACTGGTTTGTGTTCTAATTGTAAAAAAGAAAATCTGAATGGGCAATGAGCCACAAAACGTGGAAAAAAGACGATGCCAACAATTGGCAGCAACTTATTTAAGTATGATGACTATCTATTGCTGTGACAATAGATTTTTGGGAATTCAGGCAAGAATAGGTAAACCCTGGACAGGTCAGTGTTAGAACATGAGACACACAGACTACCACATACTTGGGTTTGACGGTAATAGGGTAAAAAAGTATACCAGCAGTGTCTTTCAATAGCAATGGTATCAGTTTCAATACCATCATTATCTACATTCAAGTGTTGTGCACTTTTTAAGTTCTTTTTAATAAGTTATTCATATTGTGCACATGATGCTGTTATTGTTTCATTATTGTTAGTTAGTATTCATATTCTGAATGGTGTAAGCCCAAGTCAATAATTTAGTGATGCTGTCTGAACCGTATGTCATAATTTTTAATTGATCACGGTAATACCGTATACCGTGGTAAAATATGACGGTATGAAGGTATTGAAATTTGGATACCACCCAACCCTACCACACACACACACACCCTCAGGGACAATCTTTTAGTCACCAATTGACCTCATGTATTAGAAACTGTTCTAGCACATGTGTGTGCATGTGTAGGTTCTCTCATGAGAACCTACACATGCACAAATATCTGTGAAGGAGACCAGAGGGGGACCGATCGTTTTGCTGCTTGGATTCAATCTGCACTGTTGAGTCTTTTAAGTTGCAGCTCGTGAGGTTACTGCTGAAGGTGTGCTGGTAGGATGAGCATAGGATCAGATGTTGGACTCATGCGTGCCTCAGTTTGGAAGCAGGTATGAGGTTGAGCACTTCTGTCCTGCATTGTGGCGTTTGCTGGGAGGTCCTCACTGATGTATACGCCCCCCAAGAATGTGGCGCTGCTTCCCCTTTACTTTCGTGCCGTGAATGGTCAGAAGGGGGCGCAGTGTTTCCTCTCCTGTGGTTGACAAGCATCTCCAAGAGGAGGTCATAGTCTTTATACCACTGGATCAAACAGGTTTATCACATTTCTCTAGCTGGTATGATTGACAAGGCCAACCACAGTGTAGTTTTGTTGGTATAGTTAGAGATTGTCCTAGTTTTATCATTTGAATTGTCCTATCCAGAGAAGTGCCCCTCTGTGCCTGTGGGGACCAAAATCAGTTATTTTCCTCATCCCTCATAAAAAGTGCAAAAATTGCCTCTCTATGGTCTTTATAATCAAAGTTCATCTGTAAATTGCTGGATTTGAACACAGGGTGTGCAGCATGTTTGTCCAGCAGATGACAATGTAAGACCACAGGGACCCAAAGGCTTCCTTCAGATTCTAGGAGGCCAGACTGATTTTTAGTCTCAGGCAGAGTATGAGAGGCATCATTCATGTCCTCCTTTAACTCACCTCCTCCTGGTCTCTGGGGGAGGTCCAGGACTGGGCCGAGAGCTCATTTATAAAACTGTGTGTAGGCAAGATCATGATGGGCGGCTTATGTCAGAAACACAGGAACTGGGTGTGAAAGCAACTTTCAGATTGTCACACTTTACCCTGCCAATATGGTCTCTGTTAAAGGTTGGGTGGACACACTTGAGGAATATTCAATAACACTGATTTCATGATGAATTGAGAGGGGGAAAAGCAGGATTTCAGTCAATGTAAAGCCAAGATATAAAAAGGCAAGCCTGGCATATGGGAAAGGGTGTTATTTAGTGGGCACATTGTGGAAATTACTGGTGGCAGACAGGTCAAAGAGTGGCTACATGTTGTAGAAAAACAAAAATATTGCTAAGCTGTCAGAAGGCAGCCATAGTATCATTCTAGGCAGATACAGGGTACTTACGATTGACATTTTTTTGTTTTTTTTTCTGTCTGCATCACCATCACCATCACTATCTTCATCATTTTCATCCTCTTCATCCTCACGCCATTGACTTTTACTCCTGTGGAAAATTTCCAAATGAATGGACGCTACAGAGAGCTCTTCAGCAAACGAAATGCATCTTGCATGGTTGATCCGCATCGACTGAACAACAAAACAGTAACGCTGAGCCACGAGGTCGCTCTCAGCCTCATGAAGGTCTCATGCTCCACTGTCCTGTGAGCTCGTCTTGTTCTCGCTTTAATCGTCTGTGAAAAACACGTTAGCAATGCTTCTGACAGGCCAGCAGCAGTAAAAAGAAGACCCGCCCATGAGAAATTAGCTATGTTTCCACTGCCCACTTTTAGAAATGGTTGACTTTTTTTGTACACGTCTCTTGCTGTTTTTGGTTTGAGACAAATAGTTACATTTTTATTTTAAATGCACTGACTTCATTAGATGGAGTTTTGGTCTTCATATACACTGTTCCTTCTGACACGTTCTTTGGCTGTATTCCGACATTCAGCTCTGCTCCTGCGCTCATGGTTTCGTCCGTGTTGTGGCAGGCCTTCAGAGCTGGGGGACATGGTACCTTTGGGTTCTCATGTCAAAGGAAAGACAACATGTGAACTCAGTTGTATAACTTAAGCTATGAACTGAGGTATGTTTGTTTGACAAGTCATTGCTCAGCATCAAAGGCAAAAGCTGCAGCAAAAAGTAGCATCTTATACGTTGTGTCTCTGTGTGAGATGTCCTCACATAATCCTGATTACTGAGGTTTGGTTGCTGGCCACCACAACTTGCAAATGGATGTTGAAATTGTATGGAAATAATTTACTCCATTTGAAATCGGATTAGCGTTAGAGCTAACGTTTGTGTTTCACTTGTTTAGTGAGACCTTCATGCTTTGTGGTACACATGAAGAGGACATTGGTCAATTAAGAGGCTTCATTTTGTTGGAGTATGAAACATCCTGTCAACACATGGGAATGAATGGTTGCAAGGAAAGACAGAAATAAAGCATGGTGTGGTTTGGTGGTGTGACGCCTGTTGTTTCACCAGATGCTATTTGGTAGTTGTTTTTTCATTTTAGGCAATGAGTCAAAAAATACTTTTTTTTGACTTTGCTGATTTCAGAACATGCCAGTCCTTTTTTTTTACTATCCTAAGGATCACCTCAGTTATCAGGATGCTGCCTCAGGTGAACTGGGGGATTCAAAAACACAAGTTTCCTCATGTGCAAAACTGACTCAGCCCAAACGTTCAGAGTAACTTTTGGTTGAGCTATTTTACAGAAAGAACCAAACTTGTTTGGAGCAGACAGGCTTGGGATTTTTATTGGGGTTTTTTGCTGTTAGTGAAAAGGGCATTGTTGGGTTGATGCCTTGATTTTTTATGGCTCGGTCACCAAGATCGATTAAGTGAAACCAATGGACACACTGCATGGTGAATGGGGGGCAGCCACATTTGTGTTGCTCACACAAGCTTTTTTCTTTTTTGGCATTTGGAGATGTGAGCCTGTTCTAACTGACTAATGAAGAAAATAAGTGAGCAGACTATCACATGATACTCAGTGTGTGTCAGAGGTGCTACCACATTGGGGTGAATTTTTTGTTGTGTCCTTCAAAAATTTAATCTTTAACTATGTCACATCTGGAGTCCACGTTGAACTTCACGTAATTACTTTCGGATGATTGACGAGACTTCAGTGGAGGTCATCAGGATATTTCTGCTCATTGTCTGAATGAAACTGAACCAGGTTCACCACCATTAGATCCTAATAATAATAATCTCGAAATCAATTCTTTTACAAACCCAACAGTGTGTTTGGAGCACCTTGATCCAAAAAGATACTTATTACTTTAAATCACTTTAAAGTACCCAACATGAGTAGCATTACTGATATTTTCATGAAGGTGAAGCTACACCACAAAGACACTCGGTGCACCTCACAAGCTTTAATGGACCCCGACGCCAATAAAAACCTGCTGGACAGGGACAATAAAGGCATCCAGTTTCATCAGCCTTCTGAAGCCAGGAAGGAACCCACCCCTCCAAGTCAAGGTGCCAGTGGGTGGGGGTTCATGCATTCCATTGCAGTTTGGAGGTTCGGATTAAGTCTGGCTGGTGACTGGCTGCTTGGGACGGGCATGGTGGTCTGTGCCTCTCTGGTTTTTCAGGTTGAGATCTGGGTGTGGGTCGTGGTTCCTAAAGTTATCACTCATTGCATGAACAATGAATGCTCACTGTTTCAATGAGGTCCCAGTGGTCCGACTGGAACAGCACAGACAAGCTGGCAGTGAGACACAAACTGAAAAACAGTGGTCAACAATAGTAAGAGCAGTGGTATTCATGTGGGATGAAGGTAGTGCAGTGCCAAAGTCAAGGGTTATTTGAGACCAAGGCAGAGAGGATGTAGTGGTACGGAGGGTGGTACATTGCCCAACTTATTGTGCGCTCAGGTGAGACATGCAGCGGTATACTTAGGCACAAAAAAGCGATCATGGAACAAGCATCTGGCTGACTCCAGGCTGCACCGCCAGCTGGTAGGCATGAGTCCAGTGCAGGACCTGGAAACAGAGAGGAAGAGGTACAGACTGTTACTAGGTCAGGATGGGGTACCTGTGCTTTCTTTCAGGTGATGCCCTGTTGATGTGATCCACTGGGATGATGGGAGTAGGCTCCAGAGGGGAAACCTCTTGTTCATAGACATGGGACAGGATGTCAGGAGATGGTCAAACTGAACATGACACAAAACAAAACAATAGAGTGGACAGCAACTCATAACAATACTGAATTGTAGGTGTACAAGGCCCCACTGATAAACCGTTATGGCAGGTTATGGCAGTTGGTTCAGAGGAAGTGATGCAGAGAGGAGATAGGCACAGGCTGAAACTGCGCAATAATGAGCAGTATAAAACTCACACCTCATTAAGTTGAGTTGTGCTAGAACAGTTTCTAATCAAGATTTTGTGAGCTGTGAAGAAAAAAAAGTGGATGAAAAATCTGCATTAGCTCTGTAGATCATCCAGCCTCTCACCAGCTGCTAAAGTAACTGCTCAGATCTCACATGGTCTCATGCACTGAGTGAGTGGAGGGGGTCAATGCTAACTGTCAGCTTGATTGCTGTCTTCCAACCCAACACTTTGATGTGTCCAGTCATTCAAATGAGTTTTCGCTCCCAAACTTGTTCAGTCAGGGTTTACAGACCCACAGACAACATACTCGGAAGATGGGGACACGACCAGTGTAGAATAGTGATGTGCTAGTCATGAATTTGTGACTCAAAACTCATGAGTCACTTTACTGACTCTGGACTCATGAGTCATCTCCATTCACTCGTTCACTGACTCATTCATGCTGCAGCTAACTGACTAGCTGCTAAGAAGAGAACAGACAACATTTCCTTTCTGACAGGTTGCTCTTTTATCTACAGTTGCATAAACATGTACAACTGTATTTTTTGTTTAAATCCACCTCTTCCTGCGTGTGACCCGCTGCCCGCCGAACCATCCAGCCCGGTAACCGTGCAAAGAGAAGGATTGACGCCACAGTACCTGAGCTGAAAGTCAGCTTTAGTAGTCTGACTGACAGCAGATTGAGAAATTATTTAATACCACATGTTGTGTTTGTCTAAAGATGATTTGTAAGCTGAACATAACATGTTTATCCTGCTCCACTGTCGTTCACTACTCAGTGACTCCCCCATGTAGCAGCAATGGACTCACCCGCCATACCTGTTTAACTCCTTGAGTGAATGGTGGAGATAAACTATTTACTGAACACATTATGCTGATCAGTAAAGGTAATAAGTAGGATCTACTGTTTATTCTAATGGTAAACTACGATTATACTGTGTTAATTTGATTTCCACTGTTTGGTTATAATGCTAAATTCATCAAATTAAATTTAATTAAATATTAAATATTAACATTAAATTTTTAACATTAAACAAAAGATCATTTTTAACATGAAATCATAAATTTCCCTCTGGGATTAACAAAGTCTTTCTCATTCAGATCCTGAAAATATAGTGTGTTGGTGATTTATTTGACTTATCAAGTCAATTTGATAACTATTAATTTAATAGATAAAAATTAAACATTTCTTATCTAAGAACATTGAATCTGTCACTATTTTTTTCCACAATGAAATGGACTGTTTTCTTGTTTGAAATCAATGGTTTTAATGATTCTTGTTCAATAAAAAAAATACATAAATAAGTGTTTTTGTTATTTCATGGCAGCTGCTGTGAACTCATTGGTTCATCTGATATGATTGTCTCCCCTCTCTGAGTAGTTCTTGACTTGTGTTTCACATCTTCATCATTCAGTAGTACAGGAATCTTCAACCCTGTCCTTATTGTTCAGTAGTTCCTAACTCATGATGTCACATCCTTATGAGGCCACTGGAGTCTTTCGAGTCCTCCCTATTTCTGGGGTAGTGGACTCAACCACCTGTATATTTTCTGAGCTGAAAGTCGGCTGCTCAGCTCTGGTAGAAAGTGGAATTATTCACTGTACACATAAGGTTGTGTCAGCAAAAGTACTCAGTGGTCAAAATTCAAAATATTTAGCCACTGTTCAGAGCTACCTTCCGTCTGACTGTAAGAGATGGACAGATTAGTGCAATGCACATAATGTTTGTCAGCAATGGCAATGATTAATAAATGCAACGTTTTTAAGCAGTGGCGCTGTCTATTTTAAGGATAAACCTCAAATCTGATGTATTACTCAATACTTTTTGGGGTTGTTCAACTCTCAATTTATCAAAATTGCATCAACTGCATTTACACATCCACTCAAATGACTCAAGTGACTCATACACACGGTACACTTTGGTGAGCGACTCATGAGGACTCGAGTCAGTAAAAGGAATCAGGTTCCCCATTCCTAGTGTCGAAGCCAAACTGACCGGGGACCCTTTGAAGGGAGCTTGTGCACCTGAGGGTACTGGGAGACCAGTGGAGGAAGCTTGGGCAAAAATTCCTATTGTGTATTATTGAACCCACAAGACGATTATCTGTCGCAGGCGAGATAGGTGATGTTGGGTGGACCTGATGAAATTTGTTCAGAGCTAGGTTTAGTAACTTAAGTCTTGTATGTGTAGCCAGAGACTTGTTCCTATTGATCAGGCTAATTTCATTGAGGATAATTTGAATGCTGATGCCCGTGAAAAAAAATTCCTCCCCCATCAACAAGGGACGCACGAGGAACCTAACGGAACCTGGGGCGAGTACAGACACGGCAAGACAGCTGAGGTGGCTTCACCGGGACAGGCCAAGTAAGACAGAGGGCCGACATGGAGTGGCAGAGGCAGGCAGGGCCAGGACTGACAAAAGCTGGAGTTGACAAGGCAGGCGGACAAAGCAGGGACAGGCTGGAGTTGGACTCACATGACAGGAAGGCAGGTGGAGCAGAAACAGGTTGGGGACAGAGCTGACATGATAAGACGATGGGCAGAACAGAGCAGGCTGGAGACATGCAGCAGTCCGCAGCAGCAGAAGAAGAAGACGCCAAAAGAGGGGAGTCACACATAGGGGTGTCAACAGCCCAGTAACAAGCAGCATACTGAGCAGATTTTTATAGCAGCCACCAGCGACACTGCCGATTGGGAACACCTGCTAACCTTGTCATCACACCTGGCTCACACCCACCTGAAAGGGAGACTGGGAAAACAGGGAGAGGAACAGAACAGAGGAGGATGTACTACTATAAACTGGAGGTAGCAGGTGTAACATTAACCAAGGTTTTTCACATTAAAGTTCAGCCAGTAAGCCCTCCAAACGACACCATTTGAAAACCATTTCTGGCTGTTATGCTGAAACACATTCCAGATGGAGGCATGATGGGCTCCGATGTAGACAATCCTCTAAATTGTGAGCCCACACCGAATGCATGGACAGGAGAGGAAGATATTTCTTGTGTATTGGACAAAGGATCTATAGTTACGACTATTTCTAAGAGTTTTTTGGCCAAAATACTTTGAAACAGGTTGCTCAGAAAAATTAAAGGAATGTCAGCTAATGTCGGATTATGTACATGCAAAAATATGCAAGAAACCCCTTTCTCAGAGCTATTTGGAGCTCATCGTTCAGGTCACCTATCTCAGATAGGCCTATTCTGCTAAGCTGAAGTGCTCTTCAAATGATGGAACATTGTTGGAACATTGAAAGGGTTGCCAATTGGAAAAGCAGCTACCTGGATATTCAGCAGGCAAAGGAGGATCTGTTATCCACTGTAGTTACAGCCATTTATTTGTCCGCCCTCACAGCCCAGGACCAGGGGAGGGTAAGATCCCTGTTAAATTACTTTCAGTCTGTTTCTTCTACTGTTGATGGTGACCTGGGGTATGGAGACAAGTATGATTCAGAGATTCTCTTTTTAGAGGGAAATTCCTTCCCATTTGCATTTGAATATGAAGCTTTTAAACCAAAGTACGGTCATCCGTAGATTTCACCATCAAGCTCTGTGTTTATTATTCAGTCTTTATTATTCAGTCCTTTCTTATCATGTCACATTTGCATTAATTCCAACAAGATACTGAAAAAGCATACTTATTGTAAGGTTAAGGTTGAGGAAATATTTCCGGGTGAAGACGTAAAGCCTGCATCCAAGAAGGTGGACACATGGAAGCTGGCATCAAGGGAAGCAGAAATGACCCTCGGATCAGTGGCGAAGAAGCTTGGGCACATGTCCTGGGAAGCAGGCAGGAGGCAGATGTGGATGGCAAATACCCTCAGGTGGCTGGGCAGGTGACAGGAATACATAGGGAGCCTTCACAGATTAGAGACTGTAATTCTTGGCACCCTGGACCCTCGAGGTGACAGTGATGGCGACAGGAAACAGGAAATGATCAGACGGACAATGAGACAAGGCAAGATTTCACAAAACTCAAACTAAGCAGACCAATACACCCCATAAATCCTAAAACAAGATAAAGGGTGGAAGGCAGGGTGGGCTGGTGGCTTGCAGGTGCCGGTGCTGAGGGACTGCCACAGAGGCAGAAGGGATAGAGGGGCCCAAACTAACATGCATAATGAACTCAATCAACTGGTACTAGAGCACAGGTGGACAGTGGCTGAAGTGCTGACAGTGCTGATGGCAACTTGGTGCAGGTGTGTGATTGCCAGGTCCTGTCAGTCAGCCCTGCCCACCCTGAAAACATGAAGCACAACCATGCAGCCCACAGAAACTTGAGAGAATAAGAGTCACTGACCAGACAGAAAATGGGCCAACTATATCTCCTTCACTCAATCGTTCACTCTGTGTTCAGCAGAACATTCATTTTTTTCACATTGTAGGGGGCCTCAGTGGGCTCCAAGAAGCTTCCCTGCTCCAACACACCTGGTTTAAATAAATGTGTTATCATTGATCGCTCACTGAACTGATACGGATGGGTTACAGCAGGGAGGCATCTAAAAGCATTGGGAAGCTGGCCCTCCAGGACCAGGTTCAACACTCATCCAGAACCTGGAAAGGATAGGCCACCATCGAAATGGATGGGAAACAACAATTACACAAGAGGGAAGCAAAGTAAATCCACTATGAACAGTGTTTTTAATCTAAAAAATAACTAAGCTTTTATAATAATGAGCCCAAAATTGTAACCTGTAACACACTTACTTCCCTGAATGCAATGTTTCCTAAGTCTTTTGACTGATTCCCAAAAACACTGATGCTGTGAAGTCCAACACATTGATTGTAAGTCTGTTATTGCATATTTATTCAACAAGAGGACAGTTCTGAGTACATTATCAGCTTGTTGGTAAATGCAGTAGTGCCGATGACCCCCAAATGACTCGGACTGCTGTCTGAATTTGAACAGTACATATGCAGGATTATCCTTATAGACTCATCCGAATGTGACCCAATGAAAAACACTACATAGAATTTCTTTTGATCACATCTTTATTTAAGATGTTAAAATTGTGAGTAAATGTGACCAAGTAAATCATTTATTTTATTTGCTACTGTATTTTTTCAAATAATTTACAAAAAAGGACAAAAAACCCTCATTGGTGTAAAGTATTGAAACAAAAATCAGCAGTTTCATGTGTGATTCTGTCTAGAGGAAAATACCAGTACACAGTATTTAAAATAAACTGCAGGGAATACAATTAGGCCAAATAGGACAAGTGAAACGCAGGTTTCATGACATGGTCCCGTTCTTTGCTGTGTTGCTGAAAACAGGAGACACCAGGAGACCAGCCACAAGCTGCAGAACAGTGTTTAGGAGCTGTTGGTGGAGGTCTGAACGGAGTGATTGCACTCCTGTCAGTGAAAAGTTGACACACGCTGTTTACTTGTCTGAACTTCCTTGTTTTGAGCTGGCAGGCTGTGCAGAGGTGTGAAGTGAAGCCTTGCCATGCTGCACTAGCTTCCTTCAGGTTTCAGCAGGCTCACTACCAGCTGCTGATTGGGCAGAAACAGCTGGGCCCTTACCTTCATGTTATGAACGTGTTTTGCAAATCAGTGTGGAGGAGATGTGACAGCTTGTATAAAAACGTTTTTAAACCCTTTAATTTTCCACCTGAAGTATGTGGAAAAAATAAGTTGCTTAAAAAGACATACACAACATATGAAAGCAACATTTTTAATCAGAAAAAAAATCCTTCACATCATTAACAGCCTTCTAGTTTGTAAATCATTTTGAGCTTATAATAATAGCCAAACACCATGTAGCCACATGCCCTGGTTTAGACGCAGAATTTTACTGCGTGAGTCTGCTGCCTTTGTTCCTTTTATTGGGAAATAACGTTGTTGACGCGTGAGCTGCTGTATTAACAGGCACTGTGTCCGGGCGCTGATCATTTTTTGCCAGCACACTTACTCCGCCTGTTCAAAGGTTGTTGGGCAAACACCTGAAGATGAAGTGACTCCCAGTGAGGCCCGCATGGTGCTGAGAAGAAATGACCGAAGACTGCTCCATTTTTGACAAAACTTCCACTTTTCTTAAATCACAAAAATACATTTTTTAAAAAAGTTTTTTTGTAGAGCTTGCAGCGCATTTTTTCAGCTCGTCCAAAAGAATGACTTTTACGAGAAATAGTGCTCCTAGCAATAATGCTCCTGCTTACAGAAGAACCCTCAGCCACGAATGTGAACAAAAAAATCACATTAGGACAAATTAGTTTTTTTATTTTATTATTCGTTTTTAGCTGTTTTTTTGCTTTCATCCGTCAGAGAACTTGAGTTACATGTTATTTCCGATTTGCAAGTCCTTATGATGGAGATACATTGATTTATTTATCATTGATGTGTTGGCTGAATGGTTGGAGTAGTGCGTTTACAGTCTCGACCCGATTTCAGTGTGATTCCCACTCAAAAGATTGATTTCTCAGGCGTGTCTCCGCGGTGGTCGCTTTATTTGTGGTTATGGTAACTGCGTCATTTTGATGCAGGATTTGATGCTGTTTGGGAAATGAATGCAGCCGGGTACATTCTCAACGAGATCGAAAAAAACCCAGTTCCAACCTGGGAGCACAACATAAATGTCGGAAATCGGAGATCATGTGTTAAAATGCCAGAGAGAGAGAGAGAGAGAGAGAGAGAGAGAGAGAGAGAGAGAGAGAGAGAGAGATCGTGTGTGTGTGTGTGTGTGTGTGTGTGTGTGTGTGTGTGTGTGTGCGTGCGTGTGTGCGTGCGTGTGTGTGTGTGTGTTTTCTTGTGAGTGCACAGCGATCCCCTCGCTGTCATTGGCTACTGAAACTTCTTGGAGCTTTTCCCTCTCGAATAAGAGAAAGCCCCGACAACCTATCGGTGCTCGGGACCCCCCACCCCCACTCTCCACCCCCACCCGTGAGCCCACTCGGCCTAGACTTGTCCAGAAGACAGTCTAAAGTAGTTGAGGCCAAGCAACCGTTTAGTGAGCAAATGTCAGAGTGGGAGCGGCTCCCCCCTGCCTGAGTAGGGACTGACTCCCCCGGCTCCTCGCGGCGCGGCTCTTTCTCGGGGTGTGTCGGCCTGACTCCTGGGGGAGCTTCATCCTCAGATTCACTTGCCTTTTTTCCCCGCCTTCGACTCACATCGGATTCTGTTTGACCATTTTCCATCTTTGAGACACCTGTAACAAGTCAGCACTTGAACTTGGACGTCTAAAATCGCATCTTCTTCTTTCTGTTGTCTTTCTTTATTCTATCTGTCTGTTGTTTATAATGGTAGGAACAATGTCGTCCTTGCCAGGAACAGTCCCGCGAATGATGCGCCCGGCTCCCGGACAGAACTATCCGCGCACCGGATTCCCCCTGGAAGGTAGGCAGCAGCGGCGGGAGCTGGAGCAGCAGCAGGAGGGGACGCGTTTTCACTGCAGCCAGCCGGGCCTTGTGCGCTGCACGCCGGCGCTCCTGTGAGGAGACACTAAACTTTAAGGGGGACTTTGACAGTTGATAGAAATCCTAGACGGTCTTCAGTCGGACAAACAGCTGCCACCTCGAAGATCACCGAAGATCTTTTTTTTTTTCTTTTTCTTTTTTGCCCTGAAGTGAGTCAGACGAATTATTCTGGTGTTGGAAGTCCTCTGCCTATAGATGCACCTATTAATTCAATTGCAAAGTCTTTCAGTGTTTATGTGGCAATTTCTTTGAGTGCTCTGCACTGGAAATTGCAAGAAACGAACACGTTTACGTGGAGAAGCTCGATATTTGCAGTGCGTCAAGGCTGATGGAGAACACTGGCGACGAGCGCAGATAATAATTTTTAGCATCTTCTTCGCTGTCCTCGTCTGTCACGCGCTTCTTGGTCCGTTTAGAGCCGCGGCAGGTGCTGGAGCCGATGCAGTCAGAGCGGAGGGCACGGGACAACTCACCCCACACGTCGACATAGCTTTAACATGAGTTTAAGCATTATTCATAAGGCAGAGTGAGTTAATAACCAGGGGAGCAGGAGAAAGAAAGACACATTA
>JASSRZ010000053.1:20295880-20315682 GCA_032164315.1 Malacoctenus gilli | reverse complement strand
AGATCAATTACAAGTCAAGTTATTTCTTTTTGTTCCTTCAACTTGGATAAGTGACAAGACTTTTGTCAGGGACTGTAGCTGAAAAGCAGGGATTTCCGATATTATTGGCCTACCAATTTCCTCGGCCAATATTGGCAATAAAATGTGATATCGTAAAATTTCGGTGACAGTTTATGGATAATTTTGCAAACGAAATGTGGCGAGATTTCGCTACGTAATAATGAAATCTCATGAGATCTTGTTCCATTGGTAGCGGCTGAAATGCTGTTCTTTCAGAAAAATCTTCCTCTCACTCAAATGGACCGATGAAAAAATGATGGGGACACTGTCATATAGCCCAGCCTACACTCGTCTTTATTTAATTTTATTATTTGCACTTAAAAGGAGGGTTGTTTTCTTTTTTAACTGGACTCCAGACTCTCACTGAAGTAGGCTCATATCTGGCCCAGCTTAAACGTGCGCTGGAAGTGTTTTTTTAAAGATGAAAGTAAAACTTGTTTCAGTTGCACTTTACCTTACAGTAGTAATGTTTACATTTTGAGAAGAAGCCACAATTTGCCCTCTGCAGCGGGCTTTTTTTAGGATTACCTTTGGGAGATTGTGATCCAAGTTGCTGTTGGAGACAAAATAAATATGGCATTAGTATGATACAATTTGCCTTATATATTTTGTGGTGGGTAGGGGGCTATATGGGTATTTGTTGATATCGGTATTGGGAATCAAGAGTTGAATAATATTGGGAAATTGGATATCAGTAAAAGTGCCAATATCTAACATTCATACTCAAACGCATGCCAGCAAAACTTGGATGTAGGTTCTGTCAAGCATGTCAGGTATTGCTCGATATTTGGTCCTTTAGTTTGAGAATAATTTGCAGAAGTCGCGCCACTGTTGAGTCGATCGGCTTCTCCTGCTTTTTGCTGCTTCTCTTGCACAAGTACCTCAGGGGGACAACACCTGTTCTAATTATTTGAGTCTCCTCCACGGAAATAGTGGTCCAAATGATCTTTTCGACTTGAAAGGCATGTTTTCATTTGCTCCAAATGAAAAAGGAGAATTCCTGAAGAAATTGGGTGCGTGGAAGGCTCGAGGCAATGCATAGACTGACTCCAGCTCAGGATATGTTCACTGTGTGCGTGCGTGCGTGCGTGCGTGCGTGCGTGCGTGCGTGCGTGCGTGCGTGCGTGCACACGCCACATATACATTTACTTGCAGTGACTCAATGACACTCAACTGTCAGATTCAAAAGACTAAAATGGTGAAAGTAGACCTGTTCTTGACTTTGTGTCGGGCTTAGGGATGGAGATGGTGAATCAGCGATTGGTGATGTCTTCACTGAGCTGACAGGCTCAAACTTGCTGTGAGCTTCTCTCTTCAAGTTGGTTTTAATTAGGGACGTGAAAATTAGTGTCCTTATGAGATGAAAGAGGACTGAGAAGTGGCTTGTGGCGATGCACAGCTCTCTGTTGTGTTCTTATCAGCCTGATTTGGCTCAAATTCCCGGACCAGGTAGTATATGTATCTTTGGTTGAATTGTTCCTCAGTAGTTTTTTGTTTCTGTATCCACAACACACCCGCTGGTGTTATAAGTGTGTGGGTGAACATGTGTGTTTTAGGGGGTGATTATGGCTCACAGTGTGACGTGCTTTGGAATTGCTTGGCAGTGTGAATAGATGCTATTTTAATGTTTCCATCCACCAGCATAAATGACAGCAGTTCATCAAGCCACCTGGCATGGTGAAGTTTGACCACAGGAGACAAACAGGAGCTACAGGGGCTACAGCCAATTCATAACTATTAAACTTGGTGTTTTGGGCCAAATCTGGAAAAAAAAATTCACAAAGCCAATTACATATAAAAGATCACCTGGTACAAGAGGCCTCCATGTGGATGTTGTCTCTGTACTTGCTGTGTGATGGAGAATAATCAGGATAAATGTTCATCATTACAATGATTGCAGTTTTGAACAATTGTTTAATTGCTTTTTGTGAAACTTCCACACAGAAACAAGTGAAGACGAAAAATGAGGATTAGAAACATTCCATGTTTGTCGAAATGAAACACTACCATCTAACTCGAACAAACCTTGAAAAATATTCTTGTTGCAACAAAACAATACGCACATGCAGCATCTTGAATGAAACATGTTGAAATCAGGCAGGATTAAATGAGCATTCATGATGAACCTGGAAAGACTGAATGGAGGACCATCGTGGTGCAGAATGAGAAGTTGTGAAGCTGAAAGATGCACACCAGGGTTTTAAAGTACCGGTAAACTCAAAGATAAAAAAAAAAAAATTGGATACATGAGATGATCCCTCATCCACACCTGGATAGTGATTGATGCCAAGTTGATGATGTCAATATTTCACTTTCAGTTTCCTTTTGTTTAAGTCTTGCTTGCAGGTTGAGTATTACAAACACCTCAAACTCACTCTGTTCAAGTTGTTCTCGATGAGCTCAGTAACATTGAAGCTTCACTTGTTTAAGTTAAGCGTTGAGGCTCATTTAAGGCATTTTGTTGTTTGGTTTGGGTAATGCATCAAGTTGTGCTCTTTTTGTGTTGAAAGTCCTCATGTTACAAGATTAAAGCAGTAACTGTGATTTCTTTATCATGATACGATTCATTGAATGCTGTCGTTCCAATCATTTTGCTGTCCAAGCATTCCAGCATTTTACAGCTTTTAGATTATTATACTTGTAGAAACATTGAAATGACTTTGATCTCCCTTCAATTGTGTTCCAGCTACATCGAAATAAATTTGTTACACTCTATTCATGTATGTTGAAGTTTTGTGGTAATAATTACTGTAAACAAGGCGCAATCATTTGAATAACTCAATGAATATCCATCCCCGTCATGAATAAGTCATAAGTGCAATAACAAAGATAAACACAATGGTTTTATAGATATAATATAAAAAGATATATCCCGTGGTATGTTGTAATCTGAGCAGAGTAATTTTAATCAGAATGTAAAAACTGGATATTACACTATATCCAAAGCAAGTAACCAGAATGAAGATGTCTGATTTCACTGTGAACGCTGTTGTTCTCAGTTGCTCCACAGGCTGCCTCAGGTTGTTCTCACTGTTCATCAAGATGGTTTAATGAGTAGGACTGGGGTGGTTTATGTCAGGACTGTGTCTGAAGGTTTCCTTGAGACCACCTCTTCAGGCTCTCCCCCATTCCCGCCTCGTCCCGCTATGCACACCTCTGCTGCACTCTTTACATCCACCAGTGGGCTGCATCTACTCCATCACCAAAATGTGGTTATATAGTAGGCAGCACTGGAAGTTTTGCATTAAGATACTGTTTTTGCAGGCATTGTTCCCAAATCCTTAGAGAGACTGTGGGCAGAATTCAAACTCACTGTGGTGAAAACTTCAAATGGAAATACGTCCAAAAATACCATTTAGGTTGAAGCTTCAACACCTGCTATTCATCGTCCACAGTAACAACAACACGTTTTTTTATCCAGCAGTCATGGCTGTTGCAGTATTATGACTTTGTGGCCAAACGGGTTGTCACATGGCCTGGCAAAAATGTAGCCGGCAATTTTAGACAGAAGTTGATGGATGTTTTCACCAGTTGCTGGCAATTTATTGGCACACCGGGCCCTTCTTTTCATCGAGGAAGCAGTTTTGCTGCCAACTGCTTTTTATCACATCAACAACAAATGGGACACTGGACACCTCTGTTGCTTGCTGTCTTGCATTTCTATCAGGATTAGCTCTCTGCACACCCCATGTAGATCAGCATCAACTGGTGTTTGCAGGAAGTATCAAGAAAACCTTCAATTTTTACATGCATAAACCAGTAGTCTATTGGTCGTATCTGTGGTAAGAAAGCTCAGCTTGATTAGTGTGTAGAGTTTTTGCCATGTGAGTGTTTTTTAGGTGTATGCAGGAGTATTTCCACTTGACAGATGCATTTTTTTAAAAATTTTAAATAATTGTGCAGACCCAATGATATCAAGGCATTCAGCGAGAACTGTGCTGAAGAATTGAAAACAAAGTACAAAGCAGAAAATTTGTTTCTGGTTTTGCCACATTGTCTTTCACTTGTTGTGAGAGGAAGATATTTTGATGGTTTGCTCAATGAACACTTTCATGTCAGGCGACTACCAAGAAACTCAACCAGCCTTTTCTACAGCCCACTCTCCCCAAAACCCACCCAGGGATCAACAGCACCCTTTTTTTGTCGTGAATGTTTTGGTATCACTTTGGTTTAGGGAGTGAATGAATACATTGTTTTCAGACTAAAATTAAGCTGTGGTCACAAAAATAGATAAAAGAGCTCTGGTGAGCAGTTGGATTCCTTTTCATTTGCACAATCTGATGCTTTGGGTTGTCTCTGTGTAATTTAAGGTGTGGTTTAGCAATCGAAGAGCCAGGTGGCGAAAACAAGCAGGAGCCAATCAGCTTGCGGCATTCAACCACCTTCTGCCCGGCGGTTTTCCTCCCACAGGGATGCCAACGCTTCCAACATATCAGCTGCCAGAGTCCAGCTATCAAAACAATGGCCTCTCCCAGGGTAAGGACACTTTGAAAAGTTTCATATTATTTAATTTTGTTCCTTTTCTAATGACTTGTGCTTTCATTCTGCATAAACTCTGTGCATACATGCTAAGAGCTAACTTTAACTGAAAATGAAATCCGTATACATACCTTTCTGCCTCAACATCTTTGTGCAGAAGGGTATATAGTAAACCATTTTTGCCTACACACCAAAACTAAATAAGAAACACCCTGTACCCACAGCCGGGCGCCCCCTTCTTACCTTCATTTCTTTTATTTTTAGAGGTTCTACTTATTTGCCAAATTGCCAACTTTTATCAACACCTAAGTATATTTATATAAATTTCAATAAAAAGCATTTCTCCAGTGACATTCACAGGAGATATCACAACAAGGAATTAATGTTGTAATCTCAATCAAAATCCCTCTCAAGCAATAACTCATCTGGTGCTTTTGAGTCCCCCCCCCCCCCCTAAGTTTAAAATGATCTCACATGTTTTAAGGTATGGAGACACTGTAGGTTGGTATTTGTTGTGTGCTGTTACTGTCCCATTAAAACTGCTGTTTCTCTTGGGTGTTTAACATTTTAATCCTAAAGCTAATTGCATAAGACATCCACTGTTTCATGATGAAAGCTGCAGCTGAGGCTGGTTTCTCATTGAAATGACAAGACTAAAAATTACAAATCCGAATTGACAGAATTAAAAACTGGTTTTGCTCCCCCTTGAAGATGGCTGCAGGGAGTACAGATGATGTCTCGGTTGGGAGGGGGCTGAGGTTGCAATATATGTGTCCTTCTCAAGTGTCACTGAAGAGAGACTCCAGCCTCGTCCAGTGAAGTAGTTGGTCAGGTGGGCATTAAGAGCAGGGGCCCAACTCCTTTTTCCTGGAGCTTACCTTCCCAAACTGCCATGATTTGAACTCCCAGACACTTACTCATAAGCTTCTGCTTATGAGTGTTGGTATGAGTGTTCTGCCCGATAACGCAATACTGACAACTCTTCAAGATTTTAAAGGATCTGGTTGTTAAGTGTTTTTTAGGTAAAGATTCAAAAAAGAAATCTTAAGAAAAGAGGTGTAAATATAAAAGTATCTTTGTCAAGCACCACACATTTGAAAAAAAGGCAAACTCTTTGTCTTACAAGTGGCAGTCATAACAGGAGGCAGGAGAAAAGTGGGACAGGGGTGCTTGTGGTGGTCTCGGGTAGGGGTTGTCACCAGAAGCAGAAGCACCAAACGACAGACTGGGGGGATTAGGTGCTTGAAACAGGACTATGGAGAAATGGAGGGAATGAGACAGGGAACATAGGATACAGAGAGCTAGAAAGACTGGTACAGCGAGGACATCAGACAAACCAGCAGCAAGAAACACATCTGAGACACATTCAGACACAAGAGATAGATGCAGACAATGACACAATCAGACCAAGGGTGAAACACATTAGGAAGGGAAACAGGCAATCACACGAGAGGGCAGAAGCCTCAGGAACATGTTCAGAGACAGAGTTGGACCCTGAATTGGGAGCGAATTCAAACACGGGAACTGGTTTGGACAGCTCCAACCCCGGAACAGGCTCTATCTCTGGAACAGGCGCAGACTCAGGAGTGAACTCAAATAAGGGTTCAGGAACAGTCTCAATGACTACCATCGCAATTGACTAAATGGATGGGTCAGGAACTGGCAGGGATAAAGACTCAGGAAAAGCAACCAGCACAGGAATAAGCAATGATGGACCAACACGAGGGAGTGACACACTGACGGCAGACTTGGAATGAGTGCCCAACTTTGGCCATTCACAGCAATAGGGCTGCCTGACTTTGAACTCCCTGTCATGGGGCCCACCTGGTGTGGGGCCTCACAGCATCCTGTTGTGTAGCTCTAAGGTGTGGATCACAGAATTGTATAACACAAGGAGGTGGGTCAGCTGGCATGGAGCCAGCTGGTGTTGAACTGGCTGGCATGGAATGAAAAGAAGCCAGTAAGCTTCATTGCCTTTGGTTGGGGAACACACGAAGTGAGCACTCAATGTGCTTCGTGGTATCTCTCATTTGTCCTGATGGGTTGGCTCGTGAAATACAGGCTTCTGACTTTGATGGTTTGGGGTAACTGGGAGAGGTGTCATACATCAGTTTGATTGGGAAATTCAGTGGCTTTAATGGATTATAGCTTTCTGCTTCCACATAGCATCACCATCACTAAGATCCCCTTCATTTAGCTGATCTATAGTCAACACATGTAAGCTTTTGGAAAAGTAGAAAAACAGCTCGTGAGACTAACAAGCAGTTGGCCTGTTTATGTCCGTAGGTCCTAACCTGTTTGCTCTTTTGTTAATTCTGCAGATGGTGGTGGGACAGTTCACCGCCCACAGCCATTACCTCCATCCACAATACACCAGAGCAGTTTGTCCAGCTCAGACAGCTCCTCGGCCTACGGTCTGGCCTCCAATCGTCATGGCTTCACCGGCTACTCGGACTCCTTTATGAGCTCTGCAGCTTCTAACAACCACGTCAACCCTGTCAGCAATGGGCTCTCTCCTCAGGTAAGACATACTGAATGTCTGGGTGGCTTCAAATTAAGCATTGAAGGTCAGTGCTGAGCGTAACCAATGATCAGTCTTCATAAAAAAATGGAACAGAGCAGAAAAAGCATCTTGTATAATCTCTGTTTCTGTCCATCCACTCAATTTCATTCGCTTCATTTTGTGCAGTTACTATGAGGTGGGGCCAAAAGCCCTTTGCCATAAGCAAGAACTTGCTTTTATATTTACATCACTGAAAAAAGTGAAGCGTCTTTTCGAGAAGGTATTTTCATACCATGAGAGCTGAACCTCAAGGGGAAGAGACAGTGCAGTAAGACAGCAGTGAGACTGACAGAGGGGAGAGAAGGAAAAAGAGGCTTTCCTTAGGTGTGAGTACAGAGAGCAGGGATTGAGGAACAAGGTGGAAACTAGTGACGCATACCATCAACACAAATAGAGTTGGATGGAACGGGACAAAGAAATAAATGTCATTTTGTCCTGTGTGAACTCACTGTAAGCACAAGGTCTACCCTGCAGAGTGTGTGGGGCCCTTTTTCCTGTTTACACATTAGTAAAGGTCACTGGTGTTTCAAAGGCCAGAGGAACACATGCAATAAGTATGCCGAGACACATTGACACCAACACTCAATATACAGCTGTCAATTGACCTAATGCTCACTGGATTGTAGGAAAACACAGAGCACCTGGTGAAGACCCATTCAGACACATGTACATGTGAGCGACATCCTTTGCTTTATTCAACTTTTACAAGTTAAACGGCCTTAAGGTGCAGGGGCTGCTTTCATTCCTTGTTGAAGAGTCAATTACACAAATGCTGAGCCTCTGCAATAACTGGATGCTGGAATGAACTCTGACCAGAAAGATGCAAAATAAATCCTAATGAACGGTGCTCCCACTACCTCCCATTTAGTGAACAGCAGCTGATATCAATTGGTGTTACATTTTTTCAAGTGTATACAGTGTGTGTTTTTAAGCACTCAGTGAAGGAGGAAGAACAGAGCTGTAAGCTGGCACCCAGATGCACCAGGTCAAAAGTCACTTTGCCTAATTTGATAAACCCAGGATAGGAACACAAAGAATCCCTCCAACATAAAGTTTCATAGATGTACACCAGCTCTTCCACATAATGCTGCATGTGAATCGCGCTCATTCAAGAACTTGAATCACGTAAATTACATCCTTTTTTCTCCCATGAAGAGTTTCCTCTTCATGGTTTCACAATGTAAGTAAATCAAAGTCATTTTCAGTCACTGTCCTATTGCTTTCTTTTTGGACTTGTGCGTCCAACATTTAATAAACCATGTTTTTCAGGCATTGCTGGTTGGTTTTACTGAAGTTCCTGACAAGAGAGGGTACTCAGGGAGACTTTGTAACCATAAAGAAATTCCTTGTTGAGGTAGATGGAGTGATACATTACTGTACCACTTCATGTTGACTGTGAATGCACATTCACACTGCTCAAACGTACTGTTTCTTGGCACGTTTGTCCACTGAAGTACAGTTAATTTGGCACATATGAGTGTAACTGGGCTATGCACATCCATGGCCTGGCACAGTTGGAAGAGGTGCACTTAGCCATGTACATGAACAAGTATGGATTTGTTAGAAAAGTAAAAATAAAATGTAGTAAAGACCATACTTAATTCAGCCACAATCTAAATCCACTGACACCACTGAATCTCGTTCATAGCAAGCTAATAATTGCTGTAGTACACTTTGTTACCATCAGTATAGAGATTGCACATCACTGGTTCTGACCAGGACTTAATTTGTGCAGGATCCTGCCCAAAGAGGATCCAGCACTTCCCACATCAAATCCAAAACCCATTCCATTAGATCAGCTGCACTGTCACTGGGAAAAGGAAATGTTTGTATAATGATCAATATTGCTTTTGTCCTGTTCGTTTTTAAAACTGAAGTTACAAAGAAATCTCATGTTTGCATCTTTAAGATGCATTTAAAGGTGAAATTTAACTGATGACAGACAAGTTATGGGAAAACAGGAGAGTACGTGCTGTGAATTAGTTTTTGGCTTATTAAGCGTACAATACTTTTTTAATTAGGGTTCAGAGCAGTCGTAGCTTCAAGGAAACCTATTGTAATTGGTGAGATTAGTTCCCATTATTGTTCTCCCTTCTACTTTCCCCCTGAAAATAAACTCAAAGATGTTGAGGTGAAAGATTTCACACAAAATCACACACTGAATGGAGGTTAAAAAAAAAAGTATTATTCAGGTAGAGAACCAAAGAGTGACTTCACAGTTAAACAGGAAAGGACACATGTCATGGAGGCCAGACAAAACATGACTATGACTGGTCAAAAAATCAAAACCTAATTCCATACAAGACAACACAAAACAATTGTTTATAAAAGCATTAAGAAAAACAAACAATGAAAAACAGGAAATACTAGAGGTGAACCACAGCATGACACCTCCAACAATATATAAGAAGGAGGTGTGTGAGAAATAGAAAAACAATGACCTGATAAAGAACTGGATTACTACATTCACAATTATCACATATATTTTACATAAAAAAAACTGAAAATCATAAGTCATGATCAAGTCTATTGACTTAATTGGGAAAGAAAGATTTTTTGTAGTTGCTATGAGCTACCACTGAAGAACTGTGAAGGTTCAAATTGAAGCACCAAAGAATTGTCAGGTTGGGATTGTGGACTCAACTGCACGACCGGGACAGCACGAACTTGACATACAGTTTATTAGACACTCAAGAGCAGTGCAAGGAAACAGTCCAATGTCTTAAAAAGATGTGGCCATCATTCTCGGTCAAAAATTTAGTTTACTTATATGTGTGTGTGAAAATTTCTAATTCGAGACGCAAGACTGAAGAAAGGTATCACCACGAAGCCCTCTGCACTGTGGTGGTTTAAGAAAGATGATTATATTTAGAAGAAAAGTATGCCGAAATGCAATGAGGCTGCCTGTTCATTTATCCAACCTCTGAAATTCTAATAAATGTAACACGTGTCTGATGTTGAAGCAGAGCAGCTTTGACTTTCCGCCATTTGTGTGTTAGGACGAGCAGCAACATGGATAGTGGAATAAATCCCAACACATTTAGACGAAAAAGCAGCGGCAAATTCATTCGATTGAAATGGTATTTTCGCCTGACACGAAATGTGTCTCCAGTGAATGCAGCGGCATTCTGTATTTATTGTCCTTTCCGTCTATTCTGAGTTCCAGCTGAAGCTTTTCCATTATGGGTTCACTGACGTTGACCCTTTCATCATGTTCCCCTGCATTTACATGAGATAACAATGTAGGGTGAGTTTCTTACGATTCCACTTCAAAATTGTAGGAAGACCATATGCGCTACGTCTGACAGCCAATAATTCAATTTGAAAGAGCTATATTGCATTTGGAATGTAATTCAAACAAGCCATTTCTGCGCCTCCTCCTCTCAGATTGAATAGGAAAGAATTAAAGGTTGACTTTCATGTTGAGATTGAGTGTGCAGCCAATTCCGAGTCTTATTGACGGAAAGACAAAATGACACTATGAAATACCATTCCTGTGATGGCACTGTATGTGTAAATAGGAAAGCCTTTCACGGCTCCACCATCAGTCCATACGGCTTCCTTCCAGAAAGGAGGAATAAAGGATTTTTTTTTAAATCGGCACATATGTGCGTTTTTCGTTCACTCGCACCCGTGTGTGTGTGAGGGTGTGTGTGTGTGTGGCTTGAGAGGTGTGGTAGTGTTTTTTCTTTTTTTCCTGTTACAAACAGTCTCGCTGGACCACGAAGCTCGATTATGACCGGTCACTAAGGGTGATACTGTTCCTTCCCACAGTGGCCTCGACACGTCGACACATCCATCACACCAGCAATGAGAAACACATTTCTCCTTGCCCTCTCTCATTTTCTCTGGGTTTGTTGTGAGAGGAAGATTTAGCCTGCTTTGGAATGGTGCAGCTCTCTGGCTCGCTATTTGATGTCGGGGTGAGAGATAGAGAGAGAGTGCAGTAGAGTAAGGATAGAATAGAGTGGGTTTCAGTGTTGGGGGATCAGAGCTGCTTTGGTTCTCCAGCTCTGTCTCTTTGATCCATATCCCCAGGCCTGCCTGCCTCGCTAACTCAGGCCTCTGCTTGTGATTCCTGACAACTGTCGGCCTGAGATAAGGAGGTGGGAGTGGGGGATGTGGTGGGTCTCCTCTATACACACCACCCCCCTCCCCAATGCCCCTCCACCCCTCACATCCAGCAACACTACTACATAGGCTCCTCTCTAACAAGAAATTCTCGGGAAAACCAATGAGGATGTGTTTTACTAAAGAAAAATGGGTATTTAGAGCCAAGTGCTAAATACGAACTAAAACTGTGCCCATCCTTGGAAAACCCAGTATGGGGGTAAGGCAATGTGCACCTGAATGTCAAGGAAAATAGTCCCTAATATTAGCCACTGCTGCTATTAGATATTTGCACTACTAAGCCCTTTGACTGGGCACGCTGTCAACTGGCATGCTCCGGTGTCAACAAATCAAAAAGGATGAAGACATGTATTTACATCAGTCTCATAATGAAGAGGTGGGGGGTGGGAATGGGGGTGGGAGAGTGTGTGTGTGTGGGGGGGTGTTAATGTTAATTTAAATTGCCTGAAAAACAGACGCTGCTTCAGTTTGGCAAGAAGCAAAGCAAGGAGCTTTATAGCAAATAAATAAATAAAAGTAAAAGACCTACTCAAGAACGCTGCCAGAAAAGCAAAGGAATTTAAATCATTCCCACTGACGGAATGTTTGCAGGATATATTTTTCTCACTCAGGGTGTTTGCCTCCCCTGCTCTATCTGTGGAAACTAAATGGAGCCCAGGGTGTTTTCTGACTGACTGAGTGGGTAGAAAAGTATTAAGCCCTTCGAGTTCTAGTTATGTGAAATGTAGGCGTAGACTGGCTTCACTGCATCTACAAACACAACCTCACGCTCACACCTGCTCCATTAGGCATACAATCATTTTTTTTGCAATGAATATTGAGACTGATCATTTCTTGTTAGCAAAAAGGTAAAAATAATTGCCGCAAATATTCATATTGTAGCCACAACCATCAGTTTGGCAGTAGGACTCTGATCCTCTTCTAGCATTTTGGAGAACAATGACCGTAGCAATGACTGGGTTGAATAGTACTGTACTGCCATTCAAGTGTCTGATATGTAGATGTAATGTGTGAAGTGATGATGAGCATGTCCACTTCTGCTTAAGCAGCATGTGTCTTGGGTGTAAAAGAGCCTTTAGGAGCTGGGTTCTTTGTGTAGTGTTACACATAGGATGACTTCACCAAGGCACGGGCCAAGCATCAGTTCATTGTGCCATCAGGTCCTGATCCTTCCCTTTTTCTATGTCACCATCATTTAGTAATAACTCACGTTGCACCAATAAACCCTGCAGCTGACTGATGCTGCAGATAGAAACACGGTGGGATTTTTCTTTTAAAGATTTTAGAGACAAATTTTCACCCCTGGAACTGGGTGTGTTATATTTCTGCTGAGAAACAGCCGTGTGTGAATGCACATTCATACATGCACGTTCATACAACCAGTTGAGTAGAATGATGTTGGATCAGACCTTTGGACAGGGATGCATCACCAGGTTCTCCTCACCGGATTTTGACGGTGAGGACAACCTGAGACGGTGAGAATGGTGAAGCTTTTGGACTTTGACAGGAGAGCAGGATAGCCTTTTAGCCATGACAATCAAGCACTGGATGCTTTTTTTTTCGTACTCAGTTTTTGTACAGTCACAAATAAAAACTGGCAAATTTGAATAAAACACCTCTTTATAAAACAATGTCAAAAAGATGTTCAGTCTATCTCGAGGCATTGACTGAGCCATTGACTAAATCACTAAATGACTCAATCGTCGCAACAGTTCGCAGTCCCAGAGAATCAACTCATCAGTCGAACGTGTCACCTCCTCATTCTCATCTCGTAACAACTGTCTTCAACCTGAAATCATTCAAGTTTGTCCATTTCAAATACGAGTTACATTTTTTCAGATCTTGTGCATTTCCAGTCAGTTACTGCCGCTGACTTTCTCAAAAGCAGTGTCATTGCTGATGAGCACCACATGCACACTTCTACATCTGAAGTCTCTCTGTCTCAGTGTTGTGATGAGGAGAATCACTGCTCATTAATTGTGCTGAAACAGTTGGAACTGTGTCTGGCAAAGCAGAGAGTTGGAGGGACCTCACAGTGTCATATTGATGTAGTGAGGTGGGTCACTTCAGTTAGCCATCCAGACCTTTTTGCTAAGTCTTGATCTCAGGAGACTGTTTGTTAAAGACATTTTCATGTCTTTGGATTTTGTCCCAGTTTTACTGCTGTTAGTGGATCTAACATCCTCAACATTCTCATCCTCCATCACAGCTGCTGTGTACTGTGGAACAAACACAACCACTGGACTTTGTGGAAGTAATGTTCACGACAGAACACCAGAAAAATGGTCGAGTCGCTGATCAGAGTTTAAAATCTCAAGCAAATGGTAACGGGGCTCCACTTCTATTGTGCATTCCATTGCATTCTGCACTGTGTTTCATTCACCCATTCACACACACCAGGGGGAGGTGCCACAATGTGGGAAGTTGCTGTTCGATAGAAGTCAATTTGTATGTAGGGCCTGGTGACTGAACCCTGCTGTGACGAGTTTTCCCACTCTACAGCGATGCTCTGTGATTCTGGCCCTCTGAGAGCTGCGACTGGTGCACCAGCATGGGGTTTTGGTGGTGCAGTGGGGGCGCAGCAGTGCAGCTGATCAGAGACAACTGTGAGGACTCCCTGAATTACTCTATTGTTTGATAAAACCTGGTGAATCAGTGGACCCAGCAAGAACATCAGACACACTTTTCCCATCACTGCAATGCTGGTGTGAGGATCAGTTCACCTCCTAACTACTGCTGTGTACTGCTCAAAACCTCTCCATCATCCAAGTGTTTCACATTTCACAATAATTGTGACTGCGAGAGCATTTCAGAGCAGTATAAAGCGGAACAGGGAACAGACCTGCTTGCAGGGAACAGTTGTGTATGGCACAAACAGAACCAGACAACAACTGGACACATGTGGTTTCTGGTTTCATTTCCTCTGTTTATTTGTTGAAGGCTCCTTTCTGTATTCCATAGAATGTCTTCAGTTCATCCCCCTTCCATCCAGAAATGTGTAAATGTATAAATGTGCACTGCTCTGAAAAACTAAATAGGAAACATTTTAATCAGAGTATAACAACTACAGGGACAAACATCTGGGATTTTAATCTGGTCAGTTAAATTGCAAGAGGTCTCTTAATCAGCTTCAGCTGCTTTGTTGTTGATGGAATAAACAACAACAAAAATGAAATGGCCCCCAAAACAGAAATGGTTTCGCTGCGTTGAACCTAAGGACACCTCCACTTCTCTTCTGGCTATTTTTTTCAGAGTTTCCAGTGTTGTAGTTTCTTGTTTGACTTGGATCAGCATCTTTATTGTTCACATGGTACGGTTCATGGATGCTACACTACAAAGGGTGTCCATCTTGATCTGCTGCCTGCAATATTCTGCATGATGAGTTTGGTGGCAGATCACACACAGACCCCGACAAGTTAAATAGTGGCTCAATGACTGATGTCATAGGATGAAATCCTTGGACTCATTTTCATAGGCTCCACTGGTGCAGTGGGACTTGGGCTGGGGTGCCCAACCTCATGTGGCTTCAGTGCGCAGGCAGATCCTGGAGGATGAAGGAGCCACATGTTCACCTGACCTGAGCCCAATAAAACACCTCTGGGTCTTTTTGCGTCAGTCCATCAGGCATTGCCTGGTCCCTCCTCAGACTGTCCATGAGTTCAGAGAATATCTGCCTCTATGTAGGTAAAACCGACTATTTCTTTGTGATGGTTGTCTAAATCTCAATTTTTGGAGCTACTGCTGTGAAGTTAAACCATTTAAAAGATTTAATATTGTATGAAGCTCCATTTTGCTTTCTTAGAATGAAAATGATCTGGGTTTTGTGATATACTGACTTGACTCAGGTGCAACATTTTGTCCTGAGAATGATTCTGGAATCGGCTTTGAATTGAGGATTCAGCATCTATAATAGTTGTTTTTAAACAGATTTTCAACCACCAATGAAGTTAACTTTGAGCTGGTCATCCCATGGCACTCATCAGATTTGCACCTTCAGTCATCTTCAGTCATCAGCCTCTTTGGGGTTTTTTGGTTGATCCAGGTCTCACTTCCAGGCACGACAAAGCCACTGAGGGTTTTCATCTTGGATGGATGTCTTTATCAGAATATAAATCAGCCAATCATCTAGCATCACTGGACAAAAGGATTTCTACACATGGCACATTTCATTTAACAAATTGAAAGTTAAAAATCACCATCCGTCTGTCCGTCTGTCTGTCCATCCATCATCTACCGTTATCCGGAGCCGGGTCACAGTGGGAGCAGTCTTAGCAAAGACCTCCAGACTTCCCTATCCCTGGCCACCACCTCCAGCTCCTCTGGGGGGACCCCGAGGCATTCCCTGGCCAGTCAGGTGATGTATTCCCTCCAGCGTGTCCTGGGTCTTCCCTGGGGCCTGCTCCCAGTGGGGCATGTCTGGAACACCTCCCGAGGGAGGCGACCAGGAGGCATCCTGAACAGATGCCCAAGCCACCTCAGCTGGCTCCTCTCTATGTGGAGGAGTAGCTGTTCTACTTTGAGCCCCTCCCAGGTGGCAGAACTCCTCACCCGATCTTGGAGGGTGCGTCTTACCACCCTGCAGAGGAAACTCCTTTCGGCCACTTGTATGCGAGATCTCATTCTTTCAGTCATGACCCAAAGTTCGTGACCATAGGTGAGGGTAGGAATGTAGATCGCCTGGTAAATAGAGAGCCTCACTTTCTGGCTAATCTCTTTCACCTTTTTAACAGAGGAGAGAGAACATATATTTGAATCCAGTTTACACACACTGTATAAAAGACACATAGGGTTTATTTTTTTCACTGTCGGATATTCAATGGGATTGATTTTTCCTGTTTTTGGTCGATTGGGATTGTGTAAATTATTAAGTGCCAGAATTATAATTATGAGAGAGAATTTTTTCACACAGTGTGTTTTTTACTTTCTTAAAAGTCAGAAGTTTACATATATACTTCATTAGTGTTTGCTGCCATTGCCTGTAAACTTTCTGACTGTCATTTTGGATTTCCTTCCGCAAGCTTCTCACAACAGTAGGGTGGAATTTTGTCTGATTTCTCCAGACAGAACCGGTGTAACTGGGAGAAGTTTGTGGGCTGCTTTGCTCACACAGGCCTCTTCAGCTTTGCCCATAAACCTTCAATGGGGTTGAGATCAGGGCTTTGTGATGGCCACTGCAAAACATTGACTTTGTTGTCGTTCAGCTACTTAGTAAGCAGTTTTCCATCATGTTTCAGGTCAATGTCCATTTGGAGGACATGTTTCAGTATGTTTCCGTGTGGATGATGATACACTCTTACCAGATTCAGCCACCAACTTCACAAGGTCTTTTGCTTTTGTTCTTGGGTTGATGCACTTTTTGACCAAAGCAGGTTCAACTCTGGTACACAGCATCCGTCTCCTTCCGGAGTGATGTGATGGCTCAACATTCTCATGGTGTTGATAATCATGTCTAACTGTGATAACTGGAAAGCAGATTAACATGGCACCTTCAGGCATCTTAAAGGGGCCATGACATTAAAATTCACTTTCCCACTAGCAGGCTAGTCAGCGAGCAGGCCTGTTTGCTGCACTTGAGGAGAGGATGGTGTCGAAAAAGGGGAGCTGCTTTTTTACCAGGCTGCTCAAAAAGGAAAGGAAGCTTCAACGTTGTCCTGAAGGATGGAGGAATCAGAGAATAGTGGCTGGAGTTCATTTATGGAGAAGTGTCACACAGTTACAACCCCAATTTGAGATTTTAGGTGTTTATTACTGAGGTCCGCTTCCTGAACATGTTGGAATTCAAGCCTGGTTAAGACAACTTGGTCTCTGGGTAGAGCCACATATTATTACTGCACTGACGCTTTTTACGGAAGAGGGAAATCTGGCCTGCCAAAACAATCCCCCCATGAAAAAAAAGATTTCTTTTCATTCAATTCTTTTCAAAAAAATTTTCTTTTGACAATTGACATATACATCCTACCAACTACAAGAAACAGTTGATACTGCTGTGTTATAGCCCCTTTAAGATTACACCCAATGATGAATCAGACTTGAGCAAGTTTTTTTGATTTTTCTATGATGTTACAAAAAGAGGCAATTGGGTTTTGGGTGGGCTTTAAAAATCCCCATTGTGTTTGAACATAGTTCAACCAGGAAGAATGACAAACTCTCCGTTAGACAAAGTGACAAAGTGAGGCACATACAGCTCAACACAGACCAGTAAGAGAATAACACAGGAGAAATGTTCAGGCATGGGATGATATCAATACAATTTGCAAACAAAAAAGAGTGGGTGGACAGCACCCAAACACAAACATACATGATACATTGAAGCAGGAGAGTAATACGTTAAAAAATGTCAAAAATTTGGTCCACAGTCAAATACCTAAGGATTGGTGAGACCAAAGGTGTGCTATCTCTGAGATGTTCAGTGTCACACACCAGTGTTGCTCGGAGTGGGAACCATAAATTTGAAGTTTGAAGATCTTCTTTAAATCCCTGCAGCCTTACCTCTGAATCCGTTGGGGGAACGCTTCAAATCTCAGCCCAATGACAGCACATATTAGCAAGGAGATTAGTAAGGTTTAAATAAGACAGGTCTCATATATCATTCCCTAACCATATTTGCTTAAACTGACTTCTCTTGTTGTGTTTCACCAGCTGAATTGATGTAAATTATACAAAAGATATGTCATTTATCTGAGTTCATTATTTATTATTTAGTTTTATTCTCATTAAAATTCCAAATGTTCAGACTTTGCCTGACTGACCAAGTATAACTTTTGACAAATGTATGTTAATGATGAACCCGAGTTCATCAGCCTTTTGTTGCTTTCTTGTCCACAACAAACGGCAAAAGTTTTCTCCAAATGTTGCATCTGACAACTCGAGGTCTTGCACTGGCACAATAAGCTTGTGTACATTCTTCTGAAAGTATTCCTCCTCTGTGTTTGCAGGTCATGAGCATCCTGAGTAACCCCAGCTGCATCTCGTCACAGCCACAACCCGACTTCTCCATCTCGCCACTCCACAGCACCCTGGACTCCTCCTCATCCAATAGCATCTCAGCCAGCTGCAGCCAGCGGTCGGCCGAGGCCTCAATCAAGACGGTCGACAGCCTTCCATCGTCACAGTCTTACTGCCCTCCGACATACAGCACGAGCAGCTACAGCATGGACCCCGCCGTGGCTGCTGCTGGTTACCAGTACAGTCAGTATGGCCAGAGTGAGTCCCAACCAGCATCTACATTCGCAGTATAGTTTTCTGTTGTTGTTTTTAAATAAGATGTACAGTACGTTCTGGTGCTCCTGTGACATTCGTATCTTCAGTTAGGTGTAACTGCAGTTTCCTCCTGAAAAAGTTCCTATTTCTTTATTCTGACCTCAACTCCTCTGGAAGCATATTATGGCAACTGAGACTGTGATGCCTTGTTGCAGTTGGTCGTTGCAAACATGCTTGTTAACTGAAACTTAAATGGGAATGATCCCACGATAGGTCCTTTGTGCTATTTGGAGCCAAAACATGAAGCCTCTTTGATAAACTGCAGCTGAATTGCTAAGGACATTTTGATCTTGACCTTGATTAGATCAGCTTTGGGCCAGGTTTTGTCACTGAAAGCAAGAATAAGATCAGGAACACAGATGGACATGGAGACGTACCTCTCTAGGGTTTGTACAATTTTTTCATAAACAAAATTGTAAAAACAAAAAAACAACAGCACCCTCAAACTTCATGTTCAGTGTTTAGGGCTCAAACTGTTCAGAAACCAACCAAAAAGTGTATTTCCCTTGCTGGGCAGGACTTAGACTTAGTATCATGGCCATATAGGTTGAGTGAAGCCAGTCGCATGACATAAAAATGCCTAGCGTGAAGATCAATAATTATAAAAGGCACTGGTGGATTAAAAAATGAAAAAAACACTGTCCAGAAATTCTAAAATTTGAAACAGGAGGCCCAAACTGACAATCCAAAGGTCTATGGCAGAGGATCTAATGGATGAACCAAGAGTCAAGGTCAGAGGAAGAAAAAGGTGAGCACTGAGGGATCAGAGTGAACCCAGGCAGGAAAATGTGAAACAAAGACAAGGAACGAGAGACTGGGGACTGAAGGTGGGCACAACTGGCTGGGACATGCCACATTAGAAGAACATGATTGTGCAATGAGACAGGGGCTTGAAGCTAACAAAATAAAACAAAAAAAATCCAAACACATGTAAAATTGGAAGGCTTAACTTGCAAGAGGGAAAAAGCTGATTCAACCCTTCAGCATTCATAGTAGGCCCGGATGGGTCCTTTCCATTGACCCTGGTCAGAAAAGTGGACCATTTCTGTAGCACAGCAATTAATGTGAATTTCTCTTTGAACTGGGGGTTTCGTCATGGATACAGCATCACTCCCCCCACCCCCCACCCCATGTCACCCTCCTGCAGACAGACTTAACAGTTTACTTAAGACATTTGACTCTTCTCTTGTTCTAAATCAGCTCTTGACAGATTAAAGCACATTCTGTCAAAATAGCTGACGTGTGTGTGTGTGTGTGTGTGTGTGTGTGTGTGTGTGTGTGTGTGTGTGTGTGTGTGTGTGTGTGTGTG